>CM076575.1:1658651058-1659013784 GCA_034641835.2 Pinus albicaulis | reverse complement strand
TGTTAGTATGAATCTTTCGTCGAAAAATACCACTTTAGCTACGCATAACAAATAGCCCTAACATCAATTATGGCTGCCAATATCTTTAAATCTGTAGTTAGTTGATCCAAATAATGCTGCACAAATCCAGATCTAAGCATAAAATACATTAAGCAGTAATAGTAAAATGTGGCTCCATGCATCCAATAGACAAGACAAGAACAATGTATTTGAAAGAATTTTTTATATTAAAAAGGGGGCACCTGAGAGGAAAAGAAGAAAGGTGGTTTCCAGTTCTCCTCAATGGGATGGGTTCTTGAAAGTCCTCAGCATTGTAGATCTAAAATTTCTCTCTCTTGTTGGTGTAGAAAACCCAGACAAACATAGAACTCAAATGGAGCTCAAAAGGAAGAAATGGAGAATGTGACCAAGTGTATAGATCTAGAGTGACCTAGTGCAATGGAAGGTGACTAATTAATGGGAAAACCCTTCTATTTATAACAAAATATTAGGGCGGTCTAGAAATTGGTGCATGAATAAAATATTATTAATCAAATTCTAGAACCACCCTTTAGGAATATTTTATTATATTGGTTGGAGGGAAAAGGATTTTTGACTTGGGTCAATTCCTTTATTTATAAATAATAAATAAATAAATGATTTATTTATTATTTTAAGGAAATGGTGGGAATATAATTAAATAAATAATTATTTATTTAATTATTTATAAATGATTTAGTCAAATTTAACTAGGAATATTATTTAAATAGAGATTTAAATAACTTATTCCTAGGAAGTAATAAAATAAATAAGGATTTATTTAATTGATTTCCTTGTTTTGGGTTAAATATGACCAGGAAATATAAAAGAATATAGATTTGTTTATTATTTCCTTTTGGGGTTTCCTGTTTAGACCGTAAACAACTTAATAAAGGTGTTTTACTAAGTTATTTCACATAGTGAAAGCAATTTTACTTAGGGAAAAATTGGTCTTACATGGTGTACTTGGGTTCATCTAATGATAACAAGTTAGATGACCAAAAAATGGTGTAACAGATTGCCCCCCAACGTACGAGTGTTAGGAGAAAATTGTATGACCGAAGTATGTTGTAAGAACTGAATCACTAGACATCAAGAGGGAAGTCAGAGAGAGAAATGTAAGGTAGTCTAATGTGCTAAAGGACTAGGCCCTGAGGAGACGAGACTTACAGGTGCAACAAGTCTCTATTTTATGAAGTGGTACCTGTGCTAAAGGTGGCGGGGGAGGCATACCTATGCCCGCTGAGACAAAGTACAAAAGAATATTATGTCCAGTAAATACGGAACCGAACTATAAAGTACATGCTGGCATAAATACGAGCCAGAAAAATAGAATGATGAATCCCACATACATGTTGTGCCTGGAATAACAGCCAGGATTTATACAATAATATTTTAGTACATGAGACACAAATACAACCCAAATGCCCCCTATACACGGGGAAGGGCTCATAAAATCTGAGTGATACATGCAAATTGAAAAGGCGCTGCAAGCGGCTAAGGCCGACATCATCAAATGTAAGGAGCTGCATCAAAGGCTGAAATGAAGAAGTCATCCGGGCATGTGGGGGGCTAACTGCAGGGCCACCCCCCCATGAGGGTTGAGACATCTCACACACACCCGAGAATCACCAATAACTACTGCTGCATCACTGGACCATCAAGTATACGGATCACGATCATGCTGAAAGGAGCTCGAACCAAGGTACACCACCCTCTAGACCTGACTTCTAGAATAAATGAGATGATGTCGACAGAAGGAGGTCCGCCATAGGTGAGGCAATAAGGGATCCTCAACTAAGGCACGAGAGAAAATAGTAGAGCGACTAACAGCTGGACACTAATGATGTTGATGAAATGGGGGAAGATCCAAAGGGGACTATAAAAAGATGAGTACAAAATGGTATCTCATGATGGAAATCGACACGAACAAGAATGAATATGGAGGCAAAGCGGTGCCCCAAGGAAAAGTGTTGTAAGTGAGAAAATCCGATTTTGAGGAGGGTTATGGTTGAGGGGCATAGGTGCCCCCAAGCATGTTTTGGTTATGCCAAAATGTATAAAGGGGAATCTAAACACATTTTAATGATGTGGTGCGCCATTTTTTTTCGTTATGGTTATGCAGTATGAGAAAGGAAATGGAGGATTACCAATCTCTTTTAGTACTGCATATATGAATCAAATGGACTTTTAAGTTTTCGGGTTGGCATACCTGGTGTCACTATCCCAAAGAGAGGATTTGGAGATAATGAACTAATGCTCTCCTAGAAACCCATAGGTTGGGCAACAACAATGTCTAAGAGACTGGGTTGCTGATGTAAGATGAAGGAACGATAAGGTGTATCATCCCTAGAGTGATCTGAAGTGATATGGGACACTAGAGGTTCGTCTAAATGTGGAAGAATAATGGTACTAAAGTTGAAATGACTAGATACACTAGGAGAGGTGTGGAGAATTACTTCTCCTGGTCTCTCAAATATGGGTACCCCCTTACCCAAACATGGGGTTTCAATGTAATGGCCATGAGGTGTATGCGGTGCGAACATATGGGTTCGATGTAAGGGGGAATAGATAAAGTCAGGGGTGGAGATTTTTTCCATAATGTCGTCATCGTGATAGAAGATGGGGTGACTGGTGAAAGAAAGACCACCTGACGCGACGAAGCTACCTGACTCATCATCATGAGAAGAGAGGTTCACATGCGCATTGTCACAAGGGGTGACATAAGAGTAAGTAGATAAAGGATCTACCGATGTTGAGCCCAGGGTGATCGCTAAATGAAGGTCAAGTGAAACAATAGGGGAGGATTCAGAGGGAATGTTCCCCGAGGGTCTCATGGATGATCATAGGTAAAATATGGTGGACGAAGGCTCTGTCATCTTGACATCAGGAGGGGGAATGTCAATGGGAGCAGTCATGTCTAGTAGTTCTACTGAAGAAAAACAGGCAAATAGGGGAGAGGTGGACTCGTTACACTTGGTCTCGAATTGGCGGACCGCGGCTAGAGAGGTGCGGAAGTCCTTGAGTTTGGGACAAAGGTGGGTGTAATGGCCATGGATATCACACAAAGCACAGGGGTGGTTGGTGTGAATAGTCTTGGGGTTCTTGGCCGCGGTCGCGGAAGGAACAAAGGCTTCCAGGACTGTGGACTCAAGGAACGCGACATTAACCATGGGCTTGAGATGAGGCAATTCAAGACAGGTATGGGTGGTGTGACCAAAAACATCACACAAAGCACACTAGATGGTATGCTTTGGAGGCCGAGGAGGGGCAGGGTTTGTTAGGGTAGCCTTTTCCTTTGATGCCCCCCTGCGAGCTTTTCAATTCTTACCCGAAGCGGTCGCAACAGGAGGTGGTTCCTTTTGAGGTGACTGAGGCACTATTGTAGCGGGAGAAGTCATGGGGTCCAGTTGAACTGGGGTCAAATCAAGATAAGGTTTGGGTTGACCAGGCGGGATAGTGGTTGGAGGTTCAAGGTACCAAACGGGTATGCTCAGGGTCAAATTGGAGAGGGAGAGGGTGGCCATGATGGGAACTGAATAGACTCCGGGAGGGGGAGTGTTGTGTAGATTAATCTGTCTTGCGGACAAGACCGATCTCTCTAGTACAAAAGGTAACTAGCAACAAACAGCCAATTATACTAATCTCTCTCTAAGCATATGCAATTTATAAAAACACTTTACGGGTGCAAGGCCTACCTTATATCCAACGCTTTGCTTGCTTACTTGATTTTGTTGAAGTCCTTCCCGTGCACTGAAAGAACGTCCTTCGTATAACTGCAATCACAAACAAGGAAAAAGATTAAGCAGCACCTGTATAGACATTATCATAAATCATACTTATCATAATGATCAAGGAATTTATGAAATAAACCACAAATTGACAGTTTAATCAGAGAAATGAGTATATTTGTATTAACTTTAAAGATAGAAAACCTTTACAACCTGTGCCTTGATGTTGTGCAGGTCCTCCCGGGGTCCGAAGCAGAAATCTCCTTTACTCTGACAAGCATTGCACTCTTTGAACTAAGACAAATGAGGATAAGTGATTTAACCTCACAGAAAGTCTTAAGTTACTCAAGTCTAAATCTCAACAACATTTAACTTCAAATCTCATAAGCTTGAACTCCCCTTGAGGCTACCCAAGGCCTCTTTTTATAGTGAAAGAGAGGAGGTTTCTAGTTCCAAATATGAAGGGATAGAATCCTCCTTCAAAGGGATAAGCTCCTTACATCAAGGGGTTAGCTCCATTAAGAGAGGGATGCAGGAACCAGCTTCAAAGCGTATCCATTCCGAAAATTCCCGTCTAGAATCTTCTAGAATTCACCTGGAATTCACTTTTTAATCTTCATTTTCTCGCCTTTTATGTTTTACAGAGGTCCGCACCCATTACACAAAGAACGTGCGGTATGGTTCCGCATGCAGGCTGAGCTTTAGGTGCGGGACCGCAGGGAATGCATAGAGAAAGTGCGATACCAATTCTTTAGGGGATTTTAAGGATTTTCTTCTGATTTTGAAGTTTGATATGAGGAGCTGGTATATTAGACTTGCAAAAGGAGGAAGTATG
The DNA here is from genome assembly GCA_034641835.2 of Pinus albicaulis. Taxonomy (NCBI): domain Eukaryota; kingdom Viridiplantae; phylum Streptophyta; class Pinopsida; order Pinales; family Pinaceae; genus Pinus; species Pinus albicaulis. The sequence continues at coordinate 1,659,009,200 of CM076575.1, read as the reverse complement.
AGTAATAATGAGCTCATACGGTCAGCAGAATGTCAAGGTGACAGTTTTCAGTGTAACAAATTGCCCCCTAAAGTGCAAAGTCTGTAATAGATGAAGCTATAGTCTGTCATATATGAAGAGTGCAGTACTTTATCATTTCAAAGATCATCCTGTGGACACCCCAGTCGGTACCTGTAAAAACATTCAATGAAAAATATATACATGTATATGTCATCACTGAGGTAGGCATTCCCATACTCAGATAAAAAACTAACTATAAACTAACTGAAATCGTTCTGATACAGGAATGATTTTGAATACATCATAGTACAAATATATGTAGACACAGTATGGACGCAGCCATTTGTTTATCAAAAGTCTACTGTATAGATGACAACAAAATTCCTCGCAGCCTGGATGGTGGAAACTAGATCCAGGGTCTTGATTTCCGTATCTCGAACCAGTATGATTCTATCCATGTGAATGAATGTATTGAAGTCGAACATGGTAGAAACCACTTGATTACCAGTCAATGATGTGAACTGTTAACAAGTGTGAGAGAAACCACCAGTAATGTCAATGGCTCTCAAAGTACTCAGTACAGCCCATGAAATGTGAATGAATGAGCTGAAGTCGAACATGTCACGGAGTCATTCGATCGAAGGTCATTAATGTAACCTGTCGTCGAAAGCGAGAAACCTGCCATTGAGGCATGCAGATTTCAAGGTACTGACGATTTCTGGATCAACTTCCTAGATAATGTGCCGATGTCGATAGAAAGCGATCTGTCGTAGGCAAGCCCACAACACGAAATCATAGATCAAGTTTTGAAAATATGTTGGCAAGGACTGACTCAGGGATGGTCAATTATGGATGACAGATATTTTGCAGATGAATGGTTTTGTTTGAACTGTTCTCTTGGACACATAACGACACTGCAGATGGCTTGGTGACAATTGACTCAAAGCTAATACCTAGAAACCGGCTGAAAATTTTCAATGTGGTTTGATTAACTGTTAAGCAAAGGATTTCCCAACCCAGGTGAATATAAGTGTCGTGTCCAAGAGTGGTCGACCGAGTTTTCGGACAATTTTAAAATACAACAAACATGCTCATTTTTCTCTCTTTTCCCCCACCATTTCTGGCAAGTACCTCTTTATTTTTGACAAGCTTGAGGAGGATAACATTTGCTTGGTTATAAGCTCATCCTTCGGATGAGTCCAACTTAGTTTAAAATTCTAACCCTAAGAAGGAGTGGTTCGTTCCTGTTGAAAATTAAATAGGTCCTTTACTGTTAAGTTTTAACGAGTCCAGTATAGGAGAAACTCGGTGTTTTTCAGTTTTAGGGAGTCAGAAGAAAAACTTAAGAAAACTCCATAGGTGTTCTTTTTCGTAAATTTAGTCTCTCGAGCCCGAAAAAGGATAAAATAATGCGGGAGAGAACTCTATTGACCGTATTTAGTCAACGTATACCTTTTTCGTAAATAGTCCATTTCAGTCCGTAAAAGGGGTAAACTTATACTGAAGGGACGACCGTTCATTTACTTTAACGAGTTCGAATAGTCAAGTACTCGGCAATCTTTTCATATTTAGAGAGTCTGAAAAGGGCTTAAAGAGGACTCCAAGGTTTCGCTTTTTCGTAATTTTTTTTGAAAGAGTCCGAAAAAGTGATAAAAGTATGCTCTTTGTTGAAAAATGATCATTTCACCTGAAAAATCCTGTTTCTGCACAAAAACTCAAAACATTACACATACCTGTTTAAGATAAATAAAAATGCTTTCAAAAATATCCTTTTTAAAGTGAAAAATAAATAAATTTACAATTCATTCATTCGAAAAAACTTATAAAAAGGACTTTTTCTATTTCATTTTTACCGTTCAGTTGCAGAGTGAAAAGTAAAAAGCTTTTGGATAAAAAGTTCCCGTGAAGATTCTGGAAAATTCAACCGTTGGAATCGAAAATCGTCAGCCCCAGGTAATCCACGACCTCCTTATCTTGCTTTTCATCCGTTTAAAATTTGTTTTTAGGCTTTAGTTTGATTTTTTAGGGCAAAAATAGGTCAAAAAATGCGCCCGCGGGGTCCGCAGGCGGGACACAGGTTGCCTGCGAACCCCGATTTTTTCTGAACTGGAAAAAATCGGGGGTGCCGCACCCGGCACACACCTTGCGTGCGGAGCTACGCTCTGTTTACAAAGGGCGGGTGCGGTACTCGCGCGGTTAAAATTCAAGCATAGTTTTCTCAAATTTCTGCCAAAAGTTTTCAAATGAAATCATGCTAATATGCCTTATTTTGTGTTGCAGGATTAACAAGATGCTTATTTGGCGAGAAAGGGAACATGAGGATGTGGATGAAGCTGCAATACTCCATTTGCCCACACAAAGGGCATTAAAAGCGTGCTGCTTATACAAATTCTGGGCCATCTCTGGCATGAGGGCACAAGTGAAACTCTTAACATGGTTGGTAGACAGATGGCATGTGGAGGACCAGTGTTTCTTCATTGGTGGCCACCGGCTCGAAATTGAGCTGGAGGATATATACTTTTTGACCGGTTTGTCCAAGAGGGGCGAACATGTATCCTTGTTTGGGACTAGGCCAGGTGGCTAGACTGTCGCTAGTCTTCAACTCGAATTTTGCAATGATCAGGCAAATCCTCGGGACAAACGGATTGACATAAAACATATCATCCGTCCTGAACTGAAAGTTATAGCATTCACTGTTACCAAACTATGTGGGAGCGCCGCGCTTCATGTAGCTACTGGTTCCCAAATGCGCATTGCTGTGGACTGTTTTCGTGGCACCATCTTCAACTGGTGCGAAGTTGTGTTGGCAAATATAAAAGGCCAACTTACCAGAGCAAAAACCGGGAAACTAAAAAACTTTGGATATGGTTCCATTGTCGTTTGTTTTGCTTTGGAGAGGGTCCCTCAGTTAGCTCCACAGAGTATTTCAGTTGATGCCGGTCGACTTCGAGAACCAAGAATGGTTCGCTGGTCCGCGCTGATGGCTCGTCATGCTATCGAGGGCACCGAGATTGTACGATTCCCTGCTTCATATTTTCATTGGCTGGATCGCCAAATTTTTACGATAGAGGATTTTCCATATGCAGGGATAGATTTCCGCGGAGATAGAGAGATGTCTCTCCCTGCAGGGGAACAGTGGGACGATTCAGGTAAAACATTTTTCAACGTTTGCTAAGTTCTAAATTTTTTAATTTTTTATCGTCTTAGAAAATTAATAACCAAATTTTTTTCAAATACAGATGTGGGTCCACAACGTCCAGCTCATCTCCAACCTTTCGAGAGGAGGCAACCAGTTGCGCCCGCACCAGCCCCAGAGGCCAATCAGTAGAAATTTTGACTGATTTGGAACATCATCTAGAGCACTTGACTCTAGATATACCAGAGACGAGTATAGATGATATTCCCTTCAGGCTTCAAAGATATGTGATTGGAGTCCCAGGACCTTTCAGGAGGTTCCGATGCAGGGTGGCTCGAGCAGTTGTTTCCTATCGAGATCATCATCAGTGATGAGATGATCATGTAGACTCATTTTTGTACTTTTGTGTTACCATTTTTGCCGATCATAAGGTGTTTCCAACCTATGATCGAAGACGATGTATATTTTTTGAACACACTCCTATGATATATATCACTATTTTTGACAGCTATCCGCGTACATAAATGAATGTTTTTTGTTTTACTGCTTTTAATTATTGCAAATGTCTATTTATCATACTAGAAGCAATTGAATCTGCTAATGTATTTAAACGTCTTGGAATATGTTGATATTCAATGTAATCAAACTCACGTTCCAAGAGACGAACTCTAAAAAATAACCGTAATAACACCGGATTTCTAATGGTATAAACCCTGTTAAGCTGTAATACAACAAGTTCAGAATCCAACCTTACAATCAAACTCCGAATCCCAAATGATATGGACTCAGATAATAACTCAATCACTGCACTATACTCGGCAATGTTATTTGTTGTTTGACCAAGGCTTACCCCATGCATGGATACTAACTCGTCAGAGGGTGAATAGATAACCCAAGCTGCGGAAGAAATGTTCCGTGTACCACGACAAGCACCATCAGCAAAACCAATGTAGGTTTGAAGAGACGTCGACATCTGCAATATCAAGAGTAAAACTCAGATAAGCAGTCATAGTGAAAAACACACTTCTAAACTAGGCACACTTTTTAATCTAAAACACACCAACAGTAAAGAAATCTAAAACTAACAAAAAAATCTCCACACCTTGTTTAAGCGTAATATCTCTTTAGATAAAGCCCATTTCTGGGTTTATCTAAAGGGACACCATCAAAATCTACTAACTCATAGGCCCCTTTTGCTAACTTTCGTTTCACAATGTAAGGACCATGCCACATAGGCACGAATTTTCCAGCTCCTAGCTTGTCGTTAGCTTGATCATAAAGTAAAACTAGGTCTCCTTCTGAAAAATTTCGAGGGGTCACATTTCTATCATACCGAGCTTTTATCCTTTTAACATGAGCCTCGTTTGCTATTGCAGCACTTCGCCGATTCTCATCTAATTGGGCCAAGTACAAGAAACGTTTTTCCTCTTCAGACGTAGCTGGAAGTAATTCTATGGCTAATTTTAATGATGGTATTTCGCATTCAATTGGTAGCACATCTTCTAAACCGTAAACTAGTTGAAAAGGAGTGAAACCCGTTGATGTTTTGACTGAGGTTCGATATGCCCAAAGCGCTGAAAATAACATTGAATGCCAATTCGTCTTGTGAATACCAATGATTCGTTTAATCATGGTGACTAAAACTTTATTAATAGCTTCAACCAGGCCATTTGCTTGTGGATAGTATGGAGTGGAATTATCGTGGCGTAGGCCAAGTTGTTCTGTTAGTTCAGTCATCATGATGTTCCGAAAATGACTTCCATGATCTGTAATAATAGCTTGAGGAACACCAAACCTAGCAATTATATGATTGAATACGAATGTTGCAGCAGTCTTGCCATCAGCTGAATATGTAGGCATCGCCTCGGCCCATTTCGTAAAATAATCTACTGCGAGAATAATATAGGCATGCCCCCCGGCCGAGTGAGGGTTACATGTGATAAAATCAATACCCCATTTTGCAAATGGACCAACAGCAATTATAGGGTGAAGAGGAGCGGGTGGCGCGCGCATTTTCCTATCAAAAATTTGACAGTTGTGGCATTTCCGAACCGCATAAATGCAATCTTTAAATAATGTTGGCCAGAAAGAACCTGCACGCAATATCTTTTGGGCAGTGGCATACCCAGACATATGACCGCCACATGCTCCAGAATGACAGTCATTGAGTACCTTTTCAGCTTCTTCATGAGTTAAACAACGTCGAAAAACAGAATCCGCTCCTCGTCGATAAAGAGTATCACCAATGATGTTATATTGTTGGGATTGGAAGCGTATTTTCCGTCGTTGAGTTCGTGAAATTTCAGGCCGAAAAGATTGGGTTTGGAGATATACAATAATATCCCCATACCATGGATCAAGCGTACTGATAAGAAACAAAGATTCGTCCACAATGGACTCTTCTGCCACTGTTTCAATATCAGTAGAGGGGAAATCACACATTAGTTCCGCAAAAACCAAAGATTTCTTTGCCTTTGATTTTTCAAATTCCAAGTCAAATTCTTGTAGGATAACTATCCATTTAGAATATTTGCCCCCTAGCAATTGTCTGGTCAAAATATACATCATAGGGTTGCAATCATAAATTACTGTGGTTTTACGTAACAATATGTAATGTCGAAAACGTTGGACAGCTTGAACAGCTGCCAAGGCCAATTTCTCCACATGTGTGTATTTGATTTCAGTCGGATTCAAATTTCGACTAAGATAATAAATCACATGTTCGTTGTGAGATTCATCTTCCCGAACTAGTACCATCCCAATAGTGGAATGAGAAGCAGCGAGATACAGAATGTAATCCTGGTTGTAGTTGGGAGGATGCAATAACGGTGCATGGGTCAACGCGTGTTTAAGTGCATCAAAAGATCGATCAGCGACCTCGTCCCAAAAGAAAGGAATGTCTTGTTTCAACAACCGGGTAAAACCCTTTGCAAGGTCGGCATAGTTCTGAATAAATCTACGTAAAAAGTTTGCTTTCCCCTGCAAACTCTGGAGTTGGCGCAATGTCGAAGGAGGAGGCAATTTAACAATAGCTTCGACCTTCGAAGGATCAACACGAATGCCTGATTTTGAGACAACAAATCCCATTAAACGACCCGATTCTACGCAGAAAACACATTTATGCGGATTCAACCTTATCCGATAATGCCGACATCTCATAAAAATTGCTCTTAAATGAGTGGGATGGTCGGCCCTACGTGATGAATGAGCAGGTAAATCATCAAGATATGGTTGAAAAATGTGCTTAATGTCATGAAACGCATAAGACATGGCCCGTTGAAAAGTTGCTCCAGCGTTCTTAAGTCCAAAAGGTAGTTTACAATAGGCAAATGTTCCCCATGGACAAATGAAAGCTGTTTTAGGTTGATCTGCAAGGAGTATGTTTATTTGATTGTAGCCGGAAAAACCATCCATAAAGGAGAATAGTTCACTTCCAGCACAATCGTCGATTATCTGATCGATATAGGGAGTTGGATAATTGTCCTTTGGACACGCTCGATTAATATCCCTATAATCGATACATACTCGTATTGTTCCTTGTTTTTTAGTCACAGGAACAATATTCGATACCCAATCCGTTAAAGGAATTGGATAAATGAATCATGCTCGAAGTAATTTTTCAACTTCAGATTTTATAGCAGCAGCTTTTCTAGGATGTATTTGACGTAATCGTTGACGAACAGGTTTAGCATCCGGGTAAGTCTTAATTTCATGTACTACGATTGATGGATCAATTCCTGGCATTTCTTCGTAAGACCAGGCAAACACGTCACGGAATTCTTGAAATAGGGCTTTATAAGTCTGAATTTCTTCGTCTGAACAACAAGCACCTATATGAATGTTTTCAATTATTCCAGGTTTTACTGAAATGTCAATTGGAACCGTTCTAGATATATTTTCCAAATTTAACTCAGAATCAGGATTTTGCAATGGATTCTGAGGTTCCTTGGCATATTCAACAGTAAAAATTGAAGCGAAATCATTTTCAAAATGATCTAATTCAGGTAAGAATGAAGACCTATGATGGAGATCTTCCCATGGTAAATCATCAACAGACAAAAACTCACGAATTTGCTCATCCGTATGAACAATTTCAGGAAATGTCGTTGCGTCTGAACTAGAAATAGAAAGTGATTCCTCTTGGATCCCATTCATTGGATCAATTTTGGTTGAAAAGGTGTTGGAAAAAGACTGTACAGTCTGGTACGCAATTTCAAATGGACTCAAAGGCATCACGCCATCAAATGAGTCAATCTCGGATTCCGAAGGTAGTATCCAAGGGTCATCAGTCAAAAGTGTGTCTGACGAAATCATATGAATAGTTGCCGTAGAAGACGATACGTTAGGAGGAGGAAAGGAAAAAGTTCCTAGTAAACCAGAATCTTTAATCAAACCTACTCCAACATCCTTATAAGAGATAGTCGTTTTACCAACATGCTGGATTGTTTCTGTAGAGGCTGGGTCTGACGAAAAATAAGTTAACTGAACTATTGTCACGATCCTTCCTTGATATGGAAATTTTATAAGTCGAAAGACCGAAGAGACAACAGCAGTCATAGCATAAGACCAACTACGACCCAGTAGAAGGTTGTAATCTAGAGGGGCATCAACCACCTCCACATCTAGATTAACAATTTTCCCTTCAACCCCTATGGGTAAATCCCGCAAAATACCATAAGGTTGAAAACCTCGACCATCAAAAGCTTTTAGAATCGTCGGAGATTGGTTAAGTGTAGGAGAACCAAGAGATTTCCAACACTGAAGCGACATAATACACGTTGAAGCTCCCTCATCAATCACAGTCCGAAAAATAGGTCTGTTTTTTACTAACACTGGAATCTGGAAAGCCATTTGAGGAGGAAGACGTGGTGTACTAGTTTCTAAATCGAAGATTATAAGGTTAGAATCATTAACATCAACAGCTCCTATGGCAGACAATAACAATTTACGCTGTGCTGGACACGACTGCAGCACTTCTAAAGCCGACATTGCTGAAGGAGAAATAGCTAAATCTTCAACAATGTTGTAATTCTGAGCAGCTCTCGCATGTGGATTGAAAGCCGATTTACGAAGAACACCTTTAGCAGGCGGCTTGATTATCAAGTCTGGATTTTGTTTCTCGATCTGTAGCGGACCGGAAACAGGAGGAGTTGTATTTGATGCGTTGGCATTGGAAGACTCTCCTTCTTTTCCATCAACGGGATTCTTAGAACCATAATCTTGCGATCGCGTCGCAACCCTTATATGAGACATCATCATAATAGGCTCTTCTAAAGTGGTCGAGGAAGAACCAATCATCTTACTATCTTGAACTCGAAAAGGATCCTTCAAGACAGCAGGTTGTTGCGATCCTTTAATGAGTTTCGTAACCTCTTCTCGATATGGGCATTCTTTCGTGAAGTGATCTTGTTCACAAATGAAGCAAGGATAACGAGGTTTACGTTTCTCATCATTGGATTCTTCTCTATCTGTTTTTTCTTTCGAATTTTTCTTGTTTTTATTCCTCCCTTTCTTTTTACCACCGGTTTTTGATTTTGCCGTAGATGTTTCAACGACATGAATATCGACAGAAACTTCTTGAGAGGATTCTCCCTTCGGGGAATCAGGTAAAGTTATGATTGGAGAAGAATTCTTTGAAGATTTCTTCTTACTTTTGGAACTAACTGTACCAATCATACCGTCAGCGGCATGAGACCCTGAAGGAGGAGCAGCAATTTGACCTTGTTTGGGTAAATCAGGAATTTTTTCATGTAAAGTACCTGACTGCATATAAACGAGGTCTAGGTACTGAGCCTAAGCAATTACTTGCTCTTCAGTAACAACACCAGCCTTAGCTACATCTTCAGTGATTTTAGGCAGTAATGATTTTACAAACCACTCTGCCAAAATTTGATCCGGAATATAAACCTTCACCAATCGTCGTCTACGTCGCCACTCATGAATATGATCAGAAATATACGTGGACGTAGATTGTTTTAGTGAAGTTAATAATTCTGTGCCATTGTCGTATCTGACAGGCAACTGGAAATGAGTTAAGAAAGACGTTGCTAACTGACCGAAATTATGAAACGAGCCTCGTGGCAACTCAATGTACCATTTGGCTGCAAGACCTATGAGTGTCCTTTGGAAAAGACGTAAGCGAATCGAATCATCAACAATAGAATTAGATGCACACCAAAGGTGATAATTCATCACATGATTTGATGGATCCTCTCCTGACTTACCTTCAAATTTTGGTATGTCACTGGGCAACTTATGAGGCATTGACGGCCAGTTCTGATAATAGAAAATAGGATCATTAGTAAGGCGCGTCAAATCTGGTAAATCCAAAGTTGCGATGAACGGTAACTGACGGTTAGGGTCACGAAAACCTTGAGAAGCCAAAGCAGATCAAGGAGGCGGATACCCAGGATAACTAGGAATTGGATTAGCATTGGGTATTGTATAACCTCCCGGATAACCAGGATGAATCGGACCATACTGAGGTTGTTGATAAGTATAACCAGGGTATGGCTGATAGCTCGGATTCTGCACATAGGGACCGTATTGCGGCTGTCCTTGGTATGGTTGATAAGTAAACTGAGGTTGACTCGTAACAACTGTACTTGTACCGGATTGTCCTGCAGGCATCTGAACTGTAGTCTGAGCTGTAGGCCCTGACTGAGGTACAGAGACTTGAGGGATTTGCCCGGATACAGGGATAGCCGAATTCGGGGCTACAGACACTCCAGAAATAGGTGTAACAGGTTGAAAAGACGTTGCAGCAGTTGCAGCAGTTTGGGGTGGAGTCTGAGGTGTACTAGGCCCAGCCTGCTGAACTGAACTAGGTGTAGGAGTTTGAATAGCTGGCTGACCAGGTTGCTGAATTGAACCAGAAACCATTGGCTGACCAGATTGATAAGGTAATTGCACATTAGGCTGCAAAGGCTGTTGATATTGGGACGGATCCCACACCATCATTCCGGGGTACTGTCCCGTAGAAGGTTGAACGTAAGGACCAAAACATGGTTGAACGTAGGGTTGATAATAAGGTAAAGTTCCGGCTCCTTGAATAGATGGTTGACCAGAAGGCTGTTGGTATCCTTGTATTGGGTACTGCCCTTGAGGTTGATAACCTTGAGGCACGTACTGAAGCTGGGGTTTTTGAGGACCCTGAGGAGCATATTGAGTTTGGGGTTGACCTTGAGGAATGTACTGTCCTTGAGGTTGGTAACCTTGAGGTATGTACTGTCCTTGGGGTTGCCCCCAAAAATAATATTGATCCACAGTTTGTCCTGGGAAAAAGCCACCTTGAGGTTGAGCCCCGGGTGGTAACTGACTACCTTGGGGTTGCCCCCCAGGCGGTAATTGACTACCCTGAGGTTGCCCCCCAGGCGGTAACTGAGTTCCCTGAGGTTGACCCCCAGAAGGAAACTGACTGCCTTGAGCTTGAGGATTAGGAATATTACCAGACATCATATAAACTTGCTCTGCGTTCGACGTTTCAATTTTAAGTCCACCAAGACCAGATGATAACACATTTTCGATAGGTTGAGGAGTTGCTCCCGAGAAAGTACCAGACAAAGACTGATATCCCGCAGGAACAGAAGGACCACCATGTAAAAAAGATTCAGGCGTTTGCGAAAACATGGACGACTCTCCAGCCATAATAGATGACGGATAGTAACCTCTGGGTGTAGGATGAAATGGAGCTCGAGGTGGATAAAAAGTAAGACCCGGATTCTCTAAAAAATCAGTTAAAGAAAGATACCATGGATTAGTTCGAATAGGGCTGTAGAAAATGGATTCACGCTCCCTAAGATTTAACGATTGAGGGGAGTTGGGAAGAGATATGTCTTCGTCTGGATTAGTAAGTTCTTCTATAGAAATTAGTCCAGAAGGAAGATTTTCAGTAATGATATTTCTAACCCTTGGTGAACCTAGATCGCTAGAAGTTGGTGAGATAAATCCCGAAGATGTTTCTAACACAGAAGATTCAGTTTCAGGCTCAGAGATTTCAGGTTCATCAGATAATTCTCCTGTAGGAGAAATATTTTCAGTGACTTCAGAAACTGAAATCGGTTCTTGAATATATTCTGTTGTGGGAATTTGATGATCAGGATGTATCACAATAGCAGAGCTTTCAGCTTCTGTTGATCTAATTCTACGGCTACTGTGTGGTACCAGAGCCCGAAGCCCTTCTAAATGACCTGGTGTAAATTCAGGGGGTTTCCCTTGTATTCTCCGGGATTGTCTCGGAAATTCCGCCACGATGAAAAATTATCTAATCACACGCAAACAAAGAAAAATTTCAATGAAAACACCTAAAGTCTCTAAGAAACAAACAATTGAATCATACGCTTAAAAAATCTAAGAGTTCAAACCACACACAAACAAGTAACTTTCCGTACTAAAATCACTAGTTGGTGATGAAATCCATCTTAGTAGAGTTTTAACACGAAAAGGGCGGTTGTAACAGTTACCCCGACAACCTGCTTAATGAAACAGACTGGCACAAGTTTCTTCACATAACCATCTCGAGTGAAGAGAACCCCCGAGAGAGTCCAAGTGAGTCTAGTCGACGTCTGTTCCAGGTACAGTGGGATCTTCCCTCCACCGTCACCTTAGGAAAGAATCCTAAAGATTATGGCCTCTAAGGTTACCAACTGAAACAAATATACCTGGGGGAACAGTCTACGATCCGACACACACGCAAGGGCAGAGTAACAAAGCTCAATCCCCTTGAAGGCTCCTTGAATATAATCCAAGGTTTACCGACAAGTGACCCCTGGCTCCTCGACAATGGTCTATACGAGGTTTACCGTTTTTAATACGTGTATATCTTCTATCGTTCCCAATGAGGAAGGATTGATTACCCCACTGGTTCAGATATGATCTCGTGCTTAACTCCTTTAAGAGGAGCTTCCCAGAGCATACATGCAACAACTGGAATTCTTCCTACCGCAGGATATATCTACTTGTTTGTTTTATCTACCTTGGAGAGTTAATTACTCCCTACTCCAAGATACTAGCCTAAGCTATGTTGGTGATGAGAGCCCTAAAAATAAAAAGATTACTATATGAATTTTATTTAAGCGTTACTTTTAAGAGCTGTTTCTTAAGTCAAATGGGCGCGGAAATGAAACTTTGTATGATGTGAAGACTCGACCTCCAAAAACACTAAAATGCACCTATGATGATATTCAATTCTTTTTCTTTCAATGAATTTTCTATCTAAAGAAGAGTTAGAGAATGCAACTTTCAAATTTCTTCTTCAAACATGAAAACTAAGTGAAAGAAACTATTTTGTCTTTTCGTTAAACTATCAAAGCTCACAAGAAAAACTATTTTCTTTTCCAAACAAGAAGCTACAAAACAATTATTTTTCGAAAGAAATCTACAAAAATTAAAACTATTCAAAACTATGAAGACTAATCTTAAAAAACTAATCTAAATTGAGTAAAAGCTTTTTAGAGTTTTTTTTTTATGAATGTTTCTCTTAGTTATTCAGCAAACTAAGAATCTATCAAACATATCAAAAACACTCAAAATATGTTTTTCAAAACACTCAAAGAATAAATGAAATTCAAAACTTTTAAAACAAGTTCTTTTCGAAGATTTGCAAAGAAATCAAAAAGGCTTAATTTCTCAAACTAGGATGTTTTCACAATGAGGTCGGATTCAATAGACAAAAAGAGATCTTATGTGATCTGAGATACTACAGATTGTCAAAAATTTGAATCACTACAAAGACCAAACAGAAAAAATAATCCAATCGGCAAAAACTTCTAGAAAATCATTCAAAACACTGACACTGTTGGAGTTCATAAACAATGAATTCTTGATAGACACAATAACCAGTCTGGGCAGAAACCAAAGATCTAAAAATTAACCAGAAAAAGAAACCTAGAGATTTTTCAAAATTTTACAGGGTCCGCATGTAAGCAGTGTTGACAGGTGCGGTCCCGCACTGTATTCTATAAAGAACGTGCGAAACTGCCCGCACTGTAACAGTTATGCAGAGTGCGGTCCTAGCAAAAATAATAGAAAAATCCAAAATACTTCTAAATTTTCAAAAACAGAAAAAATTTAAAGCACCCAGACAGATGTGAATCAATCAAAAACCAGAAAAAGAAACCTTTTCTCAAGTCAAAAATCAAAGATAACCAAGAACAAACAAAAGTTCTTCCCCAGCGGAGTCGCCATTTTGTTGTGTAGATTAATCCGTCTTGCGGACAAGACCGATCTCTCTAGTACAAAAGGTAACTAGCAACAAACAGCCAATTATACTAATCTCTCTCTAAGCATATGCAATTTATAAAAACACTATCCGGGTGCAAGGCCTACCTTATATCCAACGCTTTGCTTGCTTACTTGATTTTGTTGAAGTCCTTCCCGTGCACTGAAAGAACGTCCTTCGTATATCTGCAATCACAAACAAGGAAAAAGATTAAGCAGCACCTGTATAGACATTATCATAAATCATACTTATCATAATGATCAAGGAATCTATGAAATAAACCACAAATTGACAGTTTAATGAGAGAAATGAGTATATTTGTATTAACTTTAAAGATAGAAAACCTTTACAACCTGTGCCTTGATGTTGTGCAGGTCCTCCCGGGGTCCGAAGCAGGAATCTCCTTTACTCCGACAAGCATTGCACTCTTTGAACTAAGACAAATGAGGATAAGTGATTTAACCTCACAGAAAGTCTTAAGTTACTCAAGTCTAAATCTCAACAGCATTTAACTTCAAATCTCATAAGCTTCAACTCCCTTTGAGGCTACCCAAGGCCTCCTTTTATAGTGAAAGAGAGGAGGTTTCTAGTTCCAAATATGAAGGGATAGAATCCTCCTTCAAAGGGATAAGCTCCTTACATCAAGGGGTTAGCTCCATTAAGAGAGGGATGCATGAACCAGCTTCAAAGCGTATCCATTCCGAAATTTTTCGTCTAGAATCTTCTAGAATTCACCTGGAATTCACTTTTTATCTTCATTTTCTCGCCTTTTTATGTTTTACAGAGGTCCGCACCCATTACACAAAGAACGTGCGGTATGGTTCCGCATGCAGGCTGAGATTTAGGTGCGGGACCGCAGGGAATGCATAGAGAAAGTGCGATACCAATTCTTAAGGGATTTTAAGGATTTTCTTCTGATTTTGAAGCTTGATATGAGGAGCTGGTATATTAGACTTGCAAAAGGAGGAAGTATATAAGAATGTTTCCAGATGGCCACAGTTAATTAAGGTGACAAGCCATGGTAAATTTAAGCAAGCAGCATTCGACTCCAGTGGGGTAATAGCTAGGAGGGACGGCTCCAAGATGGTTGAGACCTGGTGGAACCGACCCAGGAGGATAGAGGGGCTCATGGGTTCCAGTTATAGGAGAAGGGCCAGAAGGAAGAGGTTTGGCTGGCTGAGGCGAAGGGCTAGGAGCAGGTTGCGACAGGCGAGGTTGAGGTTGAGGTTGCTGACTAGCCAAAGCAGGCTATTTAAGGTCAGCCCGAGATGATTGCATCATGCAAACATTCGCTAAGTTGGGATCAGAGACAGGAGGAGGGGGAGGACCCAGGAAGGTTCCAAGAAAGGAGGAGTCTTTGTAGATGCCAGGGGAAACACTGGTCAAAGAATCAACAGTTTTATTATTTGTGACAGCAGAGATGGTGGACTCAGGGGAGGTCTAAGATTTTGGTTCATGATATGACAATTGGTCGATGGTGACAATCTTCCCATTATGAGGGAAAAACATCTTGCGGTGGACTGCAGAGGGGACGGCAGACATGGCATAGGTGTAACTACGCCCCAAAAGAATGTTATTGTCAAGAGGGGTGTCAATAAGTTCAATGTCGACACAAACAGTCTTACCCGCAAGGGTGATAGGACAGTTACGAAAAAGGCCGATGGGATGAGAGGCATGGCCATCCCACGCACGAAGGGTGATTATGGAAGGGGACAGCTCAGGAGATCCAAGTTGTTTCCAAATTGAAGCAGACATCACACAGGTAGATGCCCCCTCATCAATAATACACCAAGCGACATTGGTATTTCGGATTTTGACTGGGATTTGGAAAGCAACAGAAGCAGGGAGGGGGGGATGGCCTGATTGACGGGTGTCAAAAAAATCAATTGGTCATCAGTAGGATCTACATCACCCACGGCAGATAGTAGAGCCTTCTTTTGAGAAGGACATGACTGGAGGAGTTCCAGTGTTGAAATGGCAGCAGGAGATTGTGCCAGATCATCTACTATGATATATGAATGGGTAGCCCGAACAGAGGCAACATTTCGGTGTAATGGGCCCTTAGGAATCTTGGTATGAACCTCAGCTTTGGGTGGAGGAATTGCAAGGGACCATTGGGTGTCAACAGAGGCTCTGTAGGACCTGAAGATGGGGACTCGGAGACAGATGGAGCGGGAGGTGTGGAGTACTGACGAGACTGAGTTTGAAGGTTAAGGTCGACGGTGAGGGGTTGGTCAGAGGCCATCATGAGAATCTAGTAATCGGAGGAACCAAAAGGGGAAGGTTGAGTGGTTACCGGGGCATGAGGTGGTTGAGTAGCCACAAATCCTTGTTGAGGGAAAGGATCGGTAAACACAGCGGGTTGAGAAGTAGCTGTATTGGAAGGGATAGTAGGGGAAGAATGTTGTCCCCGCATTATGGCCTGAGACTCCCACATCTGCCACATCTGTGGTAATAGGGGACAATCATGAGTGTAATGACCATTAACACCACAAAACGAACAGGGATTATTGGTGCAAAGAGGTCTGTCCAGCTTGGGCTGGGAGCCCTGTGGCTGGTTAGCGCTGTGAGAATCAATACTTGGAGGATTGGGTCCACGATTACTAGAGGCAGATTTATTGCCTTTCCTATTTCTTTGAGAAGGAAGAGAATTATTCGTTCCCTGCTGCACAAAGACTTGCCCTGGAGGGGGTAGTAAGTGCAGTTGCGGGGGTTGAGAAGGCAAGGGAGGGAGAGGTCCAAATGCTGGAGGAGCTGGGACACCAGGTTGTGGGTAAGGATAAGCAGGAGGGTGGGCAACATTAAGGTAAGCAGGAGGGTGGGCAAAAGGAGGAGGCATGCCATATCCTGGATACATGCTACCTAGAGGGGGAGAAGTGCTAGAGGCGCTGGCCCCTCCTGGAGGGAAACCATAGCCCATAAGAGGTTGAGCAGCGGTATGTGAAAGAGATCCAACGATACCGTCGGCAGAGTGAGATGCCCCTGGGGTGTTAGCGCCACCGAGTTTGGGGAGGTCAGGAAGGATGGTATAAACATAACCAGACTGAGCATAGATAAGGTCATATTTCAAGGCTATTTGGATGGCGGCTTCTTCGGTTTGACGGAAATGGGAGGCGACATCCTTGCCAATGGGAGGTAAGAGAGAGCGAAGGAACCAGTCCATATAAACCTGATCTTCAAAGGGAGGAGCACGACATAAGCTTCTTCTTCATCGCCATTCCTGGACATGAGCGGAAAGGCGGGTCGAAGAGGATTGACGGAAGGAAGTTAAAAGCTCGGTACCAGTGTTGTAACAGAGAGGGAGCTGGAAATAAGATAAAAAGGCTTGGGCAATGGTCGCAAAAGTGGTATGGGCGGAGGTGGCCTAATCAACATACCATTTAGAAGCTTTGCCGGTAAGCATACGTTGGAAAAATCTAAGATGGATGGAGTTATCAGTAATGGAATTGGATGAACACCACATATGGAAATATCGGAGATGGTTATAGGGATCTTCACTAGCAAGGCCTTCGAACTTGGGAATGTCGGAGGGGAGCTTGGTTGGCATAGCAAGCCAACTAAAATCGTGGTGGATAGGATCATTTATCAGCTGATTGAAGTCGGGGAGACTGAGACCGGCCATATAAGGGAGAAAAGGGGCAGTCAAGGCAGGTCCCGTAGTGGTTCCGTTGGAAACGGACCCAACAGTAGAACTAGGGTTGCCGCTAGTGCTAGGCCCTGAACTAGACATGGTGAAGGTAACATGGGGAGAACCAGGAGTAGGGGGGAGAACCCGAACAATCAGAAGAAGAGTCGGAGTGCGGACTGGGGGGAGGACTTACTCGATGACGATGGGAATGAAAAAGTCGACAAACTGGAAACTGAGGGTGAAGGCCAAGAAGTCTCCTGGATAAGTGCCTTGGGGGCGCAATGATGATGGGAAGAAGAAAAACCGACAAGGGCAGGGAGGGACAAAATCAAGTGAGGTCAAGGGTAGAGAAGTGCAGTGTCAATTGATTTTAAATTCTTTTCCAGGCGGTGTTAACCAGGCTCTTCTTCACTTAGGGTCAATGTGTGGCGTGTGTTGATTTTAATTTTTTAAACCCAGACGTTTTGAGAGTTAAAAAAAAAAAGTAAAAAAAAAGTGTGTTTCATAACTGAAAATAAATCTGCAAATAACAATATATAATGCTGAAATAATAGAAAATTAACAGCTAACAATGCATCGATCTAACCCAAGAAGGCGAGTCTCTCAAAACTAGTCTAAAAAGAGGGAAAAAATCTAGTCAAAACACATGAAAAGGAGGCCAATAGATCTAAGGTCGGGAGGGATAGGGATCTAAAGGATAAATCTATTGGAAAGAGGTGCAGAGAACAACAAAGAGGCAGAGGCAAGGTTACTGTAACAAAAGGGGAAATCGGCTAAAGGGAGGAGAGACGAAGAGGTGGCCCTAGAGGTAAACCCAAACAAAACTATATGAGGTGATTTGAAAGGGACAAGAGCTGATCTAAAGGGATCTGAAAAGGAGGTATCAGATCTGAAAAGAAGAAGGTTGAAACTCTGAAAATTCAGATGTCTGAAATAGCTAAAACTCGCCCACCAAAAGTGGAGGGTACTAAAGCCCTAAGGGGCAATATTCCCACTTAGTTGACTGAAACATATTAGAAACGGGTCTAAACGGGCAGAGATGAAGGCTGGAAAACCCTGACAGAAGCTTCAGACAAACCCAGAAAATTTGCTGGAAAATTGCAGAAAAAAGTGCAGGTCGCAGGTTCTGACCTGTTTTCAGTCCAGGTCGTATTTTTGGGGCAGAAAAGTGCGCCCTCTAGTCCAGGTCACAGTTTTTGGGCTGATAAGTGCGACCTGCAGATCCGGGTCTCTCGACGGCAGATTTCAGAAAAAGTTGTCGTCTCAGCTGCGGCTGATGTCTATCACCTGCGCAATAGGGCCAGAAACACACGGAAGTTAAAAATTTTAATGTTTGAGGGTTTTAGAGGTGAAAGGCACCATAAAAATAGGAAAAATAGAAAACTGAAGAGAAACCCTAGGGTCTGAAATAGCTGGATATGCAAGAATAGATAAAACGACAGCGGTCGCAAAAGAAAACCTGTGTGGAGTCGCCAATTGTTAGTATGAATCTTTCGTCGAAAAATACCACTTTAGCTACGCATAACAAATAGCCCTAACATCAATTATGGCTGCCAATATCTTTAAATATGTAGTTAGTTGATCCAAATAATGCTGCAAAAATCTAGATCTAAGCATAAAATACATTAAGCAGTAACAGTAAAATGTGGCTCCATGCATCCAATAGACAAGACAAGAACAACGTATTTGAAAGAATTTTTTATATTAAAAATGGGGCACCTGAGAGGAAAAAAATAAAGGTGTTTTCCAGTTCTCCTCAATGGGATGGGTTCTTGAAAATCCTCAGCATTTCAGATCTAAAATTTCTCTCTCTTGTTGGTGTAGAAAACCCAGACAAACATAGAACTCAAAGGGATCTCAAAAGGCAAAAATGGAGAATGTGACCAAGTGTATAGATCTAGAGTGACCTAATGCAATGGAAGGTGACTAATGAATGGGAAAACCATTCTATTTATAACAAAATATTAGGGCGGTCTAGAACTTGGTGCATGAATAAAATATTATTAATCAAATTCTAGAACCACCCTTTAGGAATATTTTATTATATTGGTTGGAGGGAAAATGATTTTTGACTTGGGTCAATTCCTTTATTTATAAATAATAAATAAATAAATGATTTATTTATTATATTAAGGAAATGGTGGGAATATAATTAAATAAATAATTATTTATTTAATTATTTATAATGATTTAGTCAAATTTAACTAGGAATATTATTTAAATAGAGATTTAAATAACTTATTCCTAGGAAATAATCAAATAAATAATGATTTATTTAATTGATTTCCTTGTTTTGGGTTAAATATGACCAGGAAATATAAACAAATATAGATTTGTTTATTATTTCCTTTTGGGGTTTCCTGTTTAGACCATAAACAACTTAATAAAGGTGTTTTACTAAGTTATTTCACATAGTGAAAGTAATTTTACTTAGGGTAAAATTGGTCTTACATGGTGTACTTGGGTTCATCTAATGATAATAGGTTAGATGACCAAAAAATGGTGTAATAGTCTTGTAGTGGCAGAGTTTGCGTTTGTTCAGGGAAAGGCATATGATTTTCTAGATCACCAACATTTAAATTAGCCATAAACCTATCCAACCTTCCTCCAAGCATGTACATCAACTTTTCCATCATGATCATATGTTTGTCATTTGGGTCTATATCTAAATCCATGTTTGTAAATCAGAAAAATAGGTCACTGTGTTTGTTCAATCAGTTCAAGGTCTTCTACCAGTGGAGTCATTTGGTCTTTCGGGAGTTTCAGAGTGTGAAGTCGCCAGGTGGAAAATTTTTAGCTCGTAAGGAGGTAAAATGTTTTATGGTTCCACCACCATGTGTTTCTTGTAGAGCTACAAGGTTTTCAGGAACTAAATTAGCTTTCAAGGGTAATATGAAAACAGTTGAAAATTTAATCTTAGGAGACTTCCTAAGGCTATTTTCAAGGTTATCAACTATCTCAAGTGGATTTGGGTCAGAAATAGGCTCTAGTATGAATATTTCTAGGAGCCACTATGCTGTGTTTTTAGACCCAACTAAACAAGAAAAGTTCAATCAAATATGACAGTCTTTAAGAAGTCAACTAATCTATTTTACACAAATTTTAATCCTACAATCCTGTAACTGAGTTTTAATGATGTTATGATGATAAAGGTTCTTCCCAGTGGAGTCGTAAGGTCTGTTTAGGATTGTAGAGTCACCAAGTGGAAGTTTTTAGCTCTTTTGGAGGTAAAATGTTTAATGGTCCACCACCATGTTTATTGAATACCAATCTGAAATGTTTTTTGGGTTTTCTGAGTTATTTTTCAGTCCTGTGGTTTCTAAGAGTGTCCTAAATCTGTTTCAAAACTTAGCTACGGTTATGAGACAAAGACAATCTACTCTTATGGCTAAGCCAACTGATCTTTCAAGGTTAGATAAACTTATGAGAACCCTAGGGTTTACCCAGTTTTTCACTGATCCAAACAAGTCTTACCATGATTTCCATTAGTTGGTAGTGCTTGAAAAGGTTGTTTTTTACTCACAAGGTTTTATGAAATTTTTAAGGGAACCCAAGATGAAAATTCGACTCAAGTCCCCAGTGGAGTCGCCAGAGATGTTAGCTCCTTGTAATTAGCAAGATTGGAAAAGTCCAACTACAGGGAGAAACACTATTTCAGCCACTTTGGGATTCTAGGATCTAGCCCTCCTAAATTTGGAGAGGGATCTCTCCAATAAAGTGCAAAGATGGAATTATCTTTAAAGTTTTGAGTATTGATATTAGGCTATTTATGAAGTCTGATGGTTTTTGTTTGTTTGGATGGTTGAGCATGATTATTATTTAAGTGGAAAGTTCTAAATGGAAAGAGTTTAAAAGGTGTGAAATTGTAAGCAATTAGAACAAGCTTTGGCTGAAAATATAGATATAATGCTGGTTTTAGTCCATTGGGCTATGGAGTCGTAATAGGGTTTAACTGAAACAACAAGGAGAAAGAGTGGTCCATGGGGCAAGTCATCTATGTCTAAGGATATGTTTAAAGTTGATTTTATGGAATGAAATGATACAACAAGAAGGGGGAATTAAACAAATGAAGAACAAAGAGCAGCCTAAGATATGGTAAGTACTTTGAAACTAGCCAGCTTTTGACAAACACTTAAGAAAGACATAAAAGTAATCTAAGATCTGGTAATTACTTTGAAACTAGCTAGCTTTTGATGCACTTTCAATAGAAAACATATTAAACACAAAGGGAAACTTAAAAGGAAATTGTTGGAGAAGAAACTAGAGGGTAGGGCTCACCATAAACCTCTCCTAGCTCTGCTTTACTTGGTAAACTTTCAAGACAAACACATAAGATAAGAAAGAATGGTCTAAGATCTGGTAAGTACTTTGAAACTAGCCAGCTTTCAACACATTCTTAGGGAAACTTTCAAATAGTTTTTGGAGATAAAACTAAAGGAAAAGGCTCACCATAACTTCCTTAGTTCATCTCTACTTAACATAAGCTGAAAATAACAATCAAGAATAACAATTAGCCTAGACAGTAGGACGAGGGAACGCCAACATTCCTAATTGCTTAAACTGAATTAAATCATTCTTAAACAACACAATTGGAAGAAAACATTTAGATAAAGCTTATCAGTCAGAGAAGGGTATTGATATACAGTAAATCCTAACTCTATGCTTGGTGTTCTTTATCAAAGAAGATGGACAAAGTGAAAAACAGAAATGAAATATAAATTTACAATAAGAAATAACATCACCGTCGTCATAGACCAGGATCCCATAAATCATCTTGTATTGATGCTTCAAACCAGTTACAACTTTAAGTCCAATGTTTCAGTTCAGTAATCATCTTTACTTCTCAGACTAACTTATCTAATCACAAGCAGAGCTTCAAGAGCCTTTGAACACTATTTACAAATATAATTTTCAAGCTCAAGTATATTTCAAACTTCTGCAACCAACATTTTATCATCTTCTATAGAAGTATTTATAGAAGGAATGAGGAGGCAAGATCTGATAAAGGATCTCCTGGGTCAATTAACACATACTTTAATACTTCTCGGCCTTTGAGGGGCTCGATGGAGAAGTTTACAGATGTTTGTTTGTATTAATTGTTTTACATTTAAGATTTAAGCTTGGTGGGAGATTTTGTTGACTTTTAAGTCTCTGTGTTATCTCTGCAATAACTCTACTGATAGTTTATATTAGCTTCTTTGATTTGAAATAACTATTCAGCTGTATTGGGGCAGATATGCTCTATTCTGGTCATTACTTGGCCGTCTGTTGAATGCTTTGAGGCTACAGGTGGCATTGGGTAGATGAAAGGAATCAATTAGCCTCTGATGTGGTGGTGGAGGCTCTTTCCGACTAATAAATCTCTCATTTGTCTTTAGTTGTGTTTTAATTTGGAGGATTAGGCTTTTGATTTTTGATCCTAGCCGTAATCCTCCAAAATGTCTTCAATCCTCTGTTCTGTTGTGTTTTGTTCTTCAACAATGATACTCTTTTGTTTTGATTTAATTCATTGTGTCTTATTGATGTGCAGGGCCGCAAAGTGCTCGTATGGCATCAATGTGCATGAAGCATTTACGAAACATGACTTTGAACCCTTTGGAAGGATCCTCCCATATGCACAAAGGCATGGGGGATCGTCATCCCCAGCCTTTGGTTTTCCTTTAATATAATGGAAAAACCATAAAAACCTACAAAAAACAATAAACATTAATAAATCCTGCGTTTATGTGGTAAAACTTCTTAGGAGGTTGTGGTGAGGAGCGTGTCCATTGGATGGCAGCATCCAATGGTGGAGATTTGCTGTGGGATGTCAAAGGGGAAAGCAGGGAAAGAATTAAGTCAAATCCATCGATTTGTAGAGATCGACGGTCGAGAGCGATCCGAGACGTATAATGAAGAAAGGCCGCTCAATCAAGAAATGGGAGAAAATGCAAAGGAAAATAGGTTAGAAACCCTTTGGCAAAGAAAAATGTAAAGGAAAGAAGAGCGAGGTTGATGGATGATCGTGAGCCGTCGGATGAGATCGTCCCTACGAGATCAACAGCTGAGGAGGCGCGCGATGAAACATAAATGGAAAGAGGAAAAGTGGTTTCAGGACTAAAAACCACGACTTTTGCGCAGTGAAAAGGGGAGGAGGCAGTTTTTCCTTTTTGAACGTGATATGCATTCCCTCTCGACACATGGCTTCTTAAAACCACTTATGTCGTGCAGCCCTCAGGAAATTAACCCTTGTGCTTAAAGTTACGCGATATAGAATGTCGACTGTTAGATCTGGGGCCTCAGATCTAATGGTGGGGGAGCGAGCATGATATTAAAAAGATGCACTGGCAGAAGCAGGTGGGGGAAGATTTAATCTGGGCCGTTGATCTAGGATCTGGACGGCTGAGATTGAATCTGAGGAGGGTAGGACCCATAGGAGACGGGCCCGTCAAAGTTAATACAGACCATTGATCTGCAGAGATCAACGGTGGAGATTGGATAAGAGTTATTATGAAGTGGGAGGATGAAAATAACAAAGGGAGATGAGAGAAGATCTGCACCATCCAAATTGGACACGTGGACGACCCATATGCTATCGGGAGATCGCAATTGGAGGAGGTAATGGGGAAGGGGCGATGAAAAACTTCCGATGCAATTTAACGCTGGTCATCAATCTGAGGATCAGACTGACGGTGGGGAGTGAATCTGAGGGGCTCAAAAGGCGGAGGAAAGTTTATGATCGGAGTGAATGAAGGTCGTTGGATCTGGGAAGGCGGAGAGGAGATCAACGGCTCACGACTGATTGGGAGATCACCAATCGGAAGGGGGGAACAAATGCACCCGACAAAAAATTACGATGCGATGTAGCGCGATCCGTCGGATGGCCCAATGATCAACGACAGAGAAAAACCCCGATCAATGAAGAGTGAGCCCCTTTAGAATATATGAAAAACCAAAAATTTAATAATATAAAGGTTTAGGTGGCTCGGGTGGGTTTATATATAGGAAATACTTCGGCGCCCGTCTGCGGGGCCTTGGGGTATGGAAATGAATGGGACCAGGGTTTAAACATAAAAAGGGCTAATTGAAATCAAAGGTCTTACCATAAGAAATAGACCTGCGTGCTCCGATTTCTCCAATGCGATAAGCGCCAAATGGGATTAGCGCTTGGTTCCAGCACCAAGGCATATGGAGGGGAAGTGGTTAGGACTTAGCCAAAGGGGCTTAAGTCCATAGTAAACAAACTTATTTTTTATGAATTTTTTCAAGGTTTTTTGATGGATTTGGGGGTTTCGACAAAGTTCAAAAAGGAGTTTTAAACTTTGTAAAGTGGATTTTATGAATGGAAAATGGATATACATGGAAATTGGAGGAATTTTGTGGGGAAATAAAGGGGTAAAAATGATGGTTAGTTTTGAAGTGGAGGGAGGGGAAAAATGGATTTTGCAGCAGTCTTTCCTCTATGAAATTAGCATAATTTCAGAGTTTAAAATGGAAACATCAATGAATTTTTGAACAAAGGGCAAGATGTCTTCAAGAGTCTTCAAGAGATAACATTTTTTAGCAATAAAACTTGTTTCTTGAAGGCTCCAAGAATGATTTAGCCACCTTTTGATATAACAAATTTTATAGGTGGATAACAGAAAGGAAGAATGGAGGGGTATCTCTTGGCGCAAGGTTACGAAGTATGGGACACTATTCGAAATGGATTTACATCAATCGCGAATAAACAAGGTAAGAAGAATTTGGTAAATGATGCAAAAGTAAAGAATATTATTATCAGTGGAATTATTGAATCTGCTTATCATAAGGTGTTGGGTTGTAAAACTGCCAAAAATGTATGGGACAGGCTTGAGAATATATATGCAGGTGACTCAAATGTCAAAGAAGCAAAGCTTCAAATCTATGGAGCAAAATTTGAGCAACTCAGAATGAAAGAAGATTGCAACATTGTTGCATACTTTCAATACGTTGATGAAATAACCAATACTCTAGAAGGATTGGGAGAGCAAGTTGACAAGAAGACTATTATATGGAAGATTCTTAGAACATTACCAGGGAGATTCAACCCAAAGGTATCGGTCTTAGAATACAATGCAAATCTAGATAAACTCAGAAAAGAGGAATTACATGGAGTTCTCATAGCATATGAAATGAGACTTGATGAAGAAGAGGGTACTTCGCATCTAGAAACTGTGCTCGTTGCATCTAAGAAAACCAATAAGGATAAACAACCTTCAATTGAAAATACATGCACCTGCAAGTGTGAAGAAAAGGGAGATGATGAAGAAGGTATTTCAGATGAAGATTATGCTTACTTCATGAGAAAACTACAAATTGGTAAGGGAAAATTCAAAGGTAAACTTCCATTGATATGTTTCAGCTGTAATGAGATTGGGCATTTTGCAGCAAAATTTCCAAACAAAAGTAATGGCAACTCAAAAAGAAAGAAAGGCTTTAAGAAATTCAACAAGCAAGGATCCAAAAGGAACTTTCTCTCTAAAGAAAATAGCTCATCATCCGATGAAGACAATGATAGTGAAGAAGAAGCCAATGAGAGAGTATTGTTTATGGCCAAGCACAATAAACCCAAGCATAATAAGCAAGAGGTATCAAACAACGAAGAAGAAGGATGGACCATAGACAAATTTTATGAGGAAGCAATCAAGCTTATAAAAGATCCCAAGGTGGAGAAGATCCATTCCAAAACTCTTGAAGAACAAGTTCAAGGTCTCAAAATTGAAGTTGAAGAACACAAATGCATTGAAGAGTCACTTCAAAATAAGTTGGAAGAAAGCATCCAAGAAAGGGAAGAATTAGAAGTCAAAGTAGTCTCACTGCGTGAGGAAGTGAAGAAAGGAAAAACTATCCAAAACTATGCCAACAGCTCAAGGGCATTGGAAGAACTCATCAACAATCAACGATCTTACAACGACAAAACTGGCATCGGTTACAAAGAAGAAGAAGCAAGACCTTCTACAACAAAATATAATGAACCTATGAGATCTAACATGCATGTAGACTTCATTGAACAAGATTCGCAAGAACAGCCTTGGAAGACAATTCCTCAATGAAAATTTTCATCCAGGTACCAACATATTTTTTATGGCTACTTTTATTGATGTGGAAAATTTGGTCATAAAGCTGTAGAATGTCACATGTACCCTAGGAACGAATACAATTCTAGGAGATCTGTCAAATATGAACCTCCCAGGGCTCAGCGAAACATCAATAGATTTTAACATTTAAGAAATAATATTGAATGTTACAAATGTCGAAACTTTGGACACATAGCCAAAGACTGCAGACTTGAAAATCCTAGAGAAGAATCTTCGAAACCACATAATGAATGAACATGGAAGAAGAAGAAGAATGATAATTGTGCTCTCGCTCTCAAGGCTCAAAAGAACAAAGATGTGTGGTATGTTGATAGCAGTTGCTCAACGCATATGATTGGAGATAGAAATAAATTTATATCTCCGAAAGAGAAGAAGGATGGAACCGTGTCCTTTGGAAATGATGGATCTTCAAATGTTATAGGATCAGGTACAGTCACTCTCGGAAGCAAATATTCTACAGGCAATAATGTTCTATTGGTTGAAAACATGAATCACAATTTTCTCAGTGTTGGGCAAATGTGTGATCAAAGACACACAATACTATTCAACTCCACGAAATGTGAAATCAAGAAAGGCGTGTATGGTGAAATTGTGGCTACAGCAAGTCGAGCTCCAAATGACATATATGTTTTGGATGAAGCAACTAATTCATGTCTAATATCTAAAGAGGATGATACAATAATTGGTAGCAATGATGATCGACTAAGTAAGAAGTTTACTACAAAGGTGTAAAGTGATTTTGAGATGTCTTTAATTGGTGAGTTGACATACTTCTTAGGGCTTCAAATATCTCAGCAAGAACATCAAGGAAATGCTCAAGAAATTTTAAATGGAATATTTCAAACCAATCCTTAATCCAATGGTAACAGGTTGCAAATTGAGCATAGACGACTCATTTAAGGATGTGGATCAAAGGTTGTACAAATCTATGATTAGTAGTCTTCTATATGTAACAGCCTCCAAACCAGATGTTATGCAACCAGTTGGACAAGTAGCAAGATTCTAAGCAGCAAAAAAAGAATCACATATTAAATATTCGCCAGCATTGGAATATCTTTGCCAGAAGCTTAGGATTCTCCCAAGTTCTCATTAGATTTTCGTTTTTCAGAATATAAAGGGGGAGTGGAAGTAGATTACAGGTCTACAAGACGGTTGTGTGTCAGGGGGAGTGGAAGTGTGTACAGGTCTGCAGGATGGTTGTGTTTCAGGGGGAGTTTCCCTTTTCCATTGATGTCAAAGGGGGAGAGAATGTTGTAGGAAGAGGTGTCATGATCACAGGGGGAGTACTTGTGTTGCCATCAATGCCAAAGGGGGAGATTGTTGATCAACGATTGTCATTGATGTCAACCCAAGCAACACCAGGGGCTAACCCAATATTGCATGGGAATTTTGACCTACAAAATTAATATATTATGGGTCAATAATGCTTTTGATGGTTTCTACTTGTTGATATGTTTCCGTTGATATATGGCACGTCATGTAATTCTTCACGGTTTGAAAGATATTCATGTTCGAAGTTTGTACCCCCAGTTAGTGGGCTAAAACCCCATGGGGTTGGGGCATGGGTTATTGAAAATTCATAATTAATATTTTTTAGGCTCCTAAAATCCCTCCCACGTTCACTTGTTGAAGCCACCGTCACCATATGTGACATTGGTGACGGACCTTAAAGATCCATCACAAGCATGACCCTCACCAATGTCATTTTTCCTTGTAGTGGAATGTTGTAGGAAGAGGTTTCATGATCACAGGGGGAGTACTTGTGTTGCCATCAATGCCAAAGGGGGAGATTGTTGATCAACGGTTGTCATTGATGTCAACACAAGCAGCATCAGGGGTTAACCCAATATTTCATGGGAATTTTGACCTACCAAATTAATATATTATGGGTCAATAATGCTTTTTATGGCTTCTACTTGTCGATATGTTTCCGTTGATATATGACATGCCATGTAATTCTTCACGGTTTTAGAGACATTCATGTTTGAAGTTTGTACCATCAGTTAGTGGGCTAAAACCCCATGGAGTTGGGGCATGGGTCATTGAAAAGTCATAATTAATATTTTTTAAGCTCCTAATATCCCTCCCACATTCACTTGTTGAAGCCCCTCTCAAATTAAGCATTCATATAAATTTTGATCTTCATTTCCTCCTTATCCATGGGATTTGGCTATCTGAAATAGGTCATCATGGAATTTTTGCTCTAAAATTTTTTCTACGAAGGCTCAAAAGCTGAATTTTTTAAGAGGCGAAGCTGAAATCGTGAGGAAGTTGTGGTAAAAATTTTAGATCAATTTGTGCAATATTTTTGGAGATATGATCTGTGGAAGTAAGGGTTTTTGCAGGCTCCTGAAATTCATCTGAAAGAAGTGACCTTGGTAAAATCATCATAAACCTCTCTACGAGTATCAGACTGGAATTCCATAAAAATTGGAAGATATTTCATAGTCTATAGTTTTTTCTCTATCAATTTCAGAGGCAAATGAAGAAACACTGGCACGTGACACACCGTACAAGTGTGCTCTGTTGAAACAATCCATAATTAGGACAGTGTGAGAAATTGGGTATAACTCTCTCTTAGAAGAACCCAAATTGGGTCATACCTGTGGCATTGGAAAGAAGACTTAGAGGACTACTATAGGACCAAAAATCAGATATTGAGGATCTGAAATAATAGAGGTACACTAAATTCAATATTGAGCTCCTAGAAGGCAAGAAAAAGATAGATCATGTGTTGTCAAGGATTGCATAGGACCAGAATTTCTACATCAGAAAAGAAAAACAAGGTGCAACAGAGGGTAGCATGACAAGAGCAGCAACCAAGGTGCATAATAGCAGCAAGAAGTTCATCATATGAAGCCTTCAAGTGGGCAGCACTGCATACAATCATTATAAAGGTATCATTGTACTTAGTCATTGTAAATGCATTATTGTACAAATTGTACTAGTGTCTATCTGCCAAGGGTTGAAGAGGTAGTTTTGGGAGGTCTAAGATCATCATTAGGTGGTTGTGTCAAAGTTGGGGTTATGTTCTAGCATATCTTCTTCTTCTACATGATTCTATATCATTGTAAAGTGGACCATTTTCCTTGGTACGGGAGTCCATTATTCTTTCATTCTTCTATAGGGCGGTAGGGTGGTGCCAGGTTGAGTTGTAGCTCATTGGGTGTTGGGGCATCCGTTCAGTGACTACTGAAGAATCTCGGGTGTTGGAGCGTCCATCCAGTGGGAGCTGGAGAAGAATTCTTTTCTAGATTATAGGAAGTTGGAGCTTTATTTTCAATTGGAGTTGAAAAGAATTATTAGAAAAGCATTAGGTGGATTTTGTCCCAGAGTGGGTTTCCACCTTAAAAATTGTGTGCATTTTTGTTCTTGTTTGCTGCTATCATTGTACAAACACTGATAATAGTCGAAGATTAACTAATGCTCTAATTGAAAGAAATACTAATTCACCCCCCCTCTCAGTATTTCCAACAGCAATGTGGGAAACCTGCCTTTACAGGCGGTATAACGCTGCACTATGGTAATAAAACCTTGCCATTCAGGCCTAAAATAAGAAATATGGATAGTGGGGGTCCAATCTACATTTTCATGCTCAGGATTAAGATATGGATTTAAATCCTATTTAAGCAAAAAATTTCTTTTATACCATGACTCACCTGTAGCTAATAGTTGGGTAGCTCATGCTATGATTGTCTCTGAGATTCTGAAGGTATGAGACCCTAGCTTGACCTTCTCTCTATTGAAAGACTCAGAAAACTCTTGAGCAACTGCAACTTTCTCCCATGGGAACTTCTTCAAAAACCAATACCATCCAACTGCTTGGAACTGTGCCTTTGCACAGTTATCAACAAAACGTGTATTGGTAGGTTCTGAATAGTTCACCTTACCACCCTTACCCATTCAATTAATATCTAAATAAACTTCTAATGGACACCTGTAAAAGTATGAAAAACAACCAACTATGAAGCCCTACCTACTTTCACGAATGTAAAAAACTAGTTGTTGGAGGATAACAAATGGCTTGCTTTAGCTTTTTCGGTGTGAATGGGAAAAAATGATCTTCATTCCCTTAATCACGGTGAGGTTAAGTGACACAAAGTCAAATGATTTAAATTTTGGTGCCAAATCATTCCACTAAACCTTTCACTCCATCGAATAATTAACTAATTGCTACTCGTAATTCAACCTTGATGTACTTCACCTTTAATGAGTAGCATTAGATTAACTAGTCTTAGTAAATAGAATAGCCAAGCCCCTTTTAATGAACCTCCAATTAGAAATAGCCACCTTTCAAAAGGGTAATACATATTGTTTTAACAAGCCTTCAATTATTTCGAAGAGTAGTGTCTTTTCACCTCCTTGTACGAATTCTCAAGAAAATAGCTACTTTTTTCAGAAAAGGTAGCTATTTCTATGTTGCTTATGAAAACAAATTTTCTGAAGAAAATAACTACTTTTTTAGAAAAGGTGGAAATTTCTTGTTATTCCTAAAATAGTTGATGACTCTGAAATTTCAACCGTAGCCTTGGGTAGAAGATATCATTATGAATAAATAATATTTCTCAAAATAAAGCCATGGCATTAACTACTGAAGGTATTTAAAAGACTTATTAGAAGAAAATTCACCCTAAGTACTCTAAGATACAAAAACAAATGATTTGACTCAAACTTTTTTGGATTTAGAAAAAGTGATAAAAACTTTGACACATTTTTAACCCTCCAGGGTCGTCAACCATAGGCTAGGGGACAAGAGAGGATTAAAGATACAAATACAATGGTGACCATACTTTGAAAAATTGTAGTGCTAACACGTTAAAAAACCTGAACGTTTTGTACTAGTGAGAAAAGGTTATCTGGACACACTGATGCAAAAATTTTCCACATCGACATCAAAATTTATAACTGTGAACCGACAACAGTGCATAATACTTATGTGCACATTAATATAAGTTCGATTATTATTGAAAGTGCACCGATCTCTGTGAATGACTATGTTTGAGTGCATCGGTGATTTTTTTTCTTTTTAAATTGAAAATTAGGTTTCCATATTTATAAATATATGTTTCATTTAGCTAAAAAAATTTATTTTATGTATGAGGCTGATGTATTTTATATGTCAATCATGTAGTAGAGACGTTTGTAGACGGAGCACCAGGAGGAGCAGGGATAGTAGGAAAAACCATATAATCTGGTCTGAACATGCAAAGCCAGAGAAAGGGAGATGGATTGATACCCTCGCCCTATTACTATAGCGACTCGAGTGCTTTTGAGCAATGTAAGCCTCCTCAAGTACTATGAGGAGGATACATCCCTGTAGGCACACTCTATCTTATTGGTGCATATGATCTACCAATGGAGTGTCCAGGAGCAATATTTCCATGTTGGTCCTAGGCCATGATAGAGGCTCGCTAAGGAGGATATATAATTTATCACTGGCCTATCTAGGAGAGGGGAGTATTTTCCACAGTTCCCTGATGTCCCCCATGGTGTTGAAACTAATATTCATCTTGTGTACACTCTGAGATACATCGGGCCTCATGCGGTCCATCCATTAGATTTTCAGGTCCATGGTGGACAACTAGATATATCTTGTTTTGTTGTAGATTAGGTTAGGTGCCTCTCATTATTATTCACCACAATTTCATACTCTAGTAGCGATGGGAAGCGCATTAGTTTCCCTCTTTTTCATTATGTTGAGTCTTTGATTTAGGTCCCACATTTGATAAGATGGTTTCCATTTTTTTGAGGTTGTTTTGCGTGGATTTAGACAGATGTAATGTGTTTAGACATGGGAGGGAGACCTTCCCTTTCATTCTCGAGGTTTTATTTTTATTTTTTGAGAGGTTTCTAGAGATAAGGCCTACATTTGACCATCACCCTCCTAGTTCGATCACTGAGGTCAAGATGTGCATGTCAGGGTAGAGGAGTCCAAAGAGG
Organism: Pinus albicaulis; assembly: GCA_034641835.2. NCBI lineage: Eukaryota > Viridiplantae > Streptophyta > Pinopsida > Pinales > Pinaceae > Pinus > Pinus albicaulis. The sequence goes on along the minus strand of CM076575.1, from coordinate 1,658,977,179 downwards.
GGCCTACAACAGTATTTGGAGAGGATTTCCCCTTAGAAACTGACGCTACTCGCTAGTGAGGATCACCATGTGTTTATTGCGATGAAGTTTACATACACTGGGATTGATTGGAGAGGTTGTCACAACATCCTCTTCAAAATAACTAAGCCTATAGATAATAAATGTAATATTATTGGTTTATTTAAATTGATATATTTTCATTTTCTTGTTTTGATGAGTTAGAATAAATTTATTCTAACACGTTCTTTAACTTGTTTTACTAAATTTTTTTAATGAAATTGTCTAATTATTTTTTTGTACTATATATTTTCTATACATCGACACATTTGATAGGGAAATTCCTCCTCCCCTATCTAATGTAGGAGGAGATGAGGAGATGGGTGAGGCCCAAGAGGGTGAGGCACATCCTCAAGGGGTATGGGCATTTGGGATCGTATGGATGGTCAACGAGTTCAAACGGACTACTGTGATAGATTGGCCATAGTTGTTTTTGATGCAGGATTCCACCCTATGAGGGATCGAGATATCACTGCGGATCCTATGTTCGTGGGTTTGTATAGGGAATTTCCATGCAAGTTGATGTCTCTTATGTGACATATCATCAGAGCTAGTAGGGTACTCACAACAATAAGGGATTTAGGATAGCATAATGCAGGATAAGATACATCATATGAGGGTGGTGATGATGATGGTGGGGGTAATTATCTTGATCATGATGATGAGGGTGGTGATCGTGATGCTTCTGGCAGTACCACCCCATGAGATCATGGGCGTTAAGGTGTCAGTGATCCTTCTAGTAGTACACCTCCTCATCACTCACTTGATGATGAGATGCTAGAGATAAAGGATGTACCTTATATTTTTCCTCATAGAGTCGACCAACCACCTTTTCCTCGACCTCATAGTTCTCCAGACTACATTGGGGGCATAATAGTTGACCATCCATTGTCTTCTACTACTCACTAGGCTGGCACTAAGTTTGTTTTATTGGATATTTGATTGAACTTATTTGAATTGTTTGTATATATATATATATATATATATATATATATATATATATATATATATATATATACTTCATTTTTTTTCTTCTTGTTTATTGTACCTAATTTATAAGTTGGTGTTCATGTGTATATTGTTAGGTCATGTTAGATATTTTCATTTAATATGCTTGGAGATAGATGTGTATGTGCATAATAAGAGTTATTTGACATTAAATTTATATTAATTTGAGGATGTGTGTGGTGATGATGTTAAATTACAATGTTTATGTTTTTTTGGATGTGATCATGATGATGATGTCCTATTCATTACTATATTTGTGTGCTAGTTAATGGCGTTTATATGTGCTATAGGTGTATATAATTAGGTGATGACAATGAATTCAAATGTGTATCTTAGATGATGTTTATGACTGTTTCATGGTTATCATCATGATGCATATTTGTATGAAATAATATTTATTATAGATTATGTATTCCTGAAATTATATCAAACTTTTATATATGAAATTGCATGCACAATGACTTATAAAAAAATGAAAATATATTTCTATAAATTACAAAGTTTAGTATGGTTGAAACTATTATTGTAAAATTACATTTAATTACTTTTATTATTAATATTTTGTAAAATATTACATATTAAATCCATATTAAACATTGAAAAAATTACAAATATCCCTCATACATTGAATTAGAAAAAAATAATTAATGGAGTAAGAATTCTTTCAATCCTTCTCGCTAAAGTGAAAATATAAGAAAATTTTCAATTTAAATTACTTTACTTTTCTCTATCTAAAGTATCTATAAAATTATATTATTTAATATGGACATTGAAATATTTTACATATAGATATTAGTAAAATATTTTTTGTTATAAATATATTTTTGTTTAAAGGAACATATAAATGATTTACACATAATGTAATATCAATAATATTGTTTATTTTCATGTGAAAAAAATACATTTCTTCCACACAATATATATATATATATATATATATATATATATATATATATATATATATATATAAAACTTTTGGTTACTTTATATATCTATATAAAGTTATATAAGACTAAGGTTTAAATTGAAGTATTGTAATTATGACCGACATTAATTTCTTTTGTTAGTACTATTTGTTAATTTATTATTTTAAATTATTATTTTACTATTTTTAAATGTTACGTTACGTGACAACATCCCACCCATACTGAGGTGTAGAGCGTATCTCCGTGTAATTAATTTAGATTTTATATTACTTAAAAAATATACACTTTTTATAAAATTTAATTATTGCTAAAGTTATGAGATTTTCAAGCAATTTAAATTTAATATTTATAACAACTCTTACAAATTTAAATTATAATTTTCTCTCTCTGAAGACGAGGATAATTAAATGTAACATGATAAGGCTTCATGTGAAGTTACTTGTCGTTGGAGATTTTCTCTATTGGAAGTTCTCCCTTGAAGAGACTACTGAAATTTTTTCTAGTAATAAAGATATAGCATTTTTATATTATTTTGGTTCTTTGTTTTCTACTGTACTAGTTTAAATTTAACTTTTTGTAATAATAAATATGAGTTAAAGAAAACAAAAATAATAATAAATTAGATTTAAACTTTTCACAAATAATATTTTTGATTATTTATTAATGAAAAACTCAAAACATATTATTTTTTCCACATATTTATCACGAAATAGTCACTAAAATTCATGTCAGTAGAACATAGTCACTAAAATTGTGACTAAAGAGCTTCCGACGTTTTTGAAAATATGGAGTAATATTTTTTGGGTTTGAAGTTGATTCTGAATTAGGTTCCTATGAATTTGGATACATTTTTATTCAAATTGACATGGATTAAAAATAAATAAATTCAATTAGATAATCTAAATATGAATGTACATGAGATGGAAAGGAAAAAATTTCTGAAGGACTTTGATCAACAATATGGCATGAGCCAGAATTTGAAAAATTTGTTACTTGATATTATTGAGATTTTGTCCCTGCATTTGAGAAACATTTGAAATAAAAATTTGTGCACATATCCAAAATATGAGTTTGAATATAGTTTTCAAACCATTTTTCAAGAAATAGGAGACTTTAAGCAGAACATGTATACTATGAACTACTGTAATTCATGTGGATGCATCCTAAAGGATAATTTGAGATTAAGATACAATTTTATGTAAAAATAAAATTCCAGATAGATTTTAAAACCCACTGGTGCTCTTATAAGAACAAATCTCACTGATAATTTTAAAAATTTAACAACACCGAGGCACCTAAATAATACCTACACTAGTTTCCAACATTCCGAAAAAAAATATGTTATCAGATCAATTCTCTTCTAGAAGAACACAGTGTTGCATTTTAAAAAATAACACCACTACATACGTGTTTCCTGATTTAAAAAATAATGAATTCAACGAATTTAGTGCTCTTATAATAATTAGATCAGTGATGTTTTTAAATATAAATTTTACCATTGCATTAAAAAAAAGTAACCGCACTATTTTGGGATTTCAAAACATAAAAATAAAAAACACTATATCATGTCAGGGAGTTGAAATAAATTGGAAGCCTGGAAATGTTATTGCACTTTTATTAGAAATGCGTCGGTGTGCTTGAATATAAAATGCACTAATGTGCAGAAAAAATGGAAAAAAAAACCGATTTTTTTAAATTAAAAAATGAGTGGAAATTTATTTTTTTAAATATAATTTCATAAATTATTTTAAATAGTAAAATTTTATTCAACATTTCAATATTTGACCCAAAATTTCAAGTGTGTGAATTGCAGGAGAGACATACCAAGAGAATTGTGTAACAAAAAAATACTTTGGAGAAGCATAACTATTCAAAATATTGGAAGCTAAAAGGTATGGTGATTCATTGAGAAACATGCATAGTAAAAATTTTGAATTTTATTGTTTACTTTACTAAATAATATTTTTACAATTTCTATTACGGTTTATTTGAAAGAAAGATCATTCGGATGAAAGACATACTGAGAGCATTGTGTAGCTGCAAAATATTTTAGATCAACCAAAATATTAGAAGTTGAAAGGTATGGTGATTGAATCAAAACTGTGTTATCACTCAGATTGAACCTCAAGCTGAGAGAGGCAATCTCGAGGTAACCTCAAACCAAGCTTAGCCAAGTATATAGCCTTACTAGGCAAGGACAGGGCTCTCTCCGTATCGAAAACAGTCAAAAGGACTGAGGAAAGAAGATTTTAGGCTAGGTATAGCAGCTCAGGGATTTGATTTTGATTTTGTAGGGTTTTTTGGATCAGGAGGAGTCAAACAGCTAGGGCATGGAAAATAGGTCAAAATTTGTAGGGGTTCTAAGGGGAAAGATAGGGAGAAGGTTTGACATGAAAATATCATTATGATGAGGTGAAAATTCCGATGAGAAGTTAGGAAGAGCATATGGATGAATTCTCCCTAAACTAAAGAAAATAAAAAAATTATGCTAAATTCCCCAAAACAGAGCATGAAACATGAATTCTTCCTTTTAACTTGAAATTAAACATATCATAGACATGAAAATGGTTTATGAGCTACAATAAATTCATAAAAATGATAAAAAAGAATAAAATATGTCAAACACTGCATACCACATGGATCCCAAAGAAATAGTTGCAAATTTCTATTAATGTCCAAGCCAAACTGATACAAATATGTCTCTTGAGATGCCGAAAGCTCAAAGTGAGTCCAACCATTAAAATTACTGAGAAAATACATCATATAAGCCTAAAAACCACTCTTCCTAGCCTTAGTGAGTTGAATCCATGAGATATGGATCAATTCCACCTACTACCAAACAAGAATCTGAAGACTAGGAAAACTCAACAATTTCCCTCTAAAAGAGAGGAAACTGATTCATTTCACCTCTAGAGTACTTATCTAATGTATCTACCTTATATTAACGTTAAAACATGAAATTTAATTTCACCATGACCATTTACATTAGTTATTTTCTTAATTTTCCCAAGTAAAAATTCAAAAATTCAAAAATGTTGAAGATGGTGAAAATGACAATTTCATGGCAAAAGCACAACGCCATGACAAAAACAATAGCCTCTCGTGCAAGCCACTTTTTGAGGCCTTCCCCATGTCCAAATGAGCTCCATGATAGCTCATTAGAAATATCTATGAGTCTAGTTTATAAATATGATTTCAAATTCCAAAATGGTGCCCATTAGCCTTGTAAAAACGGAGTTGTCCTAAAAGTGGTATTAGCGGAGCGCCAAGGTGAAAAAGGAGGCAGAACATGAAAACTAGGAGGTTTTTTGTACTTTTTGGGGACCATTTCTTCTCAAAATATTCTGAAAATTTTTGAAATTGATCTATTCATCATTATGAACATGAGGATTCTTACCATTTTCCATTTGGATGCTCCAAGAAAAAGCGCAGAGGCACTGTGTTTTTGGCAAATTTACTGTGTCAAAATTGCCCAAAATCCAAAAATTGCACCCAAGTGCCAAATGTGTCAAAATTTGTGAAAAATATGAGATTACTTGCTGATTAAGGGTTAGAGGCATGAAGAGACACCTCAAAAAGTATGTCTAACCTCTCCTTATCCTTTTTCTTGGTCAAAGCTTGAATCTTTGCATCGGCTCGTTTGAGCTTGGCCCTTGCAACTTTGTTTCTCATGGCATAGTGCTTTGCCATCTTCCTCTAAATATCATTGTCTCTTTTGTTCTTCTCTAGCAAGACATCAAAATTCAAGTTGGATCTATCAATCCATGATTCTCTATATTTTCTAATCTCAAGGGCAAGCAACTCACTTGGAGTGAGCTACTCTACCAACTCAGCCTCTCTTTATCTCTCACGAGCTAGAGCTCTCCTAAGCCATATTGTCTTTGTTCTCTATCTTGGAGGCTGATCCTCATCACCATCAAGCTCACCAAATCTATTTAAGGTCTCTTCCAACAAGGATTTAGCCTTCCCTGCCTCTTTATGAGCTTTAATGGTATTTACTTCACTGACAATTTTCTTTGCCTCTAGCTATTGATTCTCTTGCTCAAGGAAACCAATCACATATTGTGCTCTGTCAAGAGTAGCTTGAAGTTCACTAATATTTTCCTCTTTTCTTCTGATTAATGCACTAGTGATTCTATCCTCTTTCTCCTCATCAAGATCAATCAGTTGAAACTCCTGCTCAGTTTCAAGTTTGTCTTCTTGTTCATCAATGATAGGCTCTGTAGCCTTTTCCTTGCCATTATCTACTTGTTTTGTTGATGAATAAGTCTTAGAACCTTTCACTGCAAGTGAAAAAAACACATGCTTGTGGCCTCTCTAATAGGTCTTGGGAAATAGCTCAACATCAGTCACATTAGCCCATGTTGCCTCAATGTCCCCTTCACTGCCTGATGCTTTGGTATCATGATGTGATGATGGTGAAGGATTACGAAATGGTGAAGAAGTAGGATCAACTTGAGGTGAATGCATATGACTAGGTGATGATGCATGTATAGAAAATTGAGATGGGGAAGTGGATATGAGAGGATGAGATGATGAAGTAATGCTCTACTCATGATGACTAGGTGGGGAATTGAAGATCTCATTTGCAATGAAAGTGTCCCAAGACATTTTCTTCTGCTCAAGCTGATGCATGACCACCATCTTTATGAGTGAGTGGTGAAACAAACTTTACATTTGATGATTATACTGCCTCCTTTGGATAATGTATGCCATCGTTTCAATGCTTTGGAGAAGATAGTGATTTGTATGAAGCATTCTGACTCTGGTGAAGTGCATGAGGAGTCTGATATGGTATGAATAGAGTCGGGAAAACCTCCCATCACAAGTGAAATACTTCATTATTATGTTCATCATAAGGGCATACTGTTCAAGGAGATGAGAGAAAGGGAAAATAGTTTTCTTTTCATCCTTATATCTAGGTTTGAGGAATGGTTCATGATAGCTCAGATCAGGGTTTACCTTTTTAAATCATTTCTCTCCCACATTAGGGATCCCTGTAGCATCTACAATGGCATTAGTGGACATGGTAAAATTAACCCCAAGAAGTGTAACTTGACTATCATGAATATTAGTGATGGACAACCTGGTTAACAAAGGATGATATTGGATCTGTTGTACCTTCTCATAAAATTCAAATCAACCCACAAGTTTGAAAGAGGAAATCGTAAGAGGAGAGGCCATGAGCTCCTTTCTGGTCATAGGTTCAAATCTATTAGTTTTCCCTCCTTTGTGATCACCTCCCTCTGGTGTTTCTTCCTCATTGATCTCTCTGTCATCCTCTTCAGACATCTTAGGCTTGACAACTTTGAAACCCTGGGGATAAGGTAGAAGGGGATAGGAAATGAAAATGGGTCTAGGAAATAATGGTAGGGAAAGAGAATTATGATGTTGTTAGGATGATATTTTAGGGTTTTATAATGATGTAGTAGGACAGTGTGGGGATTTAGAGTGAAAATTTGGGAATAAGGAATGAAACTAGGGTTATAGGGTAACCAAGCTTCCAAATTTCACATAGAAAGAAAACTAGCATAAAAATAATTTTAAATACAGGAAAGAGGGTGAAATTTTATGGTTAATGACTTTCAAGAAAGGTGAAATACAATTTGGCAAAGAGTTAACGTAGTTTGAGTGAGTTTGAGGGCTTAAAAACCAAGTTGGATATTAGCGCAGTGCCGAAGCATTAGCGCAATGCCTCTATCGACTAGCGCAGTGCTTGTGTTATTTTTCACTGTGGTTTTAGGGATTACCGTAGCACCCCTAGGCATTAGCGCAGCCCCTGGAAATTAGCGCAACACCAGGATGAAAAAAACATAGTGCCAAGAAAATTTTTGCCCAAACTTCTCACAAACTCGGATTTTCTCCTTTGCTAAAGGCTCTTGATGTTTGAATGGAAATAATGATTTGTTTTAAGGTGCTTTATGAGCTTTATAACTTTAGTGAATTTGAAAATTAATTCAAATTACCCACTTTTCTAATGTTTACTTTCCTCTTTGTCACTAGTATTCTTTTTTCTTTCTGACTTTTGGCATTGCAGGCTCGATCAACATGGATTTGTTTTCTTGCTTCACTTAGGCCATACATAATTACATTTGACAGCTTTAGGATAAAATTATTACATATGATAACATAAAATTACATTTGGAAAAATAAAAATAAATTACATATTTGACTTTTCTATCAAAATATTGATTTTGATATACAAGTCATTAAACTAAAAAATACAACTTTAAAAGTATAATATTAACATCATGATTATCTGAAAAGAAATTTTCCTAATTAGTCCCTTTAATATATGTGCTGAACCCATCTAAATGAAGGAATTACCTTGAGAAATGCAAAACCCTAATGACCTAATGGGACTGCTTTTTTGACTTGACTTTTGCATGAGATTTTGACTTAAATACTTTCAAGTGAAAAGGGAATTTCCATAAGTGTTATTATGCTCAAGGGGACATGGGAATGAGTTAAAGGTGTGAATATTAGAGGGAAAATTGATCTTATTGACAAGGAAAACCACAAGCGGAACAATTTAATTCATGACCTAATGGAATGATGAAAAAATTATTCAGTATGTGACACGTAATATGCACATGCAAATTTGTTTTGATCCTTGGTGGTAGTATGAAAATAATGACACTAAAATTGGTATTATTGGGGATGGAAACTCCTTGTAGGTGTGAAGAACACCGTACACTAAGTTCCTAACCATTGGGTAAATATGGTTAAACAATCCAAAAAATATAGAAGCATTGGGTAAATATGGTAAAAAAAATCTAAAAAAATGTAGATTATTAAACTGACTCAAAAAAACATTTAAAGAGTCTAGGAACTGACTCAAAAACTGACTCTGACACTAAGTAAAAAATGACTCAAAAAATTTGAAAAAAAATAAAAAATCAACGATATTTATAGCCTTCACTGTCGGCCCCAATCCTAGATGATCTTCTGCCCCAACTGTTGTAGAAAATATAAACTGGTATTTACAATGAAAGTGAAACATTCTCTCAGAAGTTGCATAAAAAATAATGATGTTTCAGGAGCCTACCATTGGCTCGTCCTCTTGGACATTCCTGTCCACTCATTTCCTTTAGCAAATAGGAATTCTGTCCTCGATAAGCCAAGATCTTATAGGGTCCCTTCCAAATATTTTCAAACTTCCCGTGCTTACCTTTATCTTCATTTCTTGCATCCCATCTTAACACTACATCCTCTAGCTGAAATTTATCTACCTTAGTCTTGCGAAAATAAATATTCTTTATTTTCTCCTGAAGCTTAGAAGTAGTCTAAGAAACTTCCTCCCTTGTTTGCTGAATATGAATCATTTGATTTATTCGACGTTGCATATCATCTTCCTCACTATCTGCCTCCTGCAATAATCTCATAATCGGGACTGCAAGTGATGTAGGAAACATTGTATCTGTACCATAAACCAGTTCAAAGGGTGACATACCTATAGAATTCTTAGTTCTCATGTGGTCTGCCCACAAAGCATTGGTAAGCTTCCTATGACAATTTTTCTTATTCTCCTCCAACATTTTCTTAAGGATATTCACCAAATATTTATTAGAGGACTTAGCTAATCCATTGCCCTATGGATAATATGCAGTGGAATGGCCCAATATGATATTATACTTGTGACAAAACTCAATAATCTTCTTTGACTTGAATGCTGCAGCATTATCTGTAATAATCTTGTGACGCCAACCAAAACGAGACAAAATATTTGATTCTAAAAATTGAATAATTGCCATGTCCATAACTTTCCTTGTAGGAATAGCCTCAATCCACTTACTGAAGTAGTCGGTGGATGTTAGGATACATATATGTTGTGCCGATGATGTGGGATGAATTTCCCCAATAAAATCAAGTCCCCACTATTGAAAATGAGCATTTACTACAACAAGCTTTAGTAGAAGAGGAAGGAGCTTCCTTTTTCCCTGAAAAACCTGACATTCATGACAGTTTGTGACTGTTTTGTACAAATCCGAAAATAAAGTTGGCCAATAATACCCTTCTCTCAACACTTTGTTAGTTGTTTTTTTCCAAAACAAATGACCTCCACAATCTCCCCTATGAAAGTCATCCATCACCTGCTTAGCTTCATCTTCAACTAGACAATTCAAAAGAACACCTCCTGGATCTTTCCAATAAACGTCACTACCTAAAATGTAGTTTTTAGAAGATTTCAATTTCAAAGACCTACCCTGAATTTTTGACATTCCAGGAGGAGGAAATAAGTTCTGAAGAACATACACTTTATCACAATACCATGGTTAAGTGAGAAATATTTATGATACCTGTATTAGAGTGCCATCTTCTTCATCATCTAACATTGTTGCAATAAGGTTTATGTCTAGAGCATGCAATTTGGATTCAGCCATCAGCTTGGCTAACCCTTCTCCCTTGATTATTTTGGTAGGCCTAATCTCAAGATCATACTGTAGCATAGCTTCTATCCGCTTACCTCTCCGACCTTCAGGATTAGTTTGTGTGAGAATCTATTTTACCACTAGATTTGGAACATAGGCTTATGAATGTGGAATATAGATCCAGAAATCTTTCAAGGATTTGATTAGGACTAAATCTTGTTTCTCAAAAATTTTATAGCGAAGAGAAGCATCTCTAATGGCTCGATTGAAGAAAGTAATACGATGTTCAACATGATCTCTCTTTTGCATCAAAACTACAGCTAAGGTATGCTTGGATGAAAATGAAAATATTATGAAATCACTAGTATAATCTGGACTAACAAAAACTGGGGATGTACTTAAAGAAAAATTTACCAAGTTGAAAGACTTCATAGCCTTAGTGGTCCATTTTACACTACTTTCCTTCTTCAACATATGAGTCATTTCTCTCAAATTCTCAGCTAAATTAGGAAGAAATCTGCGTAATAAGTTCATCTTACCATTGAAAGCCTCTATCTCTTTTTTTTCTGTGGAAAATCTATCTTCTGAATGGCTTCTACTCTAGAAGGATCAATGCGAATGCCATCTTCGGAAATTATGTGACTAAGAAGTTTGCCTTCATGGCAAAAATAATCTTCTTCGGATTTAAATAAATCCCAAACTCCCTACATTTCTGAAAAATAATTCTCAAATGATACAAATGTTGATCATCAGAACCAGAAAAAACTATCAAATCATCTAGATATACTACTAAGAAAACATCTTTCTCATTAGCAAAGGCTATATCCATCTGCCGCTGAAAAGTGGCCCCTGCATTCTTGAGTCCAAATGGAATTTTGACATATTGAAAGGTTCCCCAAGGTGTTGTGAAGGAAGTTTTACCTTGGTTTTCTTCATGTACCAAAATCTGATTATAACCTGAATAATCGTCAAGTAGTGACATCCGTGATGCTCCAACTACCCTTTGCAGAACATGGTCCATCTTAGGAAGGAGGTAATTATACTTTAAATATAATTTATTAAAATTCTGGAAATTTATGCATAACCTTATATCTCCAGTATTTTTCCTTATCGGAATTAAAATCCAATCTCAAAACCTAATTAGCACAATGATACCTGATTTCTACAATCAGTTTGCCTCTTTCTTGATGGATGGAAACAATCTTGGGTTAATCCTTCTCAATTTATTTCTGAAAGGTTTTTGATTGGGCTTGATGGTAATAGTGTGTTGAATAACATTATTTTCATAGACCTTCAAATATGCATAATCCCATGCAAAAATGTCAAAAAATTCAGATAAAAATTTGATGTACTTATATTTTCCCTCAAGGGGCAATGTCTTAGACAACTTAACCATTTTGGGCTTGTTTGTTGTTCCGATGTTCACATCTTCCACACCCTTCTTTGTAGGATTCAATGTTGGTTTTCTGGCCACATCATCATGATCAAAAAAATCTTCTAAAGGTATTAGACCTCTAGGAATAATATTATCTTTCAGCTGCAAAACATTCATCTAACGGGCTTCTATCTATTGATCATAAATATCACAAACATCATCAATATAAGCATCTTTGAAATTTCCTTCATTCTGCAAAAAGATATTAATTTTTTTTTCATCCCAAAAAACTTGCCAGTACCCTAAATTATCTGGAACAATAGGTCTATGTCTGACATGAATTTCAAATTTATTATTGGAGTTCATTGGAATTTTGAGATTACTTACCACCGTAGCAAGAGAATCTGCAATGATGTTCTGATTTCTTGGTACTGTTGTTAATGTATACTCAGGAAACATTTTTAAGAAATCCAAGACTTCATTTCTATAAGCTCTCATCCACAGATGCTTTTGTTGATATTCTCCTTTCAGTTGCTTTGTGACAAACTAATAATCACCATAAACAGAAAAAAAATTTGCACCAAGTTTCTTCAAAATTTTGAGGCCTGTGATCAATGCTTCATATTTCGCTTCGTTATTAGAACAGGGTGAAAATGCGAAGATGGGTAACATTTTTGTGACAATTCGGGGCAGAAATTTGTTTCCCTCCATAGTTCGGCTAAACTCTTGTCATAGTTCGGCCGAACTATTGAATTTATTTCGGCCGAACTTCGTTTGTCGTTTACATTGACGGCATACTGACAACAATGGCAAACATATTTTTTTCCTGAGTTCGGAAAATCGGCAAACAAATATCGGCCGAACTATTATTTTATAAATATATTTCCTACAACCTATTCCAGGTTTCTGTTCACATTTATCGCACGCTCATTTCTGTCTAGCATTCTCGCGCATTCATTTTTGTCTAGCATTATCACGTGTTCATTTTTGACATGTATCGTGTGCTCATTTCTTTCTATCATTTTCGTGCACTCATTTCTTTCTAGCATTCTCGCACACTCATTTCTGTCCAGCATTCTCGCGCGCTCATTTCTGTCCCATGCAAATTAAGCTCAAGGATGTAAGATATACCAAATTTTAAATTTCTATAATTTTTTTGTTGTTTTTTTTAATTTGGTTTAAATCTAATTTTTTTGTTGAAGAGGTCTTTAGCTTCTTCAGGGATCATTGTCTTCAACGTCTTCAGGGAGCATTGTCTTCAACATCTTCAACGCCCTCTGCTGTGAATTTCTAGGTACATTTAACTTTCTCCCTGTTATCCTGTAGGGAATTTATGCTGAAGAGAAATTGGTTATGAATGATAGAGGCCTGGTAAGGAACATGCAAAGAACCAATGAATCAGTCTAACTATATATGCTTTTTTGGCTCTCTGCATTTTGGAAATGTGTTGATAAGACTGTCAATTACTACTATCTATTACTACTATCCCTTTAAACTGTCTCTACTTTTTTGTCTCTCTGTCTTATGTACAATGATTCATTCCATATTATTCATAGATCAAATTTCATTTAAATACAAGATTTATCATAATGTAAAATGACTCATTCCATATTAATTTTTAGATTCAGGAGGAGTTGATTTATGATAATGTACAATGAATCATTCCATATTCATTTTTAGATTCAGGAGGAGATTGTGAGAATGTTATAATAATTTCAATAGAGAATGAGCTATAATCATCTTCAACATATATTAATTATATATGAAAATTTATAATACTACTGTGTACATTTGAGAATATTTTGGAACATGTTTATATAAATTATATATACAAATGTACTTTTTTTGGCTCTCTCTCAGCTTTTTTTGGTTCTCTACCTTATGTACAATGATTCATTCCATATTATTCATAGATCAAATGTCATTTAAATACAATATTTATCATAATGTACAATGACTCATTCCATATTCATTTTTAGATTCAGGAGGAGCTGATTTATCATAACGTACAATGACTCATTCCATATTCATTTTTAGATTCATGAGGAGCTTTTGAGAATGTTATGATAATGCCAATAAAGAATGAGCTAGAATCATCTTCAACATCTATTAATTAGATATGAAAATTTATAATACTACTCTGTACATTTGAGAATATTCTGGAACATGTTTATATAAATTATATATACATATGTACTTTATATATACATATATACTTTATAAATATTTTGGAACATGTTTGTTGTGTGAGGAAGTGGTACTTTATGATGATATGTTTAGTGATTGAAGGAAGTAGAATATTTTATTTTTGAAATTATTATTACACTTGTATTGAAACACTTAATAGATATGTAGGTTCACTGAAATTTGCCTTAATATCTTGTAGAGTGCATTTCATCCAAAACACTGAAAAAAGAGTAACTACTATGTATTCCACTTCTACTCTAGATAGAGAAAGTAATGAATATTTTTTGCTTAACCATTGAACCAAAGACTCTTCCTAAGTAGAATTATACATTTTCCACTTGTACTTTTCATGTCATCCACACAAGCCTAGTTGAATCTCTATATGTTTTCAATGTAAATTTCTCACCTTTTGGGTACTATAGTCCATTTTTTGTAGTCTCTTTCAAGTATATTAATATATTTTTGTTGTTAATAGATGACTTTCTCACCTTTTGGGTACTATATTCCATTGTTTGTAGTCTCTTTCAAGTATCTTCATATTTTTTTGTTGGTGTTTGTTGGTAATATATGACTCTGTTTAGTTGTTGATTGAAATAATCCAACTAATATAAATTCCAAAATTATATCTAGTCTTTAAACCTTGTTATGTATATCAAGCTTCCTATCATATAGATGTAAAGGTTATGATCAACATATCACCTCATTCATCATCCATCATCTGCACATAACTTGCATCCAATTGATATGGAGATTCATTTAGGTCATTCATCATCAATCATCTGCACATAAATTGAATTCCAAAATTATATCTAGTCTAAACCTTGTTATGTATATCAGGCTTCCTATCACATAGATGGAAAGTTTATGATGAACATCACCTCATTAATCATCCATCATCTGCACATAACTTGCATCCAATTGATATGAAGATTCACTTAGGTCATTCATCATCCACCATCTGCACATAATTGGAATTCCAAAATTATATCTAGTTTGAACCTTGTTATGTATATCAAGATTCCTATCATATAGATTTAAAGGTTATGATCAACATCACCTCATTCATCATCCATAATATGCACATAACTTGCATCCAATTGATATGGAGATTCACTTAAGTCATTCACCATCCATCATTTGCACATAACTTTCATGTTATGTGCATCCAATTGATACTCAACATGTATATAGTATTTAGAAGAAAAAATTAATTTGATATAAAACATAGTTTTTAACCAATTATATAGTTTTTCAGTTTCATATCCATGGTCTCAAACAATGAGAGAGAGAAAACCTTTTATATTCAACATGTAAAACACAAATTATCCATAAAAGTTTCCCATTGAAACCAAATGTAATTTGATAGAAAACATAGGTTTTAACCTAATATAGTAAATACCCCTACATTCAATTTCTAGAATAGATCTAATTAGAAGTTTCTCATTTTCATATCCATGGTAGTTCTATAGGCAGAGTCTATAAAGGGCTAGGTAGCCTTCGGATCTCATCTTTTATGAAAGGTGACATATCTAGTAAATGCCCCTATAGTCAATATCTAGAATAGATCTAAATGCACCTACAGTAAATGCCCCTACAGTCAAAATGTATCTAGTATTTAGAAACAAAAGTAATTTGATACAAAACATAGGTTTTAACCAAGTATATTGTTTTTCATTTTAATATCCATGGTCTCAAACAATGAGAGAAAAAAACCTTTTATATTCAATGTATGTAAAACACAAAATAGCCATATCTCTAGAATAGATATAAATAGAAGTTTTTCATTTTCATATCCATGGTCTCAAACCATGAGAGAGAAAAACCTTTTATATTCAACATGTAAAACAAAAATTAGCCATAAAAGTTTCCCATTGAAACCATAAGTGATTTTATACAAAACATAGGTTTTAACCTAAGAGTAAATGCCCCTACAAGTCAATCAATCTCTCGAATAGTTTCAAATATAGAATTTTTTCATTTTCATATCCATGGTCTGAAACAATGAGATAAAAAACATTTTATATTCAATGTATGTAAAACACAAATTAGCCATATCTCTAGAATAGGTTTAAATAGAATTTTTTCATTTTCATATCCATGGTCTCAAACAATGAGAGAGAAAAAAACCTTTTATATTCAACATGTAAAAGAAAAATTAGCCATAAAAGTTTCCCATTGAAACCATAAGTGATTTGATATAAAACATGGGTTTTAAACTAAGAGTAAATTCCCCACCAAGTCAATCAATCTATTGAATAGTTTTAAATATAGGTGTTTTTCATTTTCATATCCATGGTCTCAAACAATGAGAGAAAAAACCTTTTATATTCGATATATGTAAAATGAAAATTTTCCATATCTATAGAATAGATCTAAATAGAATTTTTTCATTTTCATATCCCTGGTAATTCTATAGGAAGTCTGTAAAGGGCCAGGCAGCCTCTAGATCTCATCTTTTATGAAAGGTGAAATATCTAGTAAATTCTCCTACAATCAATCTTTGGAATAGATCTAAATGCCCCTACAGTCAACATGTATATATTATTTTGAAACGAAAAGTAATTTGATACAAAACATAGGTTTAACCAATTATATATTTTTTCATTTTCATATCCATGGTCTCAAACAATGAGAGAGAAAAAACCTTTTATATTCAACATGTAAAACACAAATAAGCCATAAAATTTTCCCATTGAAACCATAAGTGATTTGATACAAAACATATAGGTTTTTAAACCTAATCTAGTAAATGCCACTACATTCAATCTTTAGAATAGATTTAATTAGAATTTTTTCATTTTCATATCCCTGGTAGTTCTATAGGCAGAGTCTCTAAAGGGCCAGGTTGCCTCTGGATCTCATCTTTTATGAAAGGTGACATATCTAGTAAATGCCCCTACAATCAATCTCTGGAATAGATCTAAATGCCCTTACAGTCAATGCCCCTACAAACAACATGTATATAGTATTTAGAAACAAAAAGTAATTTGATACAAAACAAATATTTTAACCAAGTATATAGTTTTTCATTTTCATATCCATGGTCTCAAACAATGGGAGAGAAAAAACCTTTTATATTCAACATGTAAAACACAAATTAGCCATAAAAGTTCCCATTGAAACCAAAAGTGATTTGATACAAAACATATAGGTTTTGAAACCTAATCTAGTAAATGCCCCTACATTCAATCTTTAGAATAGATCTAATTTAGAATTTTTTCATTTTCATATCCATGGTAGCTCTATAGGCAAAGTCTTTAAAGGGCCACGTAGCCTTTAGATTTTGTCTTTTATGAAAGGTGACATATCTAGTAAATACCCCTAGATTCAATCTATGGAATAGATCTAAATGCCCCTACAGTAAATGCCCCTATAGTCAACATGTATATAGTATTTAGAAACAAAAAGTAATTTCATACAAAACATAGTTTTTAACCAAGTATATAGTTTCTCATTTTCATATCCATGGTCTTAAACAATGAGAGGGAAAAAAACTTTTATATTCAACATGTAAAACATAAATTAGCCATAAAAGTTTCCCATTGAAACCAAAAGTGATTTGATAAAAAACATATAGGTTTTAACCTAAGAGTAAATGCCCCTACATTAAATCTCTAGAATAGATATAATTAGAAATTTTCATGTTCATATCCATGGTAGTTCTATAGGCAGAGTCTGTAAAGGGCCAGGTAGCCTTTGGATCTCATCTTTTATGAAAGGTGACATATCTAGTAAATGCCCCTACAGTCATTCTCTGGAATAGATCTAAATATAAGTTTCTTTTTAGGGATAAGAAAACCATTAAATATTGTTGAAGAATGGAAATTATGCATAGAAGTTTCTTGCTATTCCAATCCAAGGAATGTAGTGATTACATATGTGCTTTCCAATATTGTGACTAGCAAAGTTGTCCAAATGAAAATGAATATACTAGGAAGAAGAACAAAAAATGAGGCATATCATATTGGATTGATAGAAGGCTTGGGAACAAAGATGGAGTATGGATCAAATGGAATTGTAGTTTTCACCAATTTTGAACTTGTGTGCAAACAGATGAATGGCGTATACCAAGTTAAGAGGGAGAGGCTAAAAGAACTGCATGGAATAGCAAACAATATTATTAGCCAATTTCAATTTTTTAGTATAAAGCATTGTACAAATGTGAATAAGATGTTTGATAATATATTTTGTGGGGCAATGCAAATTCAAGATTTATCTATCAAGGATGAATTAATAGATGAATTAGAATTATATGGGTTAATGCCAATGCCAATTCAAGATTCATCTCTCAAAGATGAATTAGTGTTAGGATGCTCTCCTTCAAAATTTATTGATTGACATTGTAACATATCTTGGATATGTGTGTGTTGTGTACTTATAAATGTGTATTTTTTAATGACCATGTGATTTTTTCAATTATATACCAAGTGTGCTCCCACCACACCATGTAAAGTGCAACTTGGTGAACTTCACATTTGCAACAAGTGGTGAACTTCACATTTTTATAAAATTAAAATGCGGGGACTTCAACAAATTTTTGTTTAAATGGAGTTTCACTTCTTTTTTAATGACAATGTGTTTTTTTCAATTTTATACCAAGTGTGCTCCTACCATGTAAAACACAATTTGTTGAACTTATCATTTTTATAACTTTTTTTTTTTTATTTAAATTGAGTTTCACACATCAATTAGTGCTTTGAAAGTTGTGTTTTACATAATTTGTTTACACTAAATTAAACATTATTTTTTTGAACTTTATTTTGAATTTAATTTAAATTATTTACTTAAAAAATTAATTGTAAATGTCCACAGTAGATATATATATATCATGGAGGATGAACGACTAAGATCAACAGAATCCTATATCTCTATGAGAGGGGCGGATCAGGGATCAGGATCGAGAGTTGTTCATGGTAAATTTAAATATAATCTTAAATCTCCATACATGTGTGTACATATGGAATTGATTTTTTATCAACTTTGTGAGTTAAATTAGTTGTTAATAAGTTTCATTTTTTATTTTTTAAGAGCTAATAAGAAGAGAAGGGTCTCTACTCCAGCCATGGATGCCCATGTTTCACCCAGTCGTGGTATGGTTTTAACACAATTTAATCAATGAATATGTACACGTGTATTTATATGTATGCATGTATTTTTCAATTGATTATAAATTCGTATTTGTTTATGAAGCTTCTCTCTCCTCTCGAGAGGTTGGTGGTGGTTCAAATCCCCTTAGAGGGCCATCAATAAGTGGTAGAAGGTTGCGTGAAGGTGGTGATATTTATTCTCCCAGAGGCCAATCAACGGCTGGTGGTGTTGATTCTCAGTAGGGTCATTCTGGGTCTCAATAGTTTCAGGGTGGAGAAGATGCTAGCCAACCACGTCGAGGTTGCCATCAATTTCAATATTTTTTTCATTGAATTTCTACAAATTTGTTTACATGTGTTTTTTCTAATATACAAAATTATATATATATATATATATATATATATATATATTGATGTAGAGGCTAAAAATGTTCTAAATATTGGTCAAAATAGATGCAGGGCAGAACGCTACATTCAAGAAGAAGGTTGTCTACCCACCACAACTTATCCGACCGAAATTTTTGATATACCATGGGAAAGAAACATGGCACAATGCACCGTAAAAAGGTGTCAACAACTTCATGCAAAATTGCGGAGAGATCTTGTGGCTTTGACTCTACTCGTTGAGAGTTGACAAAGCCTCGAAATAGTTACACATTCATTGGGCGAAATAGTAAATGTGTACAAAAATCTTGGGCCAACGACTGATACATTTTTAGAAGTCATGAGAAAGAGAAAGGAAAGAGTAATGGGTCCCAATAAATGGGAGGATGTAAAACAAAGAGTTACAAAATATATGGCGAAGTCAATGTTTAATTTCAAGGAAGGACCAAAAAGAAAAATGCTTAAGGTGCAATATTTCAAGCACCCCGATATAGCTCACTATTTGTATGATAGGCACCTTGCGGCCTATGGAAGGCTCCCATGGAACGACGAAGTTCCTGTTTATTTTGCAAAAAAAAATTACGCATAATTTTTTTTTTAAATGAAACCTAATTACAATGACCTTCCGTCAGAATTTTTTGGTCCGGGGAAAGGTCGATTGTGTGACCGTAGGGGCGCTAGGCGAGATGTGGAGTTGCCTTGCCCTGAGCCACCATTGGTGAGTCGACCTTTTCGGTTCGAAACTCTGTAGTCAGAGATGGATGCGACTTCTCAAATAAGTCGAGAAGCAAGGGATGTCATGATCGACAATGTTTACATCAGATTGCATGGAGTCGATGTTTGTCTAAATCGACAAAGAGCATGTGAGAATGCATGTGCCAATTTTGTGTATTGTATAGATGAAAATATTGACAACATGAATGTTGAAGATCTTCGAATATATGCAAATAATTTTCGCAATGGTTGGCAAGACCTAATTCTTCATGAGGAAGAGGGCACGAGAACGGTATGTGTTAATGACCTTAGGGTTCAATTATTTTAACACATACATGTGTAAAATTTGTAATAAATACATGTGTATGTACATGTATACATTTATTTGTATGTACATTAATCTAACAAAAATGTATCATTATATGTTAAAACACCATTTGCAGTTGTCATGCATGATGAATGACGAAAATGTTAATATCACGTTCGGGACCTCTGGTTCAAACAATGAAGATGGGTCTCACCATCAAGATATGTTGACAAATGTTAGTGTTTTTTAAGTGATATTTTTAAAATAAATAATTGTGCACACATGTACATGTACATATATAATAATAAAATGTTTTAATAGATTATGATTTCGTCCGATGTTTTTGGGATGGCGGTACCTTCTTCTTCCTTGGGAGATGTACCTTCTACTTCCTTAGGAGATGTGCCACATCCACAACAAGTATGGACAATTTTTCACTTTTAAAATTTATGTTTAAGTTATATATATATATATATATATATATATATATATATATATATATATATATATATGTTCATTCCACCTCAAAAAGTTACATTAAAAATTGAGATATATATATATCTATATGTTGAGTTATTTTTAATTTTTTTAATTTTAGGTTTCTATAGAATATTTCTTTAATCCACGGACTCTAGCAACGGAGATAGGAACATCCACACCATTTCAACCATTTGAACAAGTTGTCTAACTTTTTTTTTAATATTATTGAAAATAAGTTTATATATGTACATGTGCATTTTCATCTGAAATTTTTTAATATATATATTTAACTGTACATGTATATTGTACAGTTTACCGTTGCAGATGTTCCCATGGGGGGGGGGGACTTGTAGCAGGTGAACAAATGGAGAGGGAACCTCATGAGGTATTGCATGATTTTTTTTTATATTTTGTTTTTTACATGAAGTTCTATATATATTCTCTCTCATTTTTAAAACATCAAATTTTAATGTTTGTACATGTGCATTGTGTACAAGTTTCCCATGCTTCGCATGATAGTGCGCGGATTGAGACCCTGATAGGAAAGACACTACATCCATCTCTATTTGGTGGACATGATTTGTAGATTTGATTTCAAGATTTAGATAGTCTTAAATTTATTTATTTTATATATTATCTAGATGCACTGTCATATATATATAACTTGATACTTGATACTTGTGAGATCTACAATTTTTGGACATATTTTATTACAGTGTTAATATAATTTGTTTTGTTCCAAAAAGTTAAGTTTTGGATGGTTTTAGTACTTTTTGGCATGTGAATGTGAAGTAATGTTGTTATATAATTTGTTTGGTTTTTAAAACTTTTAAGTTTTGGATAATTGAACTACTAGTAATGTTGTCATCTATAAATTAATGTTTTGCTTCTAAACTACATTTGGCATGTTATGTAATGATGTGTTATAATTTGTTTTGTTTTTAAAATTTAAGTTTTGGATGCTTGAAGTACATTTGGCATGTGAAGTAATGTTGTGATCTATAATTTTTTGTTAAATTAAAAGTTAAGTTTTGGATGGTTTCAATCTACATTTGGCATGTGATATTTAATGTTAAATGTTTAATTTTTTTATTGGATAGTCAAGAACTACAATTGGCATGGCATGTGAAGTAATACGTGCATGTGAAGTAATGTTGTGATCTATAATTTTTTGTTAAATTAAAGGTTAAGTTTTGGATGGTTTCAATCTACATTTGGCATGTGATATAATGTTAAATGTTTTTATTGGATAGTTGAACTATAATTGCCATGGAATGTGAAGTAATGTTGCACGATATATAATCAAAAAGTTTTTAAAACTTAAGTTTTGGATGGTTTCAATCTACATTTGGCACATGTGATATAATGTTAAATGTTTTTATTGGATAGTTGAACTACAATTGGATGGCATGTGAAGTAATGTTGTGACATAATCAAAAAGTTTTTAAAACTATGTTTTGGATACCATTTCAATCTACATTTGGAATGTGATATAATGTTAAATGTTTAATGTTTTTATTGGATAGTTGAACTACAATTGGCATGACATGTGAAGTAATTTGCTTTGATATAATCAAAAAGTTTTTAAAATTCAAGTTTTGGACATGGTTGAAGTACATTTGGTAAGTTTTTAAAAACAATTTCACTCAAACAATAGTATGTAGTATGTAAATATAAAAAAAAATCTTAAGATTACTCTTAAGTATGATCAAGTGTTCTTGAAACATTTTCCCACATGATGATACCTTCATTGACCTATGAACTAAAGTAGTTCATAGTTTATATGTTCAGCCTCTTTCCCATATAAATTTCTTTAATTTTGATTGGAAATATAAGTAGATATATGTTTGTTGAATTGGGATCAATTTCATTAATGCACTCAACTAGGTAGCCTTCTTTATTTATAAGTTGGTAAATTGATGGTCCATTTAGTTTTAATTGCATTCTAGAATATATATATATATATATTCTATACTTGAAACATTCTTCATCAATGCACATGGGGAAAATACTTGAACAATTAATTGCATTCTAGAACACAAAAACACATATATATATCCAATACATGCACAACATTTTTCATCAATGCACATAGAACATATTCGACCATTGGACAGACAAATTTTGTACTAGATTTTCAATCAGGAATAGAGATGTGGGTCAAATCCCACCAAAAGTCGAAGAAGTGCTCCGAGTCTCTTGTCTGAAAGGAATCCTCGTAAAAAATTATATTGTGGTTGATTTATTTACATTTTGGATACTTTTTACCAAAAAATCCCAGAATAAAAACTGGGTGTGCATTGAGTTCGTGTATATATCTCGTACATGCAACATTTTTCATCAACGCACATAGAAAAACTACTTTCAGTTAATTGCATTCTACAACATATGTATACATACATACATACATACATACATACAATATATATTCAACATTTTTCATCAATGCATGTATAGAAAAGCTACTTTCAGTTGATACTAGAGTGTGCGTGTACCAAAACAATTTGTACATGTGCAAAAACTTGCATAGATAACATAACAAGGAAACTCAATTTTTAATTGAGTACTGGAATTTCTGGAACATATAATCCAAAGAGAATAAATTGTTGGGCAGTTAAAAATAAAATAAAATCCAATGGAATGCCGTCTTCAATAATCCATTCATGATTAGATTTTGACATTTTCCATTTCTTAATATTCGTTTTTTTCTTTGATTGAACCTCGATCAAATTTATGCATGCTGCACACACCAAGTGACTATATTGAAAACTTATGAAATCAGGTTCATAGTCTTCAAAGTAAACAAAATTCCCACTTTCATTAGTTTGTCTGAAAAAATAACCTTTCAGTATAATAGATCCTCTTTCATATAGAAATCCGTGATCATTATAGTCTTCTAATAATTTAATTTTTCGTTCAGTGCAATGCATCAAATAATAATTCATATTTTCATCGTTGTCAGTAGGTGCAATTACAAAAAAAACATCTCTTGCACAATAAATCAAACTTGAAAAAATTATACATATTCAAATTTATTTCTAGATCTTTATCATTAGAAAGAAATTCAAATGTTACCTTCTCTAACAAGATCAGAAACTTGATCACCATCAGATGATATTGTAGTCTCCTCTGATTGCAGTTATTCAAACATTGCAACAGTCATTTTTCCCTTTGTATTTAGCTCTGCATGTTTCCAATATTTTACATACATTTTGTTTTCACAAACGTCATTAGATTTTGTGTTGTCTATGCAAACAGGAAAAAAAAAAGAATATTTTCTTTTATCCAATGCAAACACATTTATGTATGAATTTGTTTTAATTGAATGCAATTTTTGAGTCCCTTTTATTGTTTCAACGTCATTTCCAATTGATCTATCTACATCTTCGATCCCGATATGCCAAAAAATCCTTTATATAGAGGATTTAAAGAAGAATGTAAATATGATATTAAAATACAATCAAAGATAATCATTGTGATAAATGTACACTGTTTATTTAATTAGATATCCAATAAAAATTAAATTGAATGTACCTTCGCACTTCCCTTGATTGGTTAGTCTCATGGATTAGAGCAGTGATGCACCATTGAACAAATTCTTTTGCATCCACAAGTCAGCTTGTAGAGGGGTTCATTTGATATCTTCAAGTGCTCATTTTATGCATGACCCTGCACCGTCATGTTCTCCTTTTCCATGACCAGTCTCAAAGAAATTCCAACAATGTTTAATGCAGGTTTTCTTATGAAGACAACACAACCAAAAGAATGATTGTTTAGATTTGAATTATCATGTGCATCCGTCTGACTATATCCAATGTTCATTGAATTTTATTCCACGATTTTTCAAGGAACCATAAATTTTTCCAAAACAATTTTGTACAAAATATGTATCATGTGTACAATCATCACTAATATAAAAGTGATATTCTTTAATAATGTGTCGATTTTCACTGGTGCTTTCTATATGACCGGCATTTTGTTCATAATGTCTATATAGAATATGGATGAGCATGGAGACTTGGTCAGAATGATAGTATTCACTCTGAATTTATTTTTGTGGAACAAATGTGTAGTTTTCTGCAAAATCAATTAGTGACAAAATGGTCCCTAGTGGAAAAAATTCATGGGATTTTTTGAATTGCAAGTCTTGCCATTGAGCTCTATGGGAATGCTTGGTGTATTTATAAATTTCTTCCTCAAACTTTCTCAAAAAGTCTATCACAAAAATTTCTTCTTCTCATAATTCAATTCTTTTAACACTATTTGCACCTTGAATCGATGTATGGATATATTCATATCTCTTCCATTTCAATTTCATGTAGGACAATGATTGATCATTTATATCAATACGATATTTGTTTGAATTTTAGTCAAATTTCTACAATGATCGCATTTTTTACCACCAACACATTTCTTTTCGTAAAATAGTTCATCGCTTTCTCGTTCAAATAGAATTTGAGATATGAAATCACGAATAGTGGAAGGAGGAGGTGAATCCTTCCAAAATGTTCTACCAAAATCAAGGAATGTGTCATAATATAACTCAAATTCCACATGATAACAACAACAACAAGTGTCGAGTACAGTGATAGGTCTTACATACCATGGTTTTTTTTTAACAAAAGCACTGATTGAAACATGAATTTCATGATTCTCTTCGATGAACTTGTTGAACAACTCTATATGAGTGGTTTCCAAGAAATATTTTTCATGTTCTTCGTATTGATTTCGTGGTATTCTTCGCATCACATGCCTTGCAGTTGGCGAACATGGGAATCGTTCTTCCAATATTCATATATTATTTTTTTAACATTTTCTCCAAGTCTATCTTTGTATGGTTGCATACAAATAGCTCTCCAACAATCAAGTTCATCATTTACATCTATTTGCTACCGAAATTTCTGATGTTTGTGAAAATTTTTTCACGAGGTTCCCTAATGCTCGTACCATATATTTTACCAAGTGATTCTCTCTAGTACTTGATGAAACCACTGGCATATGTATTTCTCTATGTACAATTGAAATTTTTTTCTGTCTAGATATTTTAATTGAATTTATAGCACTATTTATATTTTGTATCACACTTTCCTTCATTTTTTTATCTTTGGTTGATTTTCGAGTAGCCAATAAACTCATAACTTATTTTAATTTCCTTAATGATAGGAGACATTTCAACATTTGGGCTTGAAATGTCACATTTTCGTTTCTGAAATACTTCTCAAAAATGTGTTTAACACGATATCGTATATAATGGTCAGTTTTTTGATCTCCATATGTGCGAGTGTTAACATTTTCTAACATCTCTTCATCGACATTGAATTCATCTGTACATATTCGAATGAATAGTACATAATAAGTTTACATATTCAATAAATAGCTAAATTAATAAATATATGTATAATTTCAATAATACATGCATGTGTTAAACATATATATATACATACCTTGTGATTCAATTTCTTCACCTGAATTTCTTTCATCATTTTCACCATCTTCAATCATTGGTTCAATATCTATTTCACTTTCTCTTTCAAAATGTTGTATCTCATCATCAATGTTTTGAGCAATATCTCTCTCTGTTTACATTGCAAAATATTTTTCAAATTAGTTCATTAAATAAAAATTAAGCTTCACATTTTACACTAGGAAAATTTTAAATATATCAAAATCATAATATTTATATTTACATGCTTGTTTCCACTTCTAGTTGAAGTTGATTTTCCCCTTCAATATTTGAGAGTTTTTCTATCTTTCTTTTGTAAGATTGTCTCATCTCTTCTCTACGTTCCTTGGAGTCTCTTTTTCAATCACATTTTTCTTGTAAAATTTCTTTGATTTCCCATGATAATAGAGTATGAAGTTAAAAAAAATTCCTTCAAAAATTTAGACAAAAACTCAATTAAAAAAAAAATCAGAAAATATTTAATTTAAAAAAAACTCATTTTAAATTTTTTGCAAAAAATACATACTCCAATCCAAAACACTTACTTTAAAAAATTCAAGAAAAAAATGTCTTATAAAAATGAAACGAACTTCAAAATATTTCCTTCCAAGGTTACACAAAAACTCATTTTAAAAAATCATTATAAAATATTTACTTCAACCCAAAACCAAAAAATGTCCTTTCGAAATGAAGCCCAAATTCATACTTAAAAAAAAAATGAAGCCCAAAGAACTATATCACATACCTCCAAGAAATGTCTTTTGAATGTACCTCCAAGAAATTTTGAATGTACCTCCAAGAAAATTCTTTAAACCCAAAAAAATTCCTTACAAACTCAAATCAAATGTATGAAAATAATTTGTCTCAAAGAAAAGTCCTTTGAATGTACCTCCAAGAAATTTCCTTAAACCCAAAACAATTCTTTGCAAAATCAGATCAAGACTTTTGTAAAATCAGACCAAACATGCGAAAATATGCGAAAATAATGAATGGTTTCGCGGAAATTTATATTGCCGCGAAATGTTTTTTTGGAGGTTTCAACGGTACTTTTCGGCCAACGGAAAGATAAGTAAAATTTCAGCCAAAATTCTAATAAATATTTCAACCGAACTACTTTGTCATTTGATTCAATGTGCCATCGCCGCAAAAAACAGTTCGGCTAAACTTTGTTTAAGAGTTTGGCCGAACTAACGTGTCACCAGTTATGTAGGTTCAAGCCCTGAATACATTTCTGCAAATTTGGACTGATTAAACTCCATGAAACATTCTGAATTAATTGTCAGAACCAAGACAAGAATTTTTGGAATTGAATCTTCTTTCACGAAATATAATTTTCATGGAATTTCCTAAATATTTACTAGCTTTAATGAATTTTGTAATAAAACGGATGCAAACAATTTCTGAAGGTCATTGTGATTCAGTGAAATCAAAATTCTGTATCTTCCAAAATACATTGTAAAAAAAATTGAAAAAATTATCGTACATTACATTGGTCTGTTGTCTCTAATGTGTAGCTTTTAGAATTTTAGTTTATAACTTATATGTTAAGAAATTTCTTGCGTCGCGAAACATATTCAAAATATGCAGTTTTTCATATTCGACCAGTTCAAAAAATTCTAGTAATTATGATATGCATCCATTGGCTTTGTAAATATGACGAAACCGAAGTAGACTCTTTCTGGATTGTTGTAACACATTTTGTTTCTCAAAAACAAAAATTTTCAAAGAATACAACATTGCATATTAACATGACTTCTTATGAATCCGTTGATTTTTAAAAAGAACACACTCAAAGAAATGCTAAGTTGACATAACAAATGTGTATAAAAAAATTCCAAAAAATAAGTAATAGAAAGCTAACAAAATTTTTGACAACATTTTTTTTTACTGTAAAATGAAAATCTAAACAGGAAAATTTTTTTAGCTTGCAGAAAGTCAAAAAACTAAAAAAAATGAAAGTTTTTCTCAAAAAAGGGAAAAAAGTGTAACCCAACTTCACTTTTTCACCCAACAGTCAAAAGCCAATTTATAAGAGCATTCTCTAACATTACTTGCTATTCCATCTAAGTTAAAAACTAGACTTCAGATCCAAATACCAATACTTGCATCTTCCTTACCCAAAGCATCGTCGAAATCCATTCTCCAAAGGCCATCTTCATCTTCTAGATGTTGAAACTCAACGTTTGGTTCTGATTTACCGTGGCCAGCCACCTCATTTTTCTATTATGTACTGATTTTCTGTATTTTAGGAGGCTACTACGAAGAAGTCACCACGTCTGAGGTCATCACTTCTTAAGTCACCACTTCTTTTTCCTTATCCAAAATTGCTCTAAAAATTTATACACTTCTGGAACATCTTCTTCTATTACTAGCTGATTATCACCATCATTCAAATCACCATCATTCTATTACAACCTGTATTAGATGATTGATAGGCTTCTCCTTACTATTTATCATATATTTCATTTTCTTTTCCCGATACAATTTCCTCCATTGCCCGAAAAAAGGAATAGTAGCGTAGGAAAATTCAAGTTCTAAAGTACCCTTGAGTTTATCTCCCCAAGAGATTGGGAATAGGATGCCAAAATGAGGTGGTATATAAGCCACCACCACATCCATCAAAACATTATTGGCCAAGATTTGATCCAAAGAAACCACTAAATATTTAATGAGACCAATGCAACGAAATCTACCAGAATCAAATGAATACAAATCATGATAAGGTGAGGTGATATACATGCC
This sequence comes from Pinus albicaulis, assembly GCA_034641835.2. NCBI lineage: Eukaryota > Viridiplantae > Streptophyta > Pinopsida > Pinales > Pinaceae > Pinus > Pinus albicaulis. The sequence continues at coordinate 1,658,948,097 of CM076575.1, read as the reverse complement.
CATATTATCCATAATATCCTTAGGCATAAAATTGTGAGAATCCCCTAAATCAATCATAGCATTATGAAGTATGTACTCATGCAGTATTAGACTCAAACAAAAAGAAGGAACCTCACTCTCTTCTAATTCACCATCTATAGCTGGACCGAAAATGAGCTCAGGGAAGGTCATCTTCAATATTAACCATATCGGAAAAAGGATCAGCTAGCAACATTTTAGACACCTGATGTTTGTAATGACAATTATTTACTAGTTCTCTCAAAGGAATAGACACTTTCAATTTAGCTATTTCATTCTATAAATTAAAAGTTGTGACTTTATCTACCTCTTTGACAATAGGATCTCTTCTATCATTTTGATCCCTTATATCATCTTTTCTAAGTGTATTTCTCTTTATCGGTTGAGCTTGTTGATGGTTGGTTGATGTTACTATGATTTTGATCTGCATGTTCTTTACCCTTTCTCTAATTATTAGGAAGATCATTCTTTGACTGGACCTCTTTTCTTTTCTGAATGGGATTGACAGGTACATCTATGCTCCTTAGAGAATATTGTTTCTGTTGTGCACTCAAAGAATACATATGTCCACACTGGTAATCATCTGATTATGTTTCCAAATCATCATCATTTACCAAGACATAGTCTTCATCTTTTGGAGAATCAATATTTTCAGTATACTCCTCATCTTCAGTTAGGAACATGGGCAATCCATCTGCTATAAAGAAATGATTTGTTTGAACCACTGGATCTTCATCTTCCTCTTCTTCCACTCTTTGGACATAGTTTTTCTCGAACAAGGTCCTAATCTGTTGTTGTTGTTGTGTTCTTTGGTCAGGTTCTTTCTACACTCTCTTCTTGATTTTAAACTCAGGTTGTTGCCCTCTGAAATTTGGATTCCAGTTCTATGGTTCTGGTCTCTCTGAAATAGATATTCATTCAGCCATTATCTCTACATTTTGGAGTGATGAATCCATTTTTACCTTGGAAGTGGAGGTATCTCCTTTGATAGTCACCCTCTTTTCTAATTTCATCCTTGCTCTCTTTTCCAGAAAATTAGATTCCACACCTATAGCATTCTTTTGTATATCTGCTAAAGTTGTAGGATCACATTCACGCAACTGATATGCCATATCAGCATCAAATCAATCTGGAAACTTGACCAAAACCACACCCTCCGGTGGTTTCATATGTGCGGGAAGACCATTGTACACTGCATTAAATCTCACACAATAATCTTGAACAGACTCACCAATATTCCTTTTGATGTTCTCATATTCGGACAAGATGTAATATTCTCAATTAGCCCAAGCTAATGGGAATATACAATTTGTCTCAATATTTTTGTTTCATGAATAAAACTATAAAGGAGGATCAATAAAACTCCTAATCACCAAAATAAATCAATTCCACATGTGAACATGGACAAATATAGGCTATTTACATAAGCATACTTAGGTGTTAAAGAGATTGGAGCATTTTACCAAGTCAACCAGGACCAAATCAACAGCATTGTCTAGATACAGTGAATCTCCTAGAGGTACAATGCAGTTTTAGTTGGAGGCCTCTCATATGAATGCAGCTAAATCATTGAGATGGTTTGGGGTTTGACAAGACTTTCATCCTATAAGAGGAAGAGGAGGACAACAGATGAAGTTTTTTTATTGTGCATATTTCTGAATATATTGTCTGTTCAGACATATATCATTCTCTACTGTTTAGCTGAGCATAGTGTTATTTAGCACTAGGGTGTTCCTATGTGGAAATCCCACCTCTTCCATTGAGGAGTTCTTGGAAGGGTCTTTTTGATCTCATCCACTATCAGGCATTTTTCCAAGCTCATCTTCCAACTACAATGAAAATACTATTAAGGGTTTGGTTGTCCTTGCAAGCTATAGAAAGTGGAGGCTAGATCTGCTCAGATCTACGACATTCCAGGGCCTCTTTTCACTGTGAAAGTCTTTTATTGCATGGGCAAGAGAGTTCTGAAACTTTAGAGCTGAAATTTCAGATCTTGGCATTAGGTCAACCCAGTGCTTCAACCTATAGAATAGTTTCCCTTCCAGGACTGCGTTACTTGCAAGAAGGAAGTTGCAAGGTGTTTTGACCCACTTTTTGAGGAGAGATTTCTGGTGCTAGGGTTTTTCCCTTCACTATGGTGATCCATGGATTAGATTTATGATCCATATTCTGTACAAATCCGGTCTGATTCTATTGTAAACATCTTCAAAAATTCCTGAATATTACTACAGATCTGCTACTTTTGATCTCAGATCTATTCTCTGTGTTGCATGATTTGATCAAAACCCCAAGGGGATCTTATAAAGGAGCCTTTCTAGTTTACAAATTTGAAATGGATCTGATCTTTCATACACAGATATGCTCTAGATCTAGAGTGTAATATACAGCTGTTGCAACTCTTATAAATAGCGTTGTCAAGCTATTTTGCAGTCAATACATGTGTTGCAGCCCTCTTTGTTGAGGAGTTTCTTCTATTCTTGTCTTCTACATTTTGTTGTATATTCTAAGGGCATCATTATGGATATGATTTATTATTGTATATATAAAATTTGATCCCTCTTATTCGTCTCCTACTCATGCTCTCAAAATTTCATTATTTCTGAAGCAATTTGTTGCACATAGCTGTAGCTCCTCTCTTTGGGTGTTTTTCAGCTAGACTAGATGGTGGGAGGTTTGTTTACCTCACCTAGCTTGATTTGTTTTTGTTCTCCTTTTGGATCTAGACAATAGATCCACTAATCTAAGGGATACAAGAGCTGCAAACTCATTTCAGTGCACATATTTCTAAGGAGTGCATTATTTCAGTAGGATTTGTTGTGCATTCCCATTTTGGGATGTTACAGTGGTATCAAAACACCTTTCTTGGCACAACCTATGATTTCATTGAAGAGAAAATACCAATATGGTCTCATAAGAAGATGAACCTCTTACTGACATAGAAAAGAGGTATTAGAATAGAAGACAGAAGAAATTTGATTACACCAATGATGATCAAGACAAGGGTAAAGCCCCTGAAACTGGAAGTGATAAAGAAGGAGAAGAGTTTGTAAGAACTCTTTTGGTAGCCATGCAAGATATTGCTAGAGAGATCAAAGAGATGAAACTAGAAAGGTTCAAGGAGTCTCCTCGGAGGTTTCATCTCGGTGAAAGCTCTGGCACATCTCACCACTAGAATGATCAACTAGTGAACCAGCCACAAGCTCCACAACGCTCTACTATGTTTACTTTCTTAGCTTTGGAGAATGAAGGACCTCATGAGAAAGCATCTGTTGAATACTATTTTGGAGAATATGAGTCCCAGAATCAGAGATTCAAGGACCACCTGAGTTTTCAATATTTTTGTCACCTCAAGGACAAAAGGAGACCGAGGCATCAATATAGAGATGGTGGATTCAATCAGAATCATGATCGACATCACTCTATGGGCAGATTATTTTTACGCAAGTTTGACGGGTCATCCACTAGTTCTGCCAAAGCATGGGTAGCAAAGATGGATATCTATTTTCAGTTGAACAAAGTCCCTGATATGGAAGCTATCAAGTTTGCAACGCTACACTTTGAAGGTGAAGCACACAACTGGTGGTTCCATGGGTTGTCTACATTGGGCCATGCCAATGTGTCTGCCTATTCTGAATTTACTAGAAGACTGGTGAAGAGGTTTGACAGAAAGGATCCAGAATCACCTTTCATGAGCCTTGAAATGTTGAAGTAGATAGGTAATGTAGAATCTTATATCTCTGAGTTTCTGATATTATCTGTGTTATGGTTCCTAATCTTTCTGCAACAAGGAGGGTGTACATTTTCATCGATGGCTTGGATGAAACTTTGCATGGGTTGGTTAAATCTACCAAGCCCATTACATTATGTGATGCCATTGAGATGGCTAGAGACCTTCAAGATGCCTTGCAAAAATCAAAGGAAACCTTTCAGAACAAGCCCTCTTACCTTTCTAAAGGGAAGGAAGAGAAATTTTCTCCTTCCAAGGAGAGATCATTCAAGAAGCCTCTTGATATTGAAGTTTAGAGGGAGCTAAGGAAGAAGAGGCTATTTTTCACTTGCCAAGAATCATTGGCACCTGGACATAGATGTGCTGCTGGGAAAGCACACTACATAGAAGTCTTCTCGGATGTCAAGGAGGAAGAAGAAGATGATGAACCAAGGAGAGGTCACAACACTGACAATGTTGAGGGAGATCCATCACCATCGGGAGATGGGACTGGAGATTTTTCTCCTATTGGAGGAGCTCTTGCATATTTGAGGGAAGTACCTAGGTAATTGACCCTAAGAGTTCATGGTTAAATCATGAATCAGAGGGTATATGTTCTTATTGATAGTGGGGCCGCCCACAACTTTATTCATGCTCATCTTATGCAAAGGAGGGCCATACCCACCGATATCTTTGAGGGATTTTCTGTTTTGGTCCTAGGAGATAGAACAATGCAATGCATGCATTATGTCCAGTCAATTTCAGTCACCATGGGATCCTACACTTTGGTGGATCACTTCTTTGTAGTTGACATACCAGACACCAATGTTATTTTTGGTGTTCAATGGCTGATTACATTGGGGAAATTCACCACTGATTGGGAGGATTTGCAAATGAAATGGGTGGAAAAAAAGAGTGGTGCACCTCAAATGATCAGAGGCATGCATTCTTACCCCTCACATAACACTTCCACACAAAAAACAGAGATGGATTTGTGCAGTGGAAGCAAGGATCTCACTATCCCTTCTCCCATGTTCATGAGATTCTTGCAAGGGACACTCTCATCTAGTGGAAAAACACCATGGAGGCCAACTAATTCAATTTTAGTCGGAGATATCTCACTACTTGATGCTCCAAAATCAGATCCGAGAGGGAAGGGAGCATTAGGGGACACAAATACAGCGCTAGAAGGGTTTAGCAAGTAGCAGAAAGGTCGAGATTTTCCTCTCTCATCATTCTCACCATCCTTCATCTTTGATTCTACGCTGTTAGAGGAGGAAAAGGGAAGGTAAGTCATTCCTACTTGTACCTTTGGCATAAGAAATGTCAAAGAAGAGATTAGCAACATGGCAAGCAATCCTATTGATGCATCATCAACACTGTCGTTGTTTGGGGTGTAGATCTATATTGGAAATCCCAGCTGTTGGTGGATTATTCCAAGGACCTCTACACCTGTATAATGCTTCATGAACATGTGCATGAAGAGGGATATATATTCCATGAGGGAGTCATCTATCACCATGAGAGGATCTTCTTACCTAGAGCCTCCAAGCTCAAGGAGAGGATGCTACAAAGACCCCTTAAGGAGTTCTGTTTCAGCCCTACCTATTCTATGAAGATCTACAACACTATCATGAGATGTTTTGAATGGGAAGGCTTTGAAGGAGAACTAAATCAAAATTTTCTAGAATGTAAGAGCTATGTGGAGTCGAGGAAGCCAAAGGGCTCTATGCAAGAGTCATTCTAGTTATTTCTTCCTTCTTTTAAGAAGGGAGAAACATTTGTGCACAATTCCATGTATAGAAGAAACATTGATCGTGAAAAATCTGATCATGTAGTGCAAGATTCATTTTCTGATTTGATACATTCTTTCACCATGTTTTTGCAAGCCATGGCTCCTAAGAGGAGTGTTGTATCATGTAAATCCCATGACAAAAATTTTCCATTGCAATTTCTGAACTTGGCCACTCCCCTGCCATGCAAAGGGAGATTCTTTTTCATGATAGGTGCTTCCCCAAGGCACCAAACATATCTCACATCTTCAGCCATGATGAGATAAGTGGTGCAGCAAGTGAGTGGTGGGAAGACCACTTACCATACCTTGATTTGATGTAGGCAGGAGATGCACTGCGCTGGCACCCCATGTGGGACTTTGACGCACCTCCTCATGCTCAAATTTCTGTTTGTATGTATGTGATTATGCTTCCATATTTGGATGATATAGTTGTACTTTTCATGGGATTGTATGGAGAAAGGATGGGAAATTTGTATGTGCCACATGGGATGGAAACTCTCTATGCACCTTATTCCAGATGATTTAGAGAGAGTATTGGACCAACCATGTTTGTTTCTGTTGAGTTATTGACTCCTTGTGGGATGGATTTTGTACATCTCATGATGATTTTGCAGGAACAGTTCATGAAGGCTGGGATTCGTGAACACTTGGCTCATGATGAAATCTTGATCTCTGATGGTGTCACCAATGAATAAGGAGAAGTGTTGCATCACTCAACCTATCAGTTGCTTGAGGAGAAGCAAAATTTTTGAGGGGAGGACTGTAATATTCCCAATTAGCCCAAGTTAATGGGAATATACAATTTTGTCTCAATATTTTTTTTTCATGAATAAAATTGTAAAGGAGGATCAATACAACTCCTAATCAAAAAAATAAATCAATGCCACATGTGAACATGAAAAAATCTGGGCTATTTACATAAGAACACTTAGGTGTGAAAGAGACTGGAGCATTTGACCAAGTCAACCAGGACCAAATCAACAGCACTGTCTAGATACAGTGAATCTCCTAGAGGTACAACACAATTTTAGTTGGAGGCTTCTCATGTGAATGCAGCTAAATCATTAAGATGGTTTAGGGTTTGACAAGACTTTCATCCTATAAGAGGAAGAGGAGGATTAGCAGAAGAAGGTTGTTGTTTATGCATATTTCTGAATATATTGTCTGTTCAGACATATATCATTCTCTGTTGATTAGCTGAGGATAGTGTTGTTTAGCACTAGGGTGCTCCTGTGTGGGAATCCCACCTCTTCCATTGAGGATTTCTTGGAAGATTCTTCCTAATATCATCCACTATCAAGCATTTGGCCATGCTCATCTTCGAACTACAACACAGATCCTGTTGAGGGTTTGGTTTTCCTTGCAAGCTACAACAAGTGGAGGCTAGATCTGCTTAGATCTAGGCCATTCAGGGACTCTTTTCACTGGGAAGTCTTCTATCCCATGGGAAAGAGAGTTTTGAACCTTTGGAGTTGATATTTCAGATCTTGGCATCAGGCCAACCCAGTGCTTCAACCTATAGTGTAGTTTCTCTTCCAGGACTGCGTTATTTGCAAGAAGAAAGTTTCAGGGTGTTTTGACACACTTTTTGAGGAGAGATCTCTGGTGCTGGGGTTTTTTCCTTCACTATGGTGATCCCTGGATTAGATTTCTGATCCATATTTTGTACATATATTATCTACTTCTATTGTAAACATCTTAAAAAATTATTGAATATTACTACAGATCTGCTACTTTTGATCTCAGATCTATTCTCTGTGTTGCATCATTTGATCAAAATCCCAAGGGGATCTTGTAAAGGAGCCTTTCTAGTGTAAAAATCTGAAATGGATCTGATCTATTGTACACATATCTACTCTAGATATGGAGTGTAATATACAGCTACCACAACTCTTATAAATAATGTTGTCAAGCTATTTTGCAGTCAATACATGTGTTGCAGCCCTCTTCCTTAAGGAGTTTCTTCTATTATTGTCTTCTACATTCTATTGTATACTGTAAGGACATCATTATGGATCTGATTTGTTGCTGTAAATTTAAAATTTTATCCCTATTATTGGTCTCCTACTCATGCTCTCAAAACTGTGTTATTTCTGAAGTATTTTGTTGCACATAGCTGCAACCTCTTTCTTTGGGTGTTTTTCAGCTAGACTAGGTGGTGGGAGGTCTGTTTACCTCACCTAGTTTGATTTGTTTCTGCTATCCTTTTGGATCTAGAAACTAGATCCACTGATCTAAGGGATGCGGGAGCTGCAAACTCATTTCAGTGCATAGATTTCTAAGGAGTGTGTTATTTCAGCAGGCTCTGTTGTGCATTCCCATTTTGGGATATTACATAGGATTTGAAGGGGATTCTTCTTTTATTCCCATATTTCTACAAAATAATGATGAAAAAATTCTAAGGTGTCAAAAGTGGCTTTTGGTAGTGCTATGAACCATTTTCTTACTTCCCCTCGCAAATTTTGTGCAAATAGTCTCATCTTCACATCCTCTATATCAATTTCAAGAAGGTCAAAGAAGTCATCCATCTTATCTACATTTTTTTGAGATATCATAGGCTTGGTAAAATCCTGAATCCTTGCATGGGCTCATTTGAGTTTGGCCCTTGAAATTTTGTTCCTCATGGCATAGTGCTTTTCCATCTTCCTCTGAATATCATTGTCCCTTTTGGTCTTCTCCAGCAAGCCCTCCAAATAAAATTTGGCTCTATCAAGCCATGATTCTCTATGTTTTCTAATCTCAAGGGCAAGCAACTCACTTGGAGTGAGCTGCTCTACCAACTCAGCCTCTCTTTGTCTCTCACAGGCTATAGCTCTCCTAAGCCCTATTATCTTTGGTCTCTGTCTTGGAGGCTGATCCTCCTCACCATCAAGCTCACCAAATCTATCCAAAGTCTCTTCCAATAAGACTTTAGCCTTTCATGCCTCTTTCTAAGCTTTAATGGTCTTTACTTCACTAACAAACTGCTTGGCCTTCAGCTGTTGATTCTCTTGCTCAAGGAAACCAATCACATATTGTGCTCTGTCAAGATTAGCTTGAATTTCACTAATATTTGCCTCTTTTCTTCTGATTAGTGCATTGGTGATTCTATCCTCATTCTCCTGATCAAGATCAATCAGCTAAAACCCCTGCTCAGTTTCAATTTTGTATTCATGTTCATCAATTATAGGCTCTATAGCCTTTTCCTTGCCCTTATCTACCTGTTTTGTTGATGAAGAAGGCATGGCCCATTTCACTCCAACTAAAGCAAACACATTCTTTTGGCCTCTCTAATAGGTCTTGGGAAATGACTCAACATCAGTCACATTAGCCCAAGTTTCCTAAATGTCCCCTTCACTACGTGATGCTTCAATATCATGATGTGATGATGGTGAAGGATTACCGAATGGTGAAGAAGTAGGATCAACATGAGGTGAAGGCATATGACTAGGTGATGATTCATGAATAGAAGGTGGATATGGGGAAGTGGAAATGGAAGGATAATATGATGAAGGGATGCTCTACTCATCATGACTAGGTGGGGAAGTGAAGATTTCATTTGTAATGAAAGTGTCCCAAGAAATGTTCTTCTGCTAAAGCTGATGCATGACCACCACCTTGATGAGGGAGTGGTGAAACAAACTCTGCATTTGATGATTATACTGCCTCCTTTGGACAATTTATGCATCTTGTCAATGCTTTGGAGAAGATAGTGAGGTATATGAAGCATTTTGACTCTAGTGAAGTGCATGAGGAGTATGATATGGTATGAATAGAGTCAGGAAACCTTCCCTCACAAGTGAAATACTTCATTATTATTTTCATCATAGGGGCATACCGGTCAAGGAGATGAGGGAAAGGGAAAAAAAATTCTTTCCATCCTTATATCTGGGTTTGAGGTATGGTTAATAATAGCTCAAATCAAGGTTTACCATTTATTCATTAGGGATCACTGTAGCATATGACGTGGACATAATGAAGCCTCACAACAATAACCTATCTATCATGAAGATTAGTGATGAACAACCTGGTTAACAGAGGATGATATTGGACCTGATGTACCTTCTCACAAAATTAAAAACAACCCACATGTTTGAAATAGCAAAGAGTAAGAGGAGAGGCCATGAGCTCCTTTGTGGTCATAGGTTCAAAAATATTAATTTTACCTCCTTTGTCATCACCTCTCTTTGGTGTTTCTTCCTCACTGATCTTTTTTTCATCCTCTTCACACATATTAGGCTTGACAACTTTGAAACACTAGGGATGAGGTTGAAGAGGATGGGAGATGAAAATGGGTCTAGGAAAAAGGGAAAGGGAATTATGATGTTGTTAGGATGATATTGTAGGGTTTTATAATGATATAGTAGTAGAGTGTGGGGTTTTAGAGTGAAAATTTGGGAAATTTGTGGAATGAAACTAGGGTTATAGGGTAACAAAACTTCCAAATTTTACATAGAAATAAAACTAGCATAAAAATCTTTTTAATGACTGAAAAGAGGGTGAAATTTTATGGTTACTTACTTGCAAGAAAGGTGAAAGACACTTTGATGAATATTTGAAGTGGTTTTAGTGAGTTTCAGGGCTTAAAAAACAATTTGGGCATTAGTGCAGTGCCTCTTTAGATTAGTGCAGCACCTGTATTATTTTGCACTGTGTTTTTGGGGATTAGCGCAGCACCTAGAAATTAGTGCAGCGCCGGGATTAAAAAATGTAGTGCCAAGAAATTTTTTCCCCAAAATTCTCACAAACTCATATTTTCTCCTTTGTTGAAGGTTCTTGATGTTTGAATGGGAACAATGATTTGTTTTGAGGTGCTTGATGAGATTTATAACCTTAGTGAATTTGAAATTTAACTCAAATTACCCACTTTTCTAATGTTTAATTTCCTATTTGTCACTCATATTTTTTTTTCTTTCTGACTTTTGGCATTGTAAGCTTCATCAACATGGATTGGTTTTATTGCTCCACTTAGGCTGTACATAATTACATTTGAAAACGTTGGGATAAAATTATTACATATGATGACATAAAATTACATTTGTGAGAATAAAAATAAATTACATATTTGACTTTTCTATGAAAATATTGATTTTGATATAAAATTAATTATACTAAAAAATGCAAATTTAAAATTATAATATTTACATCATAATGATATGAAAACCAATTTTCTTAATTAGTCCCTTTCATATATGTGCTGACCCCATCTGAATGAAGGAATGACCTTGAGAAATGAAAAACCCTAATGACGTAACGAGACTGCTTTTGTTACCCGACTTTTGCATGATATTTTGACTTAAAGACTTTCAAGTGGAAGGAGAATTTCCATAAGTTTTATTATGCTCAAGGGGACATGGGAATGAGTCAGCAGTGTGAATCTTGGAGGGAAAATTGATCTTATTGACAAGGACAAGCACTAGTGGAACAATTTAAGTCATGACCTAATGGAATGATGAAAAATTTATTTAGTATGGGACAACTAAGATGCACATGCAAATGTGTTTTGAACCCTGGTGGTAGTATGAAAATATTGACACTAACAAACCATAGATAGAAAAAATCATAAATTTTATTGTTAATATATTTTACAATTTATGTAAGATTTATTCACAATTCATAAAAATAAAATAAAAATACCATGTATAATAATAAATTTACAATAGATTTTACTAGTAAATTTGTTTATGGCCTTATTTCCAGTTTAAATTTAATTAAAATTAAGCTAAAAATAAAATTCAATACTTACCTTAAACACTTGATTCTCCCTGAAAAATTTAACCTTAGGGTTTAACTTCCTCTACCACATCACAATTAGGGTTTTTCAATTTGGGATTTTTAGATTTAATGGGTTTGTGTACCTACTATATATAAGGTGTTCGAAATCTGATGTAGGAGAATCAATTATTGAATTAGATCCAAACCTTTTCAACCCTTTCTGTTTTTTATTAAATGGTTATATGTTTTGTGGTGCACCTTCTGTAATATAACACATTAGTTCTCTTAGTGTAATACAAAGCACTGATATATCATAACACTGTCTATTTTGTCTGTTATATTAATCAATACTCCTAGTCTAATATAACACATCCGTGTGCCTCTTCCATATGACACTATTAAATCATTTTAGTGCATTTATTGTTACAAATCACATTGTTAGACTCCTTTATTTTTACAGTATCACAAGATGACTGCCTATTCCTTATATTTTTCATGCTGAAAATAATATTCCATGACTATCATTTATTTTCAGAAAGGAAAGGAGATGTTTGGTGACAAAGGGATCAAAGGTCCATCTTCCATTTCATTCAGTTAAAAGAGGATTTTCTTTTTATTAAGTATAATGGAAAGCCAAATCTCACTACCTTCATTATTTTTCATTTACCCTCTCCATTACCTTTCATTTTACCTTTTTCTGACACTCCCATGCTTTGAAATCCCATTTTAAACCCTAATCCCCTCATTTTAACCTTTTCCCCTTCTTAAACCCCTTTCTCTAGCTAAAACCCCATTCCCGTTTCTAAATATCCTTTCCCCTTTTCTCATTCCCCTTTTACTATTATTAAAAACAATGAAAAACCCACTTTTACATTATTTTTAAATAATTTTAATCTATCGGGTCCCACTTTAAATAAACCTTGTTTATTTCAGCTGACCCCGGTTACATTTAAACCCCAACTCATATTTATATTAAAGCCTCCACTCTAAAATAATTTCCCTCCACTTTGATATATCCCTAGGCCCCACTTTCCATTTCTACTTGCCAAACATATTAAACCCCACTTTCATTTCATTACCCTCCCTCACTATATTTAAACTTAGCCCCACCTTATATTTAATGCATCCGCTTTAAACCTCCCCCCCCCCCCACTCTTAATTTCATTTAACCCTCTGTTTCATTAAATCACTCGACCCCACCTATCAAACCAACCCGCTATCAATCCAATTCCCGACCACCATTCAATCTCCATTGTCTGATCCAATGGCCCACAACCCTTTTCGCACTCCCAACTTCCCGTTGTTTAGAACCATCAAGGGGTTGCGAAATGGGTTGTTTTTCCACCTCCCCCCCCCCATGGTCCCCATGCTTCATCGCATTCCCCATATTATAACCACCTTAATTCTTATCACCACGCAATAAAAACGCAAATTCCTCCTTGCATATAATGAAACCACCCCTTGTTTGAATTTAAACCCGCTTACCTCACCCTGCGTTGTGCGATAAATCACATTGCTCTCCTTGTGGACCTGCATTTTGTTAACAATTTTTTTAATTTTACAGGTGATCTGCATATCAAGATATGGGGTAGACAATTTGATTTAGAAATAAAACCCACCAAATTAATCAAAGGACAAGGACTGGCTAAACTAATGGCTGAAACACATTTTCAAGCACTAGACATCAATATGATTTACTCACTGGATGAACAAGAGGAGCTGGCCACTCCATCTATTGAGGAAGCATTCCTAAATTCTCCCTGGTACATAGTTATACTATATGTGATTTTTAATTTAAATGCTCCTCCTGTTTTTTCCAAAACAAAAAGCCAGATTTTTGAAATTAAAAGTGTAAATTTCTGCATTCTAGAAAAAGTTTTATACAGGAAAAATTCTGGTGTTGTATTTCTTAAATGTTTTCCTAAAGAAATGAAGATAGGATTATGCACGAATTTCATGAAGGGGATTGTGGAGGCCACCTCTATTGGAAAACTACTATTAATAAGATCCTTAGGGTTGGTTTCTATTGGCCCACCCTTTTCCAAGATATCCACAAAATGGTAGTTACCTGTCATAAATGCCAATTTTTTGAGGGAAAAAGAAAGTTGCTACATTTTCCATTACAACCAATCTCCGTTGAAGCTCCTTTTCAACAATGGGGTCTAGATTTCATTGGAGATATCCACCCTTCCTCCTCTACCCAACATAAATGGATCCTTACTGCAACTGACTATTTTACCAAGTGGATAGAATCCATTCCTTCTAGGATTGCCATAGACTCAGTAATTATTAGATTTCTTGAAACCATCATTCTATATAGATTTTGGCTATCCTTTAATATCATTAATGATTATGCTGCTACCTTTAAATCCAATAAAATTGTTTATTTTTTCCACAGATATCACATTAGTTTGGGAAAATCTACAGCTTATTACCCTCAAGGTAATGGGTTAGTTGAATCCTCAAATAAGATTTTAGTGAACATCATTAAAAAGTTTCTAGAGGAAAATAAGAAATCATGGCACATGTACTATGGGCAGACAATCTGAAAAATAAGAAATCAATTGATATGTCACCCTATCAGCTAGTCTATGAAAGGGATGCAGTATTCCCAACAACCTTTGGGTGCCAGTAATGAAGCTCATTCAAGAAGTACGGTTCGAATAGAATGATAAATAAAGAATAATAAGCCAAACCATTCAACTACAACACTCAAGAGAAGGAGTATACAATATAACACAGTTGGTCCAAGAAAACATGAAGAACATATTTGACAGAAGGACCAAAGAAAATGATTTCAAAATTGGAGACAAAGTGTTGAAGTGGGATTCTAAAAGAGAGGAAAAATGAAAACATGGAAAGTTTGATAACTTATGGAAAGGTCCATACATCATTCATTCTACAAGGGGTAATAATGCATTCTTCTTACAAGATATGGATGGAATAGAGTTTTCTTGGAGGTCCTATCAATGGTAGGATGTTGAAGCATTATTTCAGTTAAAAATCTCAGTTGGAATTTTCTTTATTGTATATAACATTGCCTAAATAAATTTCAAATAGAATACCAGACCAGGTTGAGGCCCGAAGTAAAGGCCATAAGCCTAGTCTTATAAAAAAAAAGGAAAGAAAGGAAAAGAAGAAAAGAGGGTAGGTAAAAATAAAAAGGTAAGCCCCCTATAGAAAAATGAATGTTTCTGAAAGTGTTGCAAATCAAAATGCCACTACTCTTAAGAAGGCCTTCTTCGATCATATATTCTAAACATGATTGTACAAATTTTGAATTTTTGATGATTAGTTAGAAAATGAAGACTTGCCAAACCATTTAATCTTGGCTTATAAGTAGGTAGGTAGAAAATGACATTGGTTCAAAAGCCTAATCTGAACCAATAGGAGAAATAAGGGATAGGTGGTAAGTGAGAGGTTCAAAAGAAAAAATGATGTCAAGGTTTGAAAGTCTAAATGCACCCCAAAAGGAAGAAAAATGATTTGAATCATAGGTTGGGTAGGTATGTATGCAAAAAATCTCTTAATACTTGACCATGTTTCAAAGTTTTCAATTTCAGATTGTTTATTCAGGCTCGGGATCAAGTGTGTTTCAGACCTCAGTTTGCAATAAGCATGAATTTCAGTTTCTAAAGATCCTAGTCACAAAAGTTGCTGCAGATCGAGATTACAGAGTGAAGATCAACCAAATGGATTAGGCTACTAGTCTACAAAGTTCTTGACACCTCCTAAAGGAGTTTCCGTACCTAGTTGGAGCCATTGTTAGACTCTTGTATTTTTACAGTATCATAATATGACTACCTATTCCTTATATTTTTCATGCTGAAAATACTATTCCATAACTATCATTTATTTTTAGAAAGGAAAGGAGATCCTTAGTGACAAAGGGGTCAAATAAGTCCATCTACGATTTGATTCAGTTAAAAGAGGAAAATTTTTCTGATTATGTGTAACGGAAAGCCAAATCTCATTGCCTTCATTATTTTTCATTTACCCTCTCCATTACCTTTCATTTTACCTTTTTCTAACACTTCCATGATCTGAAATACCATTTTAAACCGTAATCCCCTCATTTTAACCTTTTCCCCTTCTTAAACCCCTTTCCCTAGGTAAAAATCCATTCCCATTTCTAAATATCCTTTTCCCTTTACTCATTCCCCTTTTATTATTATTAAAAATAATGAAAACCCAGTTTTACATTGTTTATAAATCATTTTAATTTATCGGGTATCACTTTGAATAAAACCTGTTTATTTCACCTGACCCTTTTACGTTTAAACCCCGACTCATATTTATATTGAAGACTCTGCTCTAAAAACCTTTCCCTCCACTTTGATATACCCTCAGGCCCCACTTTACATTTCTACCCGCCAAACATATTAAACCCTGCTTTCATTTCATTACCCCCCCTCACTACATTGAACCCTAGCCCCACCTTATATTTAACGCCTTCACTTTAAACCTTCCCCCCCGCTCTTCATTTCATTTAACCCTCCGTTTCATTAAATCAGCTAACCCCACCTATCAAACCAACCCGCTATCAATCCAACGCCCGACCATTGTCCAATCTCCATTCTCTGATCTGACGGCGCACAACCCTTTTCACACCCCTAACTTCCCATTGTTTAGATCCATCGGGGGGTTTGCAAAATGACGATTTTACAACACCCCCCCCCCCCATCCACCATGTGTTGTCCCCACACTTCATCGTATTCCCCATCTTAAAATCACCTAACTGCTTATCACCGCATTATAAAACCACAAATTCCTCCTCGCATATAATGAAACCACCCCCTGTTTAAAGTTAAACCCACTTATGTCACCGTGCACTGCGCGATAAATCACCATTGCTCGCCTCCCTGCAGGCCTGCATTTTGTTAACAATTGTTTTAATTTTACAAGTGTTCTGCATATCAAGAGATGGGGTAAACAATATGCGATACTATTTCCAAAGAGTTGTTTAAATCCAGACTCTCTGGATTTCTATTTAAAGGCCTTATTCACCATAGGATAAAGATCAGAAGAATGAATGAAACATGAAAAGGAGCAATCAGGGTAGAGATGAAAACATGTGAAAAACATAATTAAAGGACAAGGTTAAGGGAGAGGTAGATAAATAGGTAAAACAAGAAATTACAACTGATAGCAAAGGCAGTAAAAATATATACAGATAAAGATAGGTTGAAGTTAAAAGACAAATTAGATAAAAAATAAATGAGGAAGACAAAGCTAGATGTCAAGGCCACTCAGCATTTTCCTCTTCACAACCACATTGACCACCTCCAGCTTAATTTTGATTTAACAAAAGCTACCACAGTTAATATTACAGTCAGAGATATTTTAGCATTAGTTCAGAATTTATTGTAAAAATTAATTTTGCAAGAAATTGTTCAAAGATATTTCAAAGTTAGCTCATGAGTTAATTTGAAAGTTATTATTACAATAGGTTTGTCAGAGATATTTTTGGCTTGGGCCTTGCATGGTCACAATTGTCAAAAATTTCATTTACTCTATAGTAAATTCAATCTGTCACCCTAGATTAGGGAAACCATCCCGATTGCAGTTAAATACTGCATGTATTTTCATTATCAATGGTTGGATTTTTTTTAGACTCTGAGTTGCACAGATTATTGTACTAGAGCACTGTAACTATTTTTGAGCTAGACATTAATAATACAAGAACTTTCACATGATCCTTGAGCTATGTTTATGGTGATGTTATCCCTTTTATGTCATTTTTTCCCCTTTTTCTTTCCATACTGTACATCATTTTATCTGATAGCAAAAAAGAAATTTTAGATTAATATATGTTGCTTGAGAACCTTAATTTTGTCTATTACTATTATCTTAATGTTCTCCTCTAAAAGTATAACTAAAGAATTCTTAAATTCTCTTTAGTATTATTGGACTATTTTCTTGAGGTTTTTCTTTGTGAAGTATAGCCAACGAATTCTTAAATTCTCTTTAGTTTTACCAAATTTTTATGTTAAGGCTTTCTCCAAAGTTTAGTTAAGGAATTCTTAACTACTCTTTAATTTCGCTGAACTGCTATCTTGAATGTTTTTCTCTAAAGACCTAATGCAAAATTTAGAGACTTCCTGCTCTGCATTCATGTTGAAGTATAGTTAAAGGATTCTTAATTTCTCTTTAGCTTTACTAAACTCATGGTTTTCTGCCATCTCATATTCATCTTGCCACAAAGACCCATTTGACATAGTTAGTATGCCTTGTGAAAACCATTTAAAAGTTGATATACAGCTCAACCCTTTTATGACTCCATAGCTCAATGGATTAAGCTTCCCACATTCTATCTATCCAACCAAACAAACAATAAAAAAAACAACACCAATATTTATAACTAGCCTAAAATCAGAAAATATAATCATAAAGCTAAATCAGTTAATCATAACTATAGAGAGAGCCCTCTCTAAGCCCAGAAAGGCTAGGTCATGGACTCCAAAGTGGTTTGATGTTCTTCACTGCTACTTGTTCCCAATCTTAAAAATTTCAGGGAGCTAACAATGTAATAATTTAAAATTATTTTTACAACTAATTTTCCATGGAAGTGCTGAAAAATTTTATGCCCAATGTGTTTAATGTTCTAAACTCACCGGTGCATTTATTTATGTAAATACATTGGTTATTAGAGATTTTTTTGATTACAATTATTTTATTTATGTATAAATTATGTTTAATTGCTTATGTATTTAATGTTACAAGTTTTATATTGCTAAAAAATGTCTCAGAAGATCTCAAGTAAAAAAAAATACTAATTGGCGTAATGATAACACATAAAAAAATAAGAAGAGAAGGCAATTTATTTGTAAATTCTTTACAAAATTAATATTTTTGATCTATATGTAAGTTTAACTAATGTGTATTGGTTGATGCATGTCATGTAGAGCCACAAAATGAATAGGTTCACTAAGATTATTTCTAATATAAAAAGAGCGTAAAAGGATGATAGAAAAATTGCATAATGATGAATGAGGTGAATGAAAAAATACTGTTTAATATGAGTTTTTTTTTAATTTTCATTAATAATATACTTAAGAATATTAGATAACATATTTCAAACAATCTGCTAATTCATATATGTTTAATGTTCTACAAGGAGAAACAACAAAAGAAAATAGCAATGTTGTTCTAAGAAAACAAAAATTATAGAACATGTAAATGACGATGAGTTAGACATTAGCTCATCTACAATGTTGTTGGTGGTTAAATAGTGGGGGGGGGATTTTTTTACAGAAATATGAGGGATCTATTGGAACGAACATATAGACATATTTTCCACTTACAATACAAAAAACAATCCAACGATTCTAAGAACCAAATTATATCTAAAATATAAGAATTGATTCCAGAGAAATGGTCACTGAGACATGTGAGGCTTGTAATAGAAAAAACATACAACAACAAAAAAGAGTCATTCAAAAGGTAATATTCATGATTGTATAAAATGATTTTTCTAGAATTATATGTATATACTAATACAAACCATTCATTTATTAATATAAAAAATTGTTATATTTAGTTTTCATATATCATTCTAAGAATACTTTACTACATTTTTCAAGAATATTATTAAAATCCAAAATTATCAACGCACTGATATGTGAAACATGCCAGTGGGAATTTCCAAAAATTCATATAAGTAGATTGTCAAAGAAATGAACATAATTGCATCATAAGAGGAACCATATCAACAAAACTATGCTTCAAATCGATGTAATCATGATTTAATTTGTACATATAAAAAATCATTTAGAATTAATCATTATTTTTCAAGTATTTTATTATAGAAAAGAGAACATCATGGAACTCATTCAATGCATAGAATAGGAAGCCAAGGAACAAAGGATTGATTTCAAATTTTGCGAGTAATTGTTAATATATCCTTATAAGAACTGAGGTCTTCATTTTTGTATATTTTAAGTTGTTTTATAGAAACCATCCTTGAATGTCTTCAAATAGGTGCTAACATACAAAGAAGAGCCATCGAAATAATTGTTTGAAATTGGGTTAAATAAGAGTTGTGAGTATATGTTGGCATATCAAAAATTTATTGTGGAATTTTTATGTATATATGTTGTTTTATTTCTCTAATTTTATAATTAATAGAACAAAAAAATCCTTTATATTAAATCTATGATTTATATTGGGATTTAAAACATGCAGAAAACAAAGTATGGAACTACGCCAACAGAAGACTTATTGCAATAAGGTGTGAGACTTGGTTTTGAAACCATGTGCATAATTTATGAGTGACTTCTTGCTATGGTACATTTCTATTTGATTTACATTGATGGATATTATTTATTTCTATTTTCATTATTCTCACAAATGTATATACGCTCATTACACTTTATTTTTATGTTTGCAGATAGAAGTGAAAGGTCAAGAAGATCAAAACAATCAATGCAATCAATAAAAAATTCCTCCAAAAAACCGAAGCCATGGAAGTAGCTAGAGCACTAATGGCAGTTCCAATGAAGAATGATGATCGATTTGGATATCAATGCAGCCTGCAGTATTTTTTGAAATAATTGTCTATGAAAATTATAAATTTTGTTTAATTTAATGGACATAATGTTCTGATTGAAAAACATGGGATTACCAATAACAGTCCCATTTTGTATGAAAAAGAGCCTCTTATTTATATATAATAAAATAAATTTTAATTTATTCTATTGTGTTATCCCATGTCACTTTGAAATGTTACACCATTGATTAAATATATGGATGATTAAATATTATAATGAAGAGATGAGAAACCTGATAATATGATAAATTGATCCAAACATCATATACTATTATAAGATATATGTTGATTTTTCGATGAATAATAGATTTAAAAAATTAGAATAATTGCACTGTCATAGGTCGGTGTTTAAAAAAGAAGAAGATAAAATCTCATTCAAATAACATTGCATCTATAATGTAAAAACACACTGGTGCGTTATGTTATATAAAATCACCATGATGACATTTTTTTTCATTCCTGGTGCCTTTTAAGAAAACGAGAGAACCAAATCATTTATCTCTTCAAGCACCCATCCTATTTGATATTAACGCCTTGGTGCATTGTAATTATAAACGCACTAGTGATTTCATAAAATTGACTCCCTAGTCCTACAAAACATTATTTCCAGCCCAATCCATTATGAAAACTAACATCACATGTCATTTTGTATAACTAACACACTGGGGATTTTGTACAAACAATACGAATTGGCGCCTCAAGTTTAAAAAGAGTCACTAGCACAAGAATTTTTTTTTTTTGCCTCGATTTTATTCCCTAGAAGAATGACCAAAAGATTTTTTATCTCTTAGCACTGATGCAGTATATATTACAAACCGGTGTTATTTATATTCAACCCCTCAGTTCTCTTAGGTATGTATGTCATTCATTGTTTTTATGTATGTAGCACACCAACACTACTTGTTCCATTAAGCGCGCCACAAACAAACATCCACTAGAACCTATAGCCACCCATATTTTCTTAGTTGTGATGAATTTCCATTAAAACCTCCACTAAAACGTCCTCCATCCCAAACAAATGTTTTGGTGAATGTTTTATTTGAAAAAATTTTCCAATTACTACAAATGGCCTTCATACATAGAAATATGCATACAAATATTTATTAGCGTTCTCCTTGGATACCTCTCTAAGGGTAAGCACCTAATTTTGGGTCCCTATACTAAAAAAAAATTTCCACATAATTTCACCACATATAAGTATATAAAAAAAAAAATTAACAACCTAATATATGTTGGTCATGGTATATTAAAAGCATATAAAAATTTTCATTTATGGTAATTTCAAAAAATTGAAACAACAAGAAGAATACCTAGTTAGAATGACTTGAATGTGGTGTTGTTGTTGGGACCAATTAACTGAATATGCCACCCTACTAACTAGTAATTTCTATTTGACTTCCTACCCGAGAGAACCTCCATAGGTTCCCTAGAATTCCGAGTCCAACTTAAAACTACATTTGTCATGTGTTTGAGTTCCCCATGTAAACATCCTTTTGGTGTTTAACACCCAAAGCCCATCACTCTCTGTGATAGAACAAAATCCTCACCTACCCTCAATTTAAAAATTCAAATCCTTTTGTCATAAAAGTGTTCACATTGATGTCAAAGGTGGTCAGTGATTATTCAATCCTTGCTATTTGTTGGTGTTATTGCTAAGTCGTTGCGTAGCTAAGGTTAATGATAAAACGTATCTGTGCAGGAATTTATCTACATAAGATCATATTATATGTTCCTATGAAGTGATTAGATGGATATCATTGAGAAAGAACTTTCGAACGATATATGGCACTCTATAAAACACCTCAATGATTGAAATTTATGGATGTTTAATATTTGTTATGGATGCAAAGTTTAGGGTTCCACTTGCACAAGAAAATGCACCATGCTAGCCACGTGGCACATGTGATGTGGCATAGGTAACATCATCATGACATTAGCATAGAGATGGCCTAGTATAGCTAAGGGCATGGTTACATATTGGACAGTGTTTGTGATTCCACAATGGACAAGGTTTGAAATTTTTAATGAATATCTAAGATCTCATAAGGATGTTTTAGATGGATGTTGACTCGTTAACTGTAAAAAAATGATTCAATGGCTAAAATCCCATCAGTAATCTTATAATTTATTAAATTGGTAATTTTGAAAATCACTGTGGCTTGACCATATATTTCCAAATTGGATCAAGATCAATATTAAGAATTTGCTTGAATTCTCTATGACATTCTATTTTGATTTCATGTGCCTTCTTCTTCAAAACTTTTAATTTTGATAATTTTTCCTCTGTAGCCTTTCGTTCTAAATTTGTATATTTTATAGCTTGTATATTGGATATCATTAGTGGAGGAAAAGCCTACTTATATACCATGATTAATTATTTAGAAAAGTGCATAATAAATTTCCAAGATTTCATAATTGTTTTTCTTTGAATTGCACTGATTTTTGGTAGGTTGGGGAAATCTATTTTATAATCATTCTTCCATGAAAAAATATTATTAAATTTACTCCTTACCTCATCACGAATTCCATGTAAATAATATTATTGAAGAATGAGTTAGTCAATTTCTCCTGAATTTTCACTAAGCTTAATTTATCACAACATGGCTCCTATTCATGGATAAATTGTCGATTGATGTCAATAGCTTGTTCTTTGAACTATGATAAGTTTACCATACTAATAGTTGCTTGATGGATTTTCATCTATAATTCATTAATATGTGTATCTCTTTTCTTGTTTATGACTTGGAATTCAGATTGTATTCTATTAATTTCTTCTTCTTTTAGCCTTAATTGCGCCTATATCTGATTTTCTTGTTGAGACAAACTTTTCTCCACCTATTGAATTTTATTATTATTATATTTGACTCAATGTTGGAACAGGGTTGCATAAAGTTGCGAATTTTGTACAATTTTGTATATTTTTGGTATTAATTAGTCTAGCGCAGGGGTTTTGGGGTGTGTCAAAGCCCCAAATGCATTGTAATGGGTCAAGGGTAGAACTAGATTTTGCAAACCATGGTTTGTGGACCACATGAAAGTGTAGGGTAAGTCGTTATAAATAGATGAACATTTTGAGTCTTAAGGTACGCAAGAATTAAGTCTGATGCTAAGCACGAATTGTTATATCTGTTTGGGTTGGTTTTGGTAAGGAATCCTACTACCTGTGTGCACGGAGATCCTCAGTCCTGCTGTGTACAGATCCTGCTAGTTGTGTGCGTAGGGTGTGTTAGGTTGTAACTGGATTTGAATGATCATATATGCGGATATAGTTGCATTACTTCTGTGTGATCGGGATCTATTGTGTTATTGTGAACCTTTGGAATCTGTTCAGAGATGTGAATACATTTACGTTATCTGCTTATATTGCAATTATATCTTTGTTATGCATATCTATGTCTGTGATATGTCTCAGCTACGAGTATAAGGGTTCTGTGATGGTTTCTATTTTGATTCAGGCACATCTATATAAGATGTGCCTTATGATATCATAATTACTGTACACACATGGATGCGAAGGTATTAAATAGATCTGAATAGCTCTGTTGTGGTTATTAATTGAATATACTGTAAAATCCTGCAAATAGACTTGTGTGACTTGGTAGGTTGTGAACTTGGATCTGCTTGACTGACCTAGTCTCTCTTAGGGTGCGGAAACCTAGTTCCAGCACCCTTCCATACTACTTCAGGTGAGACTTTGGCTTGCACAAGTAGGTCATTGTCGAAAGGGCCAATATTATAGGGATTTGTTGGAAAACCTTAACCTCTAAACCTGGGTCAAGACCCCTCAAGCCAAAAAATGGTTCTGTTTCTGGGACGGGGAGCATTTTGAGAGAGAGATTGGGGTATGCCAAGAGATATTTGGAGACGTGAGAAGAGAGAAATTGAAGAGTGGTTTGAAAAACAGGTTCAGGAATTTGCAATAAAAGAGAATCGTAGCATGAAGTTGACAACAGAGAAGTGGAAGAATAAGTATATTTTGACTGAATTCTATAAGATCTTCTTTGTAAAAATTTTGAACGAGCTTCATGAGTGGTTGGAAAGGCTCAAAGATTTCTAGACGTGTTGGAAGGATGAACAGGTCATGCAGTGGACTCCAGAGTTGATCCAGCAGTTAGAAGGAACTGATAATACCATCACTCGTATGGTAGATCACTGGGTGGATAATGTGTTGGGAGGATTTGTGACAGAGTTTGCATTCGATTAGTTCATGTCCTATTCAGAAGCAGAACGAAGGTTCTTCAAAGGGTTCCGAGGTAAGTTCCTAAAAACACTGTCCTTATTAATCAAATTTTTTTTGTGCGAAAAAGGTATTCTATGTAGCCACACCGAGTGAATCACCTTCGATTTGGATGAAAGAACAACACGAAGTGGTAAATACTACAAAACTAATCAAGAAGGAGATAGATATGTCTACAGTCCAGAAAGAGATTCGGTTGTCCATAGCCTTCCAACTACACCACCTTGAAACAAGCATAGGGGTAAAAACTCACCTGTACCTCCACATCCATCAGAAGACGATATGGCCTCGCACAGAAACATGCCTACCTTCAAGGGTGTAGGATCAAGATATGGACTGGTTCTAGTTTGTCGCAGAGTCAGTATGGACTGCGCAAAATGTGGCCAATGATGCTATGAAAAGGGAACAACTATCCCTTACCTTCGAAGGAAGAGCCCTAGATTGGTATATGGGATACGTAGCTCAGCATGCAAATGCAACCATTCAACAGGTTAATAATGCCCTAAAAAAAGATTTTCAGAAGCCTAAGTCCTACTCTTAGATAGTGAATGACCTGAAAAATTTCAAGTAAGAACCCTCTTAGTCTGTATGGGAGGTTGACCAGTGGCTAAAGAAGGTAATCAGAGAAGGGGAATTTCTGTATGATGATAGAAACCACAAATAATGGTTCATTTCTATGTTACTGCCTCAACTGCCAGTACCTATTGGTCATCAAGCCATTGAATCACAGGAAAAATCTTTGGAGATTTCTATGAAGTTAGAAGTCGCACCAAGGGATGATACCAAGTTGGGCGTATAACAAATAGAAGGGCGGTTGGAGGTGATGCGCATGGAAATATAGGACCTGCGAAAGGACTGAGGGAAATAAGCTAGCCTAGACGTATGATGCATACGATGCAAGGTATCTAGCGATACTAAAGATCAATGCCCACTACTTACAGACTACCTACAGGTAGGGGGACCTAGTCTGTTGCACCCTAGGGAGACTATGGGACCAAGTGGACCAACGTTGTGGTGTGATGATTGTCACGTAGCTAGCCTGCATGATACTAACCACTTCCCCCGTCTGTATGTGTATGTTCCAGATCTAAAGCAACAATGGTGCTAGTTTTGTCGATCAGTAGGACATGACAAACATAACTATTGAACTTATGATTTAATGATATACCGAGGAAACCTATATAGGGTACAAGCAGACCCTTCTTCACCAAGATCCTCCTTACGCATAGGTGGCTCCCCAGCTAGGGGAAGGGGAGGGGGCAAAGGAGAAAACCCAGGTAGGGGAAGAGGACAACTGATCTGCTATAACTACGGAGAAGTAGTGCACTTTGCGAGGGACTGCCGAACCCTGCAAGGGAACCTTGCAGATACTATAGACAGCTAGACCATGTGATTGAATATTGTCTAATCCTGATAGCAAAGATGCAAGAAAAATAACACACACCTATGCAAAATGTGTAGAGGGTTAAGGAAAAACCTCAAGACAAAGGACCCAGTGTTAACGTCATAACACGCAGCGGCATGGCCACTGGGAGAGTTGAGGAGAAAAGTGTGACTGAACCTCTTATCCAAAAAGTAGCCATAAAAATAGAAGGTTTGGACCTATAGAAGGAAAAAGAAACCTTCTTCGCAGCTCGCCATGAATTTGTTAAGGCTGAGGCATCTACTTCTCAGACCCCCACAAACCACAAAGCAAAGGACGAGGTCAAACCATTTTTGCAGGCATGTATGAAGCTGCTGTGAAACCAAAGGGCCGTAGAAAATATTCAATCATTAATAGAAAACTATACAGAAGGAAATAATCCAACTCTGGAAGTTAAGGATGTGCACAAACTATACAAACATAAGAAATGCACTAGTAGGGAAATGTGGCTAACATTGTATGTTGGTGATTATGAAACGAATCATGTTATTTTGGACCTGGGATCATATGCAAATGTATTTCCCAAGAAAACTTGATAGCGAATGGTAGAATCTAAGTTTGAATGGTTCCCTATCTAGCTATGCATGGCCAACCAGCAGAAGATCATACCGTTGGGGAGATTGTAAAAAATTGTGGTAGATATCATAGGAGTTAAGGTCTGGGCTGACATTGAAGTAATTCAAGTTGTAGGAGATGCGGACCCCTATCCTACACTCCTAGGATTGGATTGGGCCATATATATGGGAGGTATCATCAACCTAAAGAAAAGAAGCATGGTGTTTGAAAATGAAGGTACGCGGGTGATAGTACCATTAGACCCTACAGAAGGAGAATGGTATACAGAGCCAGTGCGTGAGGAAAAGAATGTGGATAACATATATAAGTTAACTGCATGGGACGAAGATTGGATCAATCCCATGGCTGATCATGTGCATTGCTGGGGAAAAATAACGAATGTTTCTCTGACTCCAACGAAGAGATGGAAAATTGGAAGAATCAGTTACATGATGTATCTGCGCTGCGATGTCTTAGAATCACAAAGAACATTTGATGCATCTCCTCATAGGTAAGAAAAATTCCCTACTTTCATGTTTCTAGTAGTATTAAGGAGCTTTTGCGAGCATTTGAAGCTAAGGTTCCAAGAGAACAAAGGATATGGGCCCTTAATCTAGCCATGCGCGCAACACCTACAAGGTGGTGGGACACACATAAGGGGGCATTCCAGGATTGGGAAGAGTGTCAGGATATGATGATCCTATGATTTGAACCTCTGGTTCACTTGCGTGTAAATAAATTCCTTGGCCTAGGGGACCCGCATGAGCACTTATTCGCTTGGATGGAGAAATGGTGTCAACAGACTACAAAAGAATGGGTCCACCTGTTTATTCATTCCTTGGGACCAATTCCCACCACATGGTACTTAGATGTGGAGCTACATCAGTGCACCCACCACTGCGGAACATTGAAAAATGAGTTTGTAGGGACATTTGGGTTAGTAGGTGGAACGAAGGTGCTTGAAGAAGCTTTGCAAGAGATAGATTCCTTAGTATTTGATGAATCATGCCCTTATGTAGCATTTGGGGCACCTACGTGGGAAACGCACATGGAGGATATTTTCAACTGCCGCAATTTAGCAATAGAAGAGTGCGATGAATATCCACAAAATGTCTCTATCCCGAAGTCGGAGGGAGAGCATGCAGTTGCTAGGCCCCCACTATAAAATATCGATGTTACTAAGCCTTTGAAGCTACGAGAACTCAACATTGGAACAAAAGAGAAACCTAAGTTGGCTAGAATTGGGGACTACTCGGATGATGATAAAGTAGGAAAAGTGGCAAAATTTCTCATGGAATACCAGGACTTATTCCCCACAAAGTTCTCGGAACTCAAGGGGATTACAGGGTACCTATGGGTCATGCGCATCACTTTAAAACCAGATGCGCACCCTGTAAAGTAACGTCCTTATCGGCTGAACCCTAAGTATAAGCAAAAGGTTAAGAAATAAATCGACAAAATGTTGACTGCAGGTATCATAGAACAGGTCGAACAGTCAGAATGGGTAAGTCCGATGGTGGTTCAAGAGAAAAAGACGAGGGGGGAGATACAAATCTGTGTTGACTTGCGCAAGTTGAATGATGCTTTTGTGCATGATCCCTTTCCCACACCGTTCTCTGATGAAATCCTTGACAGCATAAGCGGGCAAGAAGTATACTCATTTACAGATGGGTTCTCGGGCTATCATCAGATCAGGATCGCACCTAAAGATCGCAGAGAAACTACGTTCATCACTGAATGGGGATCCTTTCAATATACTTTCATGCCATTTGGGCTCAAGAATTCCCCTGCCATATTTTCGTGGGTGGTGGTTGTAGTGTTCAAAGAGTTCATCCACAAGTTCTTGAAGGTATATTTTGATCATTAGACTGTCTTCGGCTTGGTGAAGAAGCACGTCTTGAACCTTTGCATGATGCTGGATGCCTATAGGAAGCACCATATTTCCTTGAATATCAAGAAGTGCATATTCCACGTACCCTTTGGAATATTTCTTGGGCACATAGTTTGTCGGCAAGGACTGATGGTTGACCTTGCCAAAGTCGCAATTAACATAAAGCTAGAAAATCTGACAAATGAGAAATAGTTGCATTCAATACTTGGACATACATGCTACTACAAAAACTTCATTCAAGGGTACACGTTGATCACAGTGCCTATGGAAAAATTTCTTAAGAAGGATGTTTCATTTTTTTGCGATGATGAGTGTCAGAAAAGCTTCGAGCTACTGAAGGAGAAGATGGTCTTTGTGCCTATCCCAATATTTCATGATTGGTCAAAGGTATTCCATGTTCATGTAGATGCATCAGGGATCACCCTGGGAGTGGTCCTTACGTAGCCTGGAGATAGAGACATTGATCATCCCTTTGCGTCCGCTAGTAGGAAACTCTCTGGTGCGGAGCATAATTACTCCACTATAGAGTGGGAGGGCTTGGCTATGGTGGATGCATTACAGAAATGTTAGCATTATTTGTTAATAGGGCACTTCAAAATGTTTACAGATCACTCGGCTTTGAAGTACCTCGTGAATAAACCTATGTTGGGGTGGAAATCTGCCGATGGCTACTACTGTTTCAGGAGTACAACTTTGAGATCATTGTCAAGCCAGGGAAGTTGAACACTGGACCAGAACACTTGTCCCGAATTTAAAATGGGGAAGAACCGACTAACATAGAAGGGGGATTGCCTGACACACAACTGTTCACTATTAAGGTAGTTGATATGCACTTCACCGAAATCATTTAGTTCCTTACTATGGGTATGGCACCTGCGGAATATTCGATACAACATAAGAAAGAGTTGGTAACCCACGCAACAAATTTCACCATCATCGTAGGTCATCTATACAAGATGGGAGCTGACGAAGTGTTGCGAAGATACATTTTGAATCATGAAAGGCATGTTATCTTGGTAGAGGCTCAAGAGGGTGTAGTAGAAGGTCACTATGCAGGAAAGGAAACGATGCAAAATATGTTTCGAGTTGGACCATGGTGGCCTACCCTGCATAGTGACTCTCGCAATTATTGCAAAGCCTACAATACTTGCCAATGAACTTGAAGACCCTCATGTAGAGATGAAATTCCCCTGCAACTGCAAATGGCCCTACAAGCATTTGAAAAATGGGCCATCCATTTCACAAGGCCTATCAACCCCTTGGGAAGGAAGACAGGTGCGCACTACATCATAACTGCCATGGACTATTTCACTAGATTGGCTGAAGCACAAGCCGTGAAGGATTTCACTACCAACACCGCTACGCACTTCATTTTTTAGCAGATTTTGACTAGGTTTGAATGCCAAAAGATCTTAATGAGCGATAGAGGTACGCGCTTTGTTAATTAAACAATACAGGCCTTGACAGAAGAGTTTCAGATCCATCATGCGAAAAGCACTCCATATCACCCATGGGTAAACAGAGTGGTAGAAGCTTTTAATAAAATCTTGGAGCAAGCACCGACTAAGGTTTACAACGCTGATCGCAGCGACTAGGACGTGTGCATCCCGTATATTCTTTGGGCCTATTGAGCTACTTGAAATAATTTGACTAGGAAGACACTATTTAGGATGGTCTGTGGAAACGACGCCATTATGCCCATGGAATATATTGTTCTTAGCCTGCGCATCGTAGCCCTTACAAACATGGCGGAGCCTGATATCATGGAGGAACTTTTAGCGCAATTGATGGCTTTCGAGGAAGATCGTTTCATTAATAATTTCCATCATTAGGTTTAGAAGGCTCAGGATAAGGCATGACATGATCGACATATTCGACAAAAGACATTTGCGAAGGGTGAATTGGTCTTGTTGTATGATATCCAGTTTGAGAAACACCCAAGAAACTTCCGTCAGCACTGGCTAGGCCCTTGTACGATAAAAGGAGTCAGGAATGGTGGATCTGTTCGATTAGCTTCCCTGTGTGGTGATATGTTTCCAGGCTATGTAAATGGAAACTGGCTCAAACCATGTCGGATCAAATGACTATATGGGCAGAGTAGCTGTATGAGGCGGAGTACATCCACTAGGGAAGGTAAGTATGGAAAAGACCATGGTATGCGTAGGAAGATGCCGCAAATTTGGAAGTCCGGAGAGGTGTGAAGGGGGTGCAGGAGTGCGTTCAGAGCACATAAGGTGCAATGGAGGACACAGGTGTGCTAGGAGTGCAGGATCTACGTTGGGAGCGTAAGGGTGCGCTAGGCACACAAGAGGTGAAAAAACTAGCTGTTGGAATTGTAAAAATGGGTAAAAAGAAAAAGTTAGCATTGCAAGGAGCAGACAACTGACATTTAATGAGGCAGTTTCTGAAGATATTTTACTGCTTACTTGATGGTAAGTTCCAAATGAGGTTCACCCAACCGTTTATCAATCCCCATGGCTATAAAAGTAGAAGGATATATCAGATAATGATTCTGTATCTCTTGGATAGCTTGTAATTGGTGTGTTTGTCCTTGGTAAGTTTGTGCTGTAAGAGTTTCTGTGCCTAGTGCATCCTGTTCATGTCTGAGAAGCCTACACCCTATGAGAGTAGCAACCATGAGTTCATTTTTCATGCGAGAATGACGGGCACTAATCCCGCTGAAACCTCATAACCTGTGACCTCAACAGAACAAGAAACTGAAGAATTAGTGTAGGTTGAATCAGAATCTGAAGAGGTTATACTTACGCCAATTCTATCCAAGTATAAGGGGAAAGAAAAAGTGCAAGGATCCGGGAAATTCACGAAATGTGCTGGGGTGAAGCCCCACACCTCACCCCGTAATGTGAAGTCCCTGAGGGCGGCGAGCCAGGAAAGCTCACCTAGGCCAGTAAAAATACCCCTGTCTGCTCAGGAAAATGCCTAGATGGCTAAAACAATCAATTGGCTACTTCCCTTTGTTAAGCCTCACAGGCCCTCAACATGCACACCAAAGAATATTGATGGCCTGCGCACCTATCTGCAGATGCCTCTGACTCTGGGTGAGGTCCCTGTCATTGGTGAACCCTTTGGCAAGCTCCATAAGGTTAGATTTGATGACCATGACCTGGCCAATTTGGAGGCCTTCCCCGATCTCGCACCTGAGCTATACCTCAAAAGGATATTAGAAGACGATGGGATAAAGATCGTCCCCATGTGCTGGGTGTGCGGGTTGGCTAGTTCTGGGCTTTTGAACCTATTGAGGATGCCACATTTTGGCAATTACAACATTACAGACCAAATTGTGTGCCAACTGCTTGGCTTGGTCCATGATGTCAACCTGTGGATCCAGGATCGCATCCCTATCGATGCTATGCTTATTCACTGGATCACTAGCCTCCCCATGGAGGAACCACACCCTATGCTGCATGTGGGCAAGAATTACAAGAATAATATCGCTAACAAAGTGCGCAAGGATTACCATGTGCTACGGAACATAGGGGGTTTCATGATCAACACCATCAGTGACCCTGCTACGCAAATGGGTACATTATTGCAAGTGTGCAAACTGATGTGAAAATGTCAAGCTGTCACTATTTCTATTTATGTCATTCAGCTGGTGGGCTGATGTGAAAAGGGGGTGTGCTTCAATTGGGCCCAACACCAATGCAATGAATTCCTGGAAAATGTTTGCGAGGCCCACGATTAGAGGCGTGCATTTTGCTACTCTTGGTTGTTGCTTATCTTCACGTTGGTAATCTGGGAAGCACCTGGGAACTTGGTCCTGCCTAAGCTCACCCCTAACATGTGCGAGGAGGCTAGATATACAAACTTGTGGGATTCTAAGGACGCGCAGCCTATCGAGGACAATCGAGTCTTCATTGTCTTGTTTTCAGAGTGGGCATGTAGCAGCTATTAATTCCAGGGTGCGGTTGTAACCTGCCATCTATGATAAGTATAAAAGTATTGGCACATTCTAGGTCACTATGCATAATGTACAAATCCATGGCCGCAAGGATCCGACGTGGGTTTCACTCCCCTATATGG
This sequence comes from Pinus albicaulis, assembly GCA_034641835.2. NCBI lineage: Eukaryota > Viridiplantae > Streptophyta > Pinopsida > Pinales > Pinaceae > Pinus > Pinus albicaulis. The sequence continues at coordinate 1,658,916,186 of CM076575.1, read as the reverse complement.
TTGCAGATGAAGAGATTGATCGGTTAGTCATGAAACAACCTCCACATTGGAAGCTTGGCTTAAAAATAAGTGCGAAGGGCACTGAACGAACATGCACTACAAAAGTCACCCCACCTATCATCACCAAAGAAATTGGTGAATAGGGAAAAATCATGGGGAAGGGCACAGAAGTTGCATCGCAGAAGGGTTCGCAGCTGGGTAAGAGTACAGGGAAGGATATGGAAGCAACATCATAGAAGGATACACAGCAGAATCAAGGTGCAGAAGGTTAGGAGGTGGGAGGTGCTGACTCCCTTAGAGGTACGAAGAGGGCTAGTCACCATGTTAAAGGGCCACGAAAGGAGCAGCAATCTCAGTGACCAGAATAGGATGAAGGTGTTACGCTGACCGAAGGGGACCTTGAGAAGATTGCAGATGTGGTCACTTTAGCTGTAGAAGATAAATGGTTGGCTCTAGGCCCTACACCCTCCAAGTTGAGCTCCAGGCCCTACAATTAAAAAGGGACACCTTGCAGACAAGTATGATCCAGGTTCGATCAGCTAGAAAGCCGCCTCTGCCCACTCCCTAGTGTCGCCCTCAGATTGAGTCCACACAACTTAGGAGTGAAAGTCCAAGCCTGCATGGAGGTGCAGTTGGATCTGACCTACCTACCACATGGACCTTTATAGCTTCTTCACACATCCCTGTTTTAAGAAATTCAGCACGAGGATCAACACGTTCATCAGCAACTCACTACGACTGAGCAGATCATCGAAGAGAAGACCGTTGAGGCCTCCCAGGCATAGGCTGCCTATACCCTCATCGCCACGTAGCAGACAGAGCTGGAGCACCTCATTAGTAAGCTTTGTACAGACGTTACCGAAGACATCCCAGCTACGACCACCCCCAAGGCCAAAATTGAGGGGTTGGTCATATCATTGAAAGCCTCAAGGACGAAAATGTAGGTGGTTAAAACACAAATGAAACAACAGATCATAGATTTATAGGATAAGCTGTAGCCAGAGACACCTCTAGAGGTACGGGCCCAATGAGAAGCACTGGTTACAATGGCTAAAAACGTGATTACAAGGCAGATTGCTCTGGGTGCCCAACTATTGGAAACAACTATACAGTTATGGACTAAGGTGCAACGCGATCCTCTCCTACATGAAATAAACTAGGACCTACGCCAAAAGGAAGAAGCATTTGAGCAGTTGGTAGCCACTATGACTAATATGATTCCTGCTCAATGATTGGCATGACTACGTACCAGCCACACCCTTCGAGATGATATTGACAAGATCTGCCAAAAGAAGAAGGCTCTCAGTGACCTCTTTAAGCCTTGGGCTAATGAAGCCCTCAAGCTCTCTCAGGACGTTGATGTTGCTGTTAAACAACTGAACCAAACTCTAGAGAGCGTCACTGTTGCAATATAAGGACCGACTTCGTAGAAATTGGTGGACATTGCTCAAAACGTTGCTGCAAAAAGTGAAGGAGTGCTACCCCCACTATTAGATGCAATTAGGCTACTGCAAGCACAGGTGGAGACCCCTCAACCATAGTGATTCGGGATGAGTCACAAGATTTTTTTGGGGGATTGTTGGAACAGGGTCCCCTAAAGTTGCGAATTTTGTACAATTTTGTATATTTTTTGGTATTAATTAGTCTAGCACAGGGGTTTTGGGGTGGGTCAAATCCTTGAATGCATTGTAATGGGTCAAGGGTAGACCTAGAGTCTGAAAACCATGGTTTGCAGACCACAGGAAAGCGTAGTCTAAGTCATTATAAATAGATGAACATTTTGATTCTTAAGGTATGCAAGAATTAAGTCTGATGCTAAGCGTGAATTGTTAGATCTGTTTGGGTTGGTTTTTGGTAAGGACTCCTATTGGATGTGTGTGCAGAGGTCCTCAGTCCTATTGTATGCGGACCCTACTCACTGTGTGCGCGGGCTTTGTTAGGTTGTAACTAGATTTGAAAGATAATATATGCGGATATAGTTGAAGTACCTTTGTGTGATCGGTACCTGTTATGTTATTGTGAACCTTTGGAATCTGTTTAGAGCTGTGAATACATTTACATTATCTTCTTATGTTGCAATTATATCTGTGTTATGCATATGTATGTCTTTGATCTATTTCAGCTACAAGTATAAGGGTTTTATGATGGTTTCTATTTAGCTTCGAGTACATATGTATAATATGTGCCTTATGATATCATAATTATTGTACGCAAATGGGTGTGAAGGTATTAAATAGATATGAATAGCTCTATTGTGGTTATTAACTGAATATATTGTAAAAGCCTACGAATAGTCCTGTGTGACTTGGTAGGTTGTGAACTTGGATCTGCTCAACTGACCTGCTCTCTCTCAGGGTGTGGAAACCTAGTTCTAGCACCCTCCCATACTACTTCGGGTGAGACTTTGGCCTGTGCAAGTAGGTCACTATCGAAAGGGCTAGTATTATAGGGGTTTGTTGGCAAACCTTAACCTCCAAACCTGGGTCAGGACCCCTCAAGCCAACACACGATGTTTTAATTTTCCAACAAATTCTATATTATAATTAGCATATGTTCCAATATAAATAACTATATCTTCCATATCCTGATTTAGAATGATCTTTCACCCATCCCAAAATTTCTATAAAGAGACATATGTTATTTCTTATGTATATTCAACTCTATTTCTTTTCTTGTTGCTATTTATAATATTATTTTTCTCAGGACTATTCTTGTGCTATTCAACGACCCCCATTATTTTAGAACAGTTTCCTTAGGAAAATAATAGGGACCCTTTCAAATTTTTTAGACTCGAACAAATAAAACCCTTAAGTGATTAATTCAAATAGAAATAAGAGTTCAATGGGTTAAGCGATACCTTTTTGTTTAAAGGACAGTTAAGTGAAAAAATCAAAACAAACATGCATACAAATCACAATAAAACATTTTCATTGACAGCATATGGATTTTAAAGCCACTCTAAATGATTTTCGATGCAAAAAAAATAGAATACTTTAGTAAAGGAAAAAGGATTCCAGCTGAACAATATTTCACAAAAATCAAACCACGAGACTCGCCACTGGCATGTAATCAATCAAAAATTTTACATTTCATTTATACCATGCCAACATTCAATATGCCATTTACATTTCCCCAATGCGATGTATTCCATCGCATCACACTGTCACTAATAATCACTTCTGCACACTATCCAATTTCTCTGAAATCGTGATTTGTGATATCACATCACAAAATTTCATACTTTCCTTTCCCCCCAATAATATTTGAAGCCTTTAAGAGAAATTTAAATCTTCTGACTTGAATAAGGTTATAAGCACAAAAAAGGAATTGATCGCAATCGACAAAAGGTGGCTATTTGGAATTCTAAGAAGTTGACACACGAATAGATCTACGATGAAAAAATATATTATTTAAATTCTTAAATTATTACTCGAGCACGTGAACCCATGCTTTCTATTAATGCCATAACTTATTGGTTTAACAATTTGAGCCTCCAAAAATAATTTGACCACAAGAGTATTAACTTTTTAGATTATCCCTGTGCCAAGTTTTATTCGCCCATTATTTCCATTATTACACTAGTCTTCTACTGTAACAAGATTGCCCCGTTTTACTTATCGTTTTTTATTTTTTATAGGAAATTACAAACAAGTATACTTCCTCATAAATGTCTAAGGCTATGAAGAAATCCAAAAAGCCCATGGCTCCCACTAATCCTACAACTTCTTCTAGTGAAGTAACAAAGATGCCACCCTTATTCACTGATACAACATGCGCATCACACAGCGGTTCTTCCTCTTGGGAATCAATGTACAAATTATTTGAAGATGAAAAACCCCAAAGGGTTGAGAGAAAATCTATTGCATATGATTTTGATTCTTCAGAAGCTACTATAGCAGATTTTTCCAACTCGTTTCTACACCGAATTTCTACACACCCCAATATTTTACCATATACAAATATGGTAAAATTGATTATTCACAATCTCAACATTGGAGATAGAGCTTTCCTGACAAGCATAGGTACAATGATAGGGTCATTTAGAGCTGAATATTTGAATAAAATGTACCACATCATTCCAAACCTGGAGAATGTATATGATAAATATTTCCTAGCACAATTCGCCAAGAAGAATGAGCTAAACTCAGACCCCATAAAGCAATGGAGGAGAAACCCTAACAAGAATAAACATGATGATAAGGGTATGTATTCCATTGATTCCCACGCTTATTCCTATTTTTATATTTGTGCAATGGTTTATATACTTTTCATCCAAACCAATACCACTAAATTCTCAGTTGAATGGGTTCCCCTATGGATGATGTTACAAACTCTTATATAATGGACTGGGAAACCATTTTATCAAATAATATTTCAACACAGATTCTTGAATATAGAAATAATCATTCCATTTCATCTAAAGTCCTTCCTCCATTTTATATGAGTGCCTACAATATGGATGCAGTATGTTTTAGCTCAAATTTTCCAACCATGGGTTGGAAATGGACAACCCAAGACCCTAATCCTATTCATGTCTATCATAGTATTCTATGGGAATCAAAATATGAAACCTGTTTCTACAAAATATGTTTTGGAGTTATTCTCCCACTATTTTAAGTTGTGTTTGATGAAAAGAATCTTATATTTTCCAAAGAAGCTCAATAAAACTTCACCTCCATTGGAAAATGGTTTGGCGAAGAATTGTTTGTCAGAGTTTTCCAGAGCTTAGCCTGACCACATGTCCTACCATTATATGTTCCAGAGAAACTTCTCGCAAGATAAATTTGTTATCAAACTGTCGATAATGGATTGACTAAGGTTTTGAAATAAGCAAATAAAGGTTTTTGGCCCTCTTTTCCTATTCACTATGGTGTCTATGCGTTAGAAAATTTTAAGCATTCACGGTTGGAAATAAATCAAATCCAATGCTTGAAATTGTTTACAATTTCTAATAGGAAATATGACCCAAACCAGGTTTCCTTCAATTTCAAAAAACAGGCGAAAATAATACCATTTTTCCATGAAGATGATGATTTTGATGACTTTTCTAAGTCATTTGATACTTATTATATAATGCAGAAATTAGCAGCATGATGTCTCAATCCTCAACAACTTTCAAAGTTCAAACATTACAAAAATACAAGATTAGAAGGGATTCTTTTAAATATACTAGGAACAACAATAGGAGGGACATCAAAAAAGAAATCAGGAAAAGGAACAACCACCTAAGGATACTGAAGTCCTTAGTGGAACAAAAAAAGGTAAGTCTTCTGGAATTCAAACAAAATATCATGTATTTCCAATTGACATAGATGATGTCTGGAAATATTTTAATAACTATCTGAAAAGAGACCAAGAAGTGGTGATCATTGATCATCAACAAAATTTGGAAACACCTCATGTTAAAAGTTAGAACCCATTTATTGTTGGGTCAACTGAAAAATCAGTTAACGCAGAGGAAGTAGAATTTATCCCGACGTAACCTACATCAGAAATTGTGTTGAAATTGATGAAATACCTCCTTTAGATATATTTTATAGCCCCAAGCATAAAGATTACATGAGAAGACAAATAAAAATGAGAATAAAGAAACAATTACAAATCCTTGTTCCAAGTGATTTCTCTATAGGAATAGTTTGGAAAGACTCATAATTAGATCCATCTCAGGATATAACACATTTGACTCAATTTGTGGGAGCATATACATCTACCAACATAGAAAAATCCATTGAAGTTCAAAAATTATTTAAAGAAAAGGATGAAAGGATCCTTCAATTGGAACAGTAATTGCTAGCATAGAAGAAAAGTGTTAATCAACAATTAGAAGCACAAGTATCACAACTCCAACAAAGCTTGGATCAATTAAAGTTGCAGCACCAATATGAAATTGGTGCTAAAGATACTCAAATATACCAATTGTAATTCACTATTGAACAGATGAAAGATAATCCTAAAGTAGATTAATTCAAGAAGAAATCTTTAGATCTAAATACCATGTTGGCCTAATAACAAGTCTTTTTGTGTCAAAAATTAGCTAGTATTATTGAACTATGTGAGAAGAGTGATTCACTAATGAATCAAATAACTGACCATAGGATTAGCTTTGATGAAATTGATGACAAAATATCCAAATATATCACCTGGAAAGATATTGTTGAAGGCCGCAAGGCCAATCTTCTCAGGATTGAATATTATAAAAAAAGAAATCTTATTTACTAATTGGGCTATACAATTGAAACAGGCTGAAAGAGAAATTTGCAGAGCCAAAGCTGTTGCCAACAACATTGCTGAAACAGTTACCCAAAATATCATTGCTACTAAACTGATTGATAAATTCCCTCCTGGTTCTCTACCAATTGTAAAATATTTAATAAGGCAGTGGTAGGAAATGTCAAAGAGAAAGGAAGAAAGCATTAAGAAATTGGAGAAGATACATTGGGAAAAGTATTGGAAGCATTTGCTTAAGCCACATATCCAATGGATAATTTTTTGCTATCTAACCGACACTTCCTCTTACATGATGCCTCCACTATCAGATGCACTCTATATAGGAAAACTGTGTTCTAGGCCAAGCCAACCTCCGGAGGTTAATCATATGATCGACCTCCTTCATTTTAAATAAAGAATGGTGAAAGATACAACACTGCAATCCTCAAGCAATTCATCCCACCAAATTATGTCTCTGTTTTAATTTCAACTCTTTGTGTAATTACTATTCTTTTACTCTTTATTTTTTTATATAAACCCTTTCATGTCTTTTAAGAAAGGGTCCTGAAAATTTGAAAAAAAAGACTTTACAGAAGTTGCACTTTTGTACTCTTAAATTTTTTCTTAATAGAAAAGGCTAGAAAAGAGACTGTTTTTCAAATGAGTAGAGTTAGCATATATCTAGTACTTTTATCTTTATGTTGATATTCTGTTTCAAATAAGAAATAGTTTATTTTCCTTATGATGTTTTGTTATATGTGCCTTTTTAACATAATCGAGCATTAATTCACTTCTGAACATGTTTTATTGCCATTTTTTTTATTAATATTCAATACATGCAATAAACAGATGAGATATATACTTATTAAACTGATTTTATTAACTATTTAATCAAATCAATTACCTTAAGATGTTCTATATTTCTCTATGTGTTTGTTAAATCTTCATTTTCATTCACTGAAAGATAATATTTTTTAAATCACATATAATAGAAAGATAATTCATCCTGTGATACAGATAGGTATATATATTTTCTTTGAACTTATTGTCACTCCATTTACCAATTCACGGTTAGTTAAAAAACCACCAATCCACCAAATTATATTTCATTGGGAAACTAGTCCCATAAATTGAGTCGAAGCCACTATCTCAAACGCATAAGGGATGATTTTTAAGTCCCCGACCATGTGGTTTTCCCAGACGTTGTTGCATCGATTTTCGAGGGTTCAACATTTTTGGTGCTAGAAGGAGGGCCACTAGACTATGAATGGCATGAAAAATTAATCCAAGAAACAAAGACCATCAAAAGAGTCAATCACCCTCAAAATCTCCTACAACTTCAAGTCTACACTCAAAATGTCCTATCTATAGATCAGAAGTTGTTCAATCTTCTCCGAAGTCTCCTAGTTCGATTCCCAAAGAACTCTCACCTGATTATACCCCAGAATCACCCGAAGTATAGACCTTAATTAAGAAATTATAAGAAATTTCTATTTCAACAGAAAATCCTGTGCTTTTTGAAACCTTTGAAGGAAGTGTTACACCAATTTTACAAGGCACTAGTGTATTCACTCGTTCTAAGATAAGAAACCTCAGAATAACCCCATTTGAGTTTCCTCTTCATTCCCATCATATGAAATATCCGACATCCGTGACTCAAACATCCACTAGTGAGATTATTTCATATACTTTCCCTCAAACTCCATCATTTAATCCTCCTACAATTACATCTTCCCAACCAATTTCTTCATCAAATCATTTTGTTACACCAAAATTTGTCCATTTAACCATTTACAATTAGATGGATTGAAGTACACTATGTAAGCCCAATTTTACCATAGTAAAATTTCTTTCCCTATAAGAAATAATTTAATAAACCATATTTTATTAAGTTATTTCTGGTTAAAACAAGAAACCCCACGAGGAATAATTAAATAAATCCTTATTTATTTTATTTTCCTCTAGGAATAATTAATTAAACCATTTTTTAAATAATATTCTTGGTCATATTTAACCCAATTATGAGAAATAAATAGGTAAATCATTATTTTTGTTATTTTTCTCTAGGAATAATTAATTAAATCATTATTTAGTTATTATTCAATGTTAAATTTGACTAAATCACTTAGAAATAATTAAAAAAATCATTATTTGTTAATTATTCCTTAACCATGTTCTTGAAATGATAAATAAATCATTTATTTGTTTATTGTTTCTAAATAAAGGTATTTAAATAATTTAAATACCTTTTCCCTTCAAAAAAATATAATAAAATATTCCAAGCAGTTAGATCTAGATCTTGGTTAATAATATTTTATTATTCTCCATTATCGACGATAACTTGATATTTTGTTATAAATAGGAGGGTTTTCCATTCATTCTTCCATGTGATCACTTTCATTGTCACGCCTTGATCATTCTCATTTCTGCTACTACTTTCGTTGCTTCTTGAGCTCCCATAGAGTTCAACATAATTAGGGTTTTCTACACCATTGAGAGAGAGAAAATTCTGGATCTGAAGCATTGAGGAAAGCCAAGAACCCATCCCATTGAGGGGTACTGGTAAAAATATTGTTTTTTCCCTTCCCAGGTCTTATAATATATTAAAATTATTTATATTTTGTCTTTTCCATTGGATGCATGGAGCATTCTTATTTATTTTCACTATTTAACTTCTTTTACTGCATATATCAAGTTTTTCGCAGCATTTGTTTTAACTATCAATTACAGACCTAAAGAAGTTAATCAGCCATATTTGTTGTTAGTTTTGTTTGTCATGCATAGCTAAAGTGAGCTCTTTTTGTACACTTGCATTAACAATTTACACTAACACATATCTCTTCTTCTCATAATACAAGAGTTGCTTCAAGCAATACTAGTTCCGTGGTTGTTTCTTTTTCAACTACATCCACCACTAGAACTACCTCTTCCTCTTCAAATCCTTATTCAGGACAAATCAACCCTCTAATTCACACAATGGAAAATAGACCTTGGATGAATCATGGAGTTGTTCAATTACCAAGTCCTATTCATCCTTTACCTAAGAATCCAGAAAGATGGTTGCCTAAGTATAATCCATATGACGGTCTCCCTGTGAAAGAACACCTCCATAATTCCATACTATCTATTAATATAAATCATGTCTCTAAAGAAGATTGTCTAGTAAGATTGTTTCCCTACACTTTTCAAGGATCATCTCGATCATGGTACTTTTCATTACCACCAATAACTATTGATAGTTGGGACATATTTGAGGAAAAATTTCTAACTAATTTGGTGATGATCATACTACTTCTACTCTCATCAATGATATTTCGAATCTTAAAGAAATTTCGGGTGAAGAGATTAAATATTTCAATTCTAGATTTAAAAAATTCTCAATAAAATCTCAACTACATCTAAGCGTGGTGTAGATGTACAGATTGAATCGTATATATCCTCTCTTCCTTCTAATATAGTAATTTTTGTAGATAGAGCCACTAAGGCTACTTTGGTAGAAAACATGAAAGAATCCCTTTCTGGAGAAAAGAGAATTCTTGCCTTAGAGAAGAAAATTTCCCATATAAAAACTAAAAAATTCACGTTTAAGAATGAACCCAAAAAGAAAGCATCTAAGGATCCTTACAATCTTGAAGGATTAGAAAAGGTTCTCAAAACTATGTCAAATGACATGGTAGAAATAAAAAAATATGTACCTGAATCTTATTCAAAGAAACCTTTCATATATTTTAAGAAAGCTCAGGCTTCAAATTCTCAACCCCCAAATGTAGTCTCAAATGTTGAATCAGATGAATATGAAGATGAGGATGAAATGATATTATCCGCAGATAAATCACAGGATGAAGAGTTGGTTGAATTTCATGTGTTATGGGACTTTATTCTTCCTGGATCCCAATGGATAACAATAGAAGTAAAAGTTCTACTGATCTCCCTCGGTCTCCTTAAAATAAGAAATATTCAACCCCTGTTGTTAAAGACAAAGTTGTTAAAAAAAATACTCCTTCTCCTCAATCGAGCCCAACTTTTTCTACATCTCCATCTAGACCAAAGACCTTAGTTGTCTCAGGTACCATTGAGTATAATATAGTGGAAGGTAAGAAGAAATTTAACACAAATATCTCCATGTATGAGGTGAGTAAATTAAAAAAAAACAAAAAAATCTTACTCAAAGAACTGAATCTAGTCCCTACTTCACCCTTACCTACACTTGTTACTTCTAAAGCCTCAAAATGAGTAGGAAAACCACCCACTGATTCATCCAAAAATATCGACGCGATTGATGCTATCCTAATTAGAGACAGATCTAATTAATACACTCCTCCTTTCCTTTTGACCTTTTAAGCTTTTAAAAAAATGTGCATAATCTCCTGATAGATTCTAGAGGTTCTTCAAATATTTTTCCATATTTTGTTTTTTTTCAGTTAAAATTTTCTCCTCAAAAGTCAGAAGTACACATTTTGCAATTTGATAGAACCAAAGTCAAGGTTTTAGGAGAAATGAATTTTTTCCTCATTAGACTAGCTTCTAATTCAAAATTTCATTAGGTAATTGATATTTTAGTTGTTGATATTCCTGAATTTTATGGTTTAATTATGAGGAGAGATTTGTCAAAAAAATTTCATGGTTATTTTGCCACTCATTGGTCTCATATGTTGCTTCCATACAATGGTAATCCAAATCAAATTTTAGTTGACCGTGAAAAACACATGAAATACTCAGTAATTGATTTCAAGGATGAAAATGATCCCATGGATTTTACTAATAACATCCTTGGAAATTACTCTGCTAAATATTTTTTGGGCAATTTCAATGCACAAAAATATTTTTTTCTTATCAATTTAGTTAATTCTCAAATTGAAATTTTTTCTCAATCAGACTCTTCCAAATGTATAAGCATCGTAGATAAACCTTGTGTTAAAACTTTATTCTGGAAATTATAATTTGATGGATCAAAATCTAGTGATGGTGCAGAATCTAGTTTCATATTAATTAGTCCAGAAGGAGAAACTAAAATGTTGGCATGTAGTCTAGAATTTGAATGCACAAATAATACTACAGAATATGAGGCACTTGTTCAAGGCTTGTATAAAGAAATAGACCTTAGTGTGAAATATCTTCAAGTATATGGTGATTTGAAATAGTTATCAAACATGTAAGAAATACTATTCACTGTATTTCTGGTCATCTCAAACATTATCAGTCACTAGTACAATCTCTTATCTCACACTTCTTAACATTCAATGTCTCACCTATCCCAAGGCTCCAAAATGTAAGAGCTAACCTTCTAGATGATGTAGCATCTAGAATTATTCCTTCTGAGGATTATAGTCCAGATATATTTTCTATAGAATTGACTTTTCACCCATCTATTCCTGATAATGTCACTAACTGGACAGTATTTAATGATCATGAATATTTTCTAAACTTTCTCACATCAGAATGGTCATATGATGATCCGCTAATCGATGAAGACAAACATGAAATACACTTGAAAAAAAAAACTGATGATAATTCCATACCTAAATATGTGGTTAAACTTGAACATCTTTATGATGTAAAAGACATATTTAAGAAGGTTACTAATTCTATATACAAATTTCAAACTTAAGATTTGAACTATTAAACCTTGGCACTAATCTCAATCCCCAGAATATTAATTTAGGTCTTGGTCTCTTTTCTGATGAGAGATTAAACAGCATTCATTTACTAAACAGATATAAGAATGTTTTCACATTGAAATATGAATATCTCAAGAAATATGATATCTCCATTATCCAACATACAACAAAAGATAAGGAAAATTCACCCCAATCTTGAAAGTCAAATAGAATATGAACTAAATAAAATCCTTAAAGCCAAGATAATATTTCCTATTACGCATTCAAAGTGGGTTTCAAACTTAGTCCCTATTATGAGAAATAATGGTGACATCTACATTTGTATAGATTTTAGGAACCTTAATAAAGCTTGCCTAAAAGAAAATTTTCCATTACCACCTATGGAACAAATTTTGTAATTAGTTGCATGATCTGAATTAATTTATTTCCTTGATGGATTTTCAGGCTATAATCAGATTCCAGTTCATTCTAAATATAAGTTAAAGACTACATTTAGAACTATATGGAGAACTTATTCTTATCAGAAAATGCCTTTCGGTTCAATCAATGCGAGAGCAAATTTTCAAAGAGAAATGGATCCTGCTTTCAGAGGAATAATAAACAAAAATGTGGTTGTATACTTAGATGATATAAATATTTAATTCGAGAAAAAAATTGACCACTATCATGATCTCAATAAAATCCTTGAATGGTGCTTAAAGTAAGGAATTTCATTAAATCCCAAAAAGTCTTCTTTCACTCTAAGTGAAGGTAAAATTTTAGGATTTATTGTGTCAAAATAAGGCATTTATATTGATATCGAAAGAATAAAGGAAATTTTTAAAATCTCTCTACCCCATAACAAGAAATCCATGCAACCCGTTTTGGGACAGACAAATTTTGTTAAGAGATTTGCTCCCAACTTTTGAAAAATTGTTTTACCATTATAAGTTATGATTAATAAAAATTCACTCTTTAAATGGGGACACAATGAAAGATAATTTTTTGATCTAATAAAAAAAGCCATCATAAATGATCCTTCTCTAACTACCCCAGATTTTTCTAATCATTTAATTTTATATACTTTTTCTTCCGAAACATCCTATGTTGTTGTGCTAACACAAATTCATGATAAAAAAATTGAAGCACAGATTTATTTCTTTAGTTCAAATCTTCAAGGTACCAAACTAAATTATTCAGGACTGGAGAAACAAGCATTTCTTAAATCGAAAGAAATCCATGCCTTTTCTGTTTATAGATATATAAGGCATTTTAGAAATTTTCTCCTAAAGACGCATACCAAGGTAATAGTTCCATTTTCGACAGTAAGACAACTACTTATTCAAAAGGAACAAGGAGAAAAAAGGGAAAATTGGGTTATTGCTATGTAGGAATATGATATTGACATAAAACTAGCAAAAAATGTTTGAGGGCAAGGTATCTACAAATTTCTATTTGAAGAATCTAACACTTCAGAAGATGAAGAGTCAGGTAATGATGTACACATTTCTGAGGTAAGCCTGGTTGACCCTAAATCACAGTATGCTGAACTTATATTTTATTTAGAAAATGGATATGCTCCCACAAAATTCAATTATAAAAGAAAAATATATTTAATATTAAAATCTAATAAATATCAGATCATTGATAATATTTTTCTAAGAAAAAACTATGACTCTATACTAATAATATGCCTTGAAAAGTTTGAAGCACAGAAGGTTTTACAAGAACTTCATTATGGACCCACAGGTGGACATTTCAGAGGTGATACCACCGCACAAAAAAATCCTCATGCAGGATATTATTAGCCAACATTGTTCAAACATGCTCATGCATATGTGAGAAAATGTAAAATATGTCAAAATTTTGTTGGAAGACAAAGAAAACCAGCCTTACCCTTGCATCCGGTCAAAATTGAACAAAATTTTGAGCAATGGGGATTGTATATCAAAGGTGAGATTGTTCCTAACTCATCCAAAAAACATAAATACATTCTCACTGCAGCATACTATTTTACTAAGTGGGTGGACTTTGTTCCAGTAATGGTAGCTAATACAGAATCCATTATTGAATTCATCGATCAATTAATTATTAAGAGGTTTGGCTTACCTAACGCACCTATGTTTGATAATGCATATTATTTTTCAGGTAATAGTATGCCTGAATTTTCTCTCAAAAGTGGATTTAAACCTAAATATTCTACTATTTACTATCCTTAAGGGAATGGACTAGCAGAATCAACAAATAAAACCTCATAAGAATCATAAAAATGACTATTGATCAGACCTAGGAAAATTTTCATAAGTCCTTAACATTTTCACTATGGGCAGATTGAATCAGTCAAAATGCCTCTATAGGCACTTCTACATTCAATCTAGTTATGGGAAATAAGTTGTAATTCCATCGACTTTAGCTCTCCCCTCATTAGCACTAGTTAAATTTATTGATGAAGTACCTTCTTCTTCCTTACAGTTAAGAATGTCCCAAATCCTTAAACTAGAAAAAGAAATGGAAAAGGCCAAATTAAAACATGCTTGACATCAACCAATTGCTAAAAATTCTTTTGATACAAATTGTGTTTCCCCAAAATCTTTTCAGGTTGGAGAACTCGTCCTTAAGTGGGACAAGGCACATGAGGAAATAGGTAATCATACCAAATTCAAAAGAATGTGTCTTTGATCATTTCAAGCTATAGAACAAATTGGCCCATCAACTGTCATGTTACAACATCTTCAAGGGAGAAAATATTTTATTCCTATCAATGGGGTGATTTTGAAAAAATTATTTTCTTAGAAGAACATTTCTTCTAAATGTATTATACTCATAATTATATTTTTAGGTTAATTAAAGAATAACGTTTGATTACATACTTTTGGCTTTTCCCAACACCTCTTAATAATTTTATGACTTTTTATTTTGAATAGTAAAATTATTTGAGGAAATAATTACAAACTCAAAAAATGGACGAATACTATATAACTATGAAATATTTTTCCATTGAAATTGTAATTTTTGTAAACCTGAAAATTCATAAAGTATTTTAGTCTATCATCAGTTAGAAAAGGTTCATTTTTACAAAGTAAATACTAATTGTCACTAAGAATCTTCAACTCCAAATTTTCATCCAAAACACTTAAAGAGTCAATGATTCTCTACATCCATTAATTATGTTTTTTCAAGAGTGTAATTAGAAAATATATAAAACTTAAAAGGATAAGAGGTCTCATCACGAGCCTGCTTACCATGATCATAGGCAAATATAGACTAACGTTACCACTAATTCATATTAAATCAGGGCAATGAATTGTGATTATCAAAATAATCATAAGACAAGGGGTCTCATCACGTGCCAACTTGTCTAGTCCAATTATAACCAGAGAATGGAATTGTCAATTTCTAGTCTCGAAGCGAGGACAATGACTTTTTAAGAACAATAATATATATATATATATATATATATATATATATATATATATATATATATATATATATGTATGTATGTATGTATGTATGTATGTATGTATGTATGTATGTATACACACACACACACACACACACACACAAACATATATATATATATATATATATATATATATATATATATATATATATATATATATATATATATATATATATATATATATATATATATATATATATATATATATAAGGATTTATCTCTAAAGATTGTAATAATAAATGGATGGGATACTGAATCATTGATGGTTAAAAGGTAACCTTGTCGAGGCTATAAACTCTTGCTGGAAGCAATGGCTCTATCTGTGAAAAAATGAGTATATCGAAAGGATAAGTTACAAAAAGCCACCTACTTTATATTTTAAACAATTTAATGTTTGATATAGAGGAATGAATATTTTTGTTTATGAAAGGCTTCTGAAAGATTAGAAATAAGATGAGTTTTTTCATTCAGAGTAATTTTATTCATCCAAATATTTTGAAAACAATTATTGTCTCCTTAGTTACTTTTACTTATTTAAAAGTATCAATAAATTCATTTTTCAGAGATAATTGGTTCTTCCAGTGAATCGCCAATTGTTGTGATATTCAACAACCCCCATTATTTTAGAATAGTTTCCTTAGGAAAATAGTAGGGACGTTTTTAAATTTTTTAGAATAGATTAAATAAAGCCCTTAAGTGATTAATTCAAAATGAAATAAGAGTTAAATGGGTTAGGCAACACCTTTTTGTTTAAAGTACACTTAAGGGAAAAAATAAAAACAAACATGCATACAAATCGCAATCGCAAAATTGCATTGATGCATATGGATCTTAAATCCACTCTAAATGATTTGCGATGCGGAAACCATAGAAGAATTTATTAAAGGAAAACGGATTCCACCTGAACCATATTTCATGAAAATATATGAAAAGAAAGCCATAGGACCCACCATCTCCACGTAATCAATTTCAAATCACACATCATATTTCTACCATGCCAACATTCAATCTGTTGTTTACATTTCCCCGATGTGATGTATTCCATCGCATCAAACTCTCGCTAGTAATCACTTACGCCCACTATCCAATTTCACCAAAATCATGGTTTACGATATCGCATCGCAAAATTCCATACTTTCCTTTCTCCCCACTAATATTTGAAGCCTTTAAAAAAACTTGAAATCTTCTGACTTGAAAAAGGTTATAAGCATGAAAAAGGAATTGATCCTCATTGGAAAAAAGTGGCTATTCGACATTCTAAGAAGTTCCCACATGAATAGACCTACAATGCAAAAAATATATTATTTAAATGCTTAAATGATTATTTGGGCACGTAAACCCATGCTTTCTATTAATGACATAACTTAACGGTTTAACAACTTGAGCCTCAAAAAATGATTTCAATGAAAGAGTATTAAATTTTTATATTATCCGCATGCCAAGTTTTATTTTCCCATTATTTCAATTATTACAATACACTTCTATTGTAACAACATTTCCCCTTTTTACTTATTGTTCTTATTTTTGCAGGAAATTTGAAACAAGAAAATTTGCTCAGAAACATCTAAGGCTGCGAAGAAATACAAAATTCCCATGGCTCCCACTAATCATACAGCTTCGGCTAATGAAGTAACAGATATTCCCACCTTATTCATAGATATAACATGCACATTAGACAGTGGTTATTCCTCTTGGGAAGAAATTTACAGATTATTTGAAGATGAGGGACCCCACAGGGTTGACAGAAAAGATACTGCAAACGCTTTTGATTCTTCAAAAGCTACTATAGCGGAGGTCACCAACTCTTTTCTACACTGAATTTCTACACGCCCCACGATTTTACCAAATACATATATGGTAAAATGGATTATTCACAACATGAACATTGGAGACAGAACTTTGCTGAAAAGTATAGGAACAATGATAGGGTCGTTTAGAGTTGAAGATTTGAAGAAAATGTACCACATTCCAGAACTGGAGAAGGTATATGATAAATATTTCCTATCAAAATTTCCAAGGAGAATGAACTAAAATTGGACCCCATAAAGAAATGAAGGAGCAACCCTAAAAAGCATAAACATCATGATAAGGGTATGTATTCCACTAATTCACTCATTGGTCCATATTGTTATATTTTTGCTATGATCTCTAAAATTTTTGGCCAACCCATTACTGCTAAATTCTCATTTTAATGGGTCCCCCTTATGGTTGTTGTTATAGACTCTTATATCATGGACTGGGGAAGCATTTTGTCAAATAATATTGCTACCCATATTCTTGAATATAGAAAGAATCATTCCATTTCATCTAAAATCCTTTCCCCTTTTTATGAGGGCCTACATTATGGATGTAGTATGTTTTACATAAGATTTTCCAACCATGGGTTTGAAATGGACTACCCAAGACCCTACTCCCATTCATGTCTATGATAGTATTCTATGGGAATCAAAATATGAAACACATTTCTACAAAATCTACCATGGAGTTATGTGCTATATTCTTTCCACGACTAAGCACGCGCGGGGGGGTAAGAGGGAGGGCGATAGCCCCCCCTGTCGGGGTCTGGCCTAGCACCCCAGTGAAAATTTTTTGGTCCTTAATTTCCGGTGGGTAGTCCGCGTCCATGGTTTTGTGCATGGTTTTGCACATCGTTTTGGGGTACGATGGTTTTCGGCCCCTTGTATTTTTGTAGATCCGGTCAAGGGAACTACGGTTATGTTCTAATCCAGGGTTTATGGATTTGGGTTTATGTAT
The DNA here is from genome assembly GCA_034641835.2 of Pinus albicaulis. Lineage (NCBI taxonomy): Eukaryota > Viridiplantae > Streptophyta > Pinopsida > Pinales > Pinaceae > Pinus > Pinus albicaulis. The sequence continues at coordinate 1,658,898,168 of CM076575.1, read as the reverse complement.
GCTTCGGCATGTATATATATGTGTTGTAACACTAAAAGGAATATAATGAAAAATCAAGCTGGTTGTCCCAATTTGGGATCCAGGGGAAAATCTCTGTGTTTATCTGTTTTATGTTTTATGCTCTCGCTATTGTTTATTTTATGTTATAAGATTCATGTGTAGATAATTTCTGTTCAGGGTTAAAACCTACATTTGGTATCAGAGTTGTTTTGGCTTCAAGGGGACGCCTTTGCTGCTGAGGGTTTTTTAGTTCGGGCCTGAGGTAGACCCTGTTCAGTGGGAGATCTGCGGGATCGATTCTTGCGGTGAGAGAAGATGGCGAGTGGTGGAAAGATAGAGATCGAGAAATTTAATGGTCAGAGTTTTGAGTTGTGGAAGCTCAAGATGGAGGATCTGCTGGTGGATAAATATCAGTGGATCGCGGTAGATCCGGGTAATAAACCAACGACAATGTCAGATGAAGACAGGAAGAAACTGGATCAGAAGGCTAAGAGCACAATACGGTTGTGTGTCTCATATTCAGTATTGTTGAATGTATCTGGGGAAGCTACGACGAAGAATTTGTGGGAAAAACTTGGTACTTTGTACCAATCTAAGTCTCTGTGAATAAGTTGTTCCTTCGGAAAAATTTGTATAACCTGAGGATGAAGGATGGAGACTCGGTGACAGAGCATCTGAATGCCTTCAACACTGTGGTAAGTCAGCTATCATCTGTTGATATTAAAATCTCAAATGAATATAAGTGCATCAGTTTGTTGTGTTCTCTACCAGACTCGTGGGACAGTCTGGTTATTGCAATAGGTAGCAATACAACTACCTTGAATTTTGATGACATTGTCTCAGCCTTGCTGTCGGAGGAAATGAGATAGAGAAATATGGAGGGTCAAAATGGAGATGCCTTATCTGTACGAGGAAGGTCCCAAAACAGAAACAAGAATAAGGTTTCGAGTGGGAGATCTAAATCTAGAGGGAGATCTAAATCTCCTGGAAAGTTTGTAAAGGTGTGCTGGAAATGCGGAAAGGAAGGGCACTGCAAAAAGGATTGCAGATCTAAAGCTCCTAAGAAAGGAAAGGGATCTGATGATGTTCCTTCTGCAGAGGCAAAAACCACCTCGGATGAAGGTGGGGATGTGTATTTGGCTTCTTCTTAAAATACACATGTAGATCATGAGTCATGGTTGATTGACTCAGGTGCATCCTTTCACTTCACTCCCCATAGGGAGTGGTTCTGCGAGTATGAGAAATATGATGGTGGTGATGTCTTCCTAGGGGATGATAGGAGGGCCAGAATCATCTGACGTGGAAAGGTCAAGCTGAAGCTGCAAGGTGGAAGGATTAGAACACTTCCTGGTGTTCTGCATATTCCTGCATTGGCCAGAAATCTGATTTCTGTAAGCAAGATGGATGATGCAGGTGTAAAAACAGTGTTCGAGAAAGATGCCTGCAAGATGGTTTGGGGAGCACTAGTATTAATGCGGGGAGTTCAGACTGGAACTCTGTACAAGCTACAAGGTAGCACTGTTATTGATGGGTGTAACAGTTCTGTGGTTCCTGAAAGTGGGACGGAAATTCTAGCTGTCTCTGGAGAAAAGACCATGCGATGGCATCAAAGGCTTGGACATATTGGAGAGAAGGGCCTTCGGATATTGCATAGAGATGGTATGGTAGAAGGTATGTGTAATTTTTCTCTGGATTTCAATTTCTGTGAACATTGTGTATATGGGAAGCAGAATCGGGGGAGTTTTCCTTCTGGTGATAAGAGGGAAAACAAGATATTAGAACTTTTGCACAGTGATGTGTTTGGGCCTGTGTCAGTTCCATCACTGGGAAATTCTGTGCACTATGTTTCATTCATAGATGACTTCTCAAGGAATACATGGATATATTTCTTGAGGAAGAAATCTGAAGTCTTTGACAAATTTAAAGAATTTAAGGCTCTGGTGGAAAACCATACAGAGAAGAAGATAAAGGCAAGGAGAAACAGATGAATGTGGGAGTTCTGCAAGAAGGAATTTGAAGAGTTCTGTAAGAAGTGTGGTATAGCACGGCAGAAGACTACTCCATACACACCTTAGAAAGATGGAGTTGCAAAAAGAATGAATAGAACACTGATGGAAAAAGGCAAGAAGCATGCTCAGTGGTACCGGGTTAGGACAAAAATTCTGGGCAGAGGCAATGGAGATTGCATGTTACTTAGTTAACAGATCACCTTCATCAGCGTTGGAGGATAAGACCACACATGAGGTATGGACTGGTAAGAAACCCTCTATTTCACATCTAAGGGTATTTGGATGTGATGCATATGTACATGTTCCAAAGGAGAAAAGGACCAAGTTGGATAATAAATCTGAAAGGTGCATCTTCATTGGGTATAAGGATGGTTTAAAGGGTTACAAGCTTTGGAACCTAGAAACAAGGAAGGTTGTGTACAGCCGAGATGTGGTGTTTAGAGAAGTGAAATATGTTGTTAAACATGAAGTCCTACAAAAGGAACCTGAGAAGATAGAGTTTGAGCTAAAGGAGGATGAATCAGACTCTACAATAGAAGAAGACTCAGAAGATGAAGAGCCACAAACTCCAGCTTTGAGAATATCAATTCAGGAAAGAAGGCAACCAGAAAGGTATAGTCCATCTGCTTTCTGTTCAGGTTTTGCCTTAACTATACTAATGATGAACCCAGAACTGTGAGGGAGGCAGTAGATTCAGAGGATGGAAAACTCTGGAAGGAGGCCATGGTTGATGAAATGACATCCTTGCACAAAAACGATGCATGGGATCTGGTGGAGTTGTCGGTTGGAAGGAAGCCCATGGGAGAAAATGGGTGTTTAAGAAGAAGATGAATGTAGAAGGCAAGGTGGAGAAATACAAAGCTCGGTTGGTAGCGAAAGGTTATTCCCAGGTGCCGGGAATTGATTTTGGTGATATTTTTTCTCCTTTTGCCAAAGTTACTTCTATTAGATTACTTTTATCTGTTGCTGCTGCATTTGATTTTGAGATAGAACAGATGGATGTGAAGACAACATTTCTTCACGGGGATCTAGAAGAGGAGATCTACATGAAGCAACCTGAAGGCTTTATGGTGAAGGGTAAGAAAGAACTGATATGCAAGTTGAAGAAGTCTCTGTATGGGTTAAAACAGTCACCAAGGATGTGGTATCAGAAATTTGATACCTATATACGGGGACTTGGCTTCACCAGAAGCAAGGAGGATCACTGTGTTTATTTTAAATTAATTGGTGACCGTTTTATTTATTTGGTCTTGTATGTGGATGATATATTGTTGATTGGAAATGACAAAGAAATTATCCAAGATTTGAAGACCCAACTGTTCTCCAAATTCGACATGAAGTATCTAGGCGTTGCAAACTATATTTTGGGAATGGAAATTAAGAGATGAGAAAAGAGGAAGCTCTGGTTAAACCAGAGGAAGTATGTTGAGACTATATTTCAGAGGTTCAATATGCAGGGTAGTAAACCAGTGAATGTTCCTATTCCTGTAGGTGTAAAGTTGTCTGCTGAACATTGTCCCAAGACACAAGAAGAAGAGAAGTATATGTCCCGTGTTCCATATGCAAGTGCAGTGGGTAGCCTAATGTATGCAATGGTCTGTACTAGACCAGGCATTGCACATGCAGTGGGAGTATTGAGCAGGTTTATGTCAAACCCAGGGAAGGAGCATCGGACAATAGTGAAGCGGGTTTTCAGATATTTACGTGGCACTAGTGATTATGGCTTGTGCTACCAGGGAAGACTAGGATTGGAAATAATGTTGGAAATTCGTGGTTTTGTTGATGCAGACTGGGCTGGAGATCTGGACCAAAGAAGATCTACAAGTGGGTATGTGTTTAGCTTATTTGGAGGCGTAGTTAGTTGGATGAGTAAAAGACAGTCTGTAGTGGCTCTTTCAACTACAGAGGCAGAATACATAGCAGCCACTCGCAAGGAAGCAATTTGGTTGCAGAGATTGTGTTCAAGAATGGGGTTGGTACAACAAGCGACAAGGATAGACTGTGATAGCCAAAGTGCAATTTTCTTGGCTAAAAACCCTGCTTATCATTCAAAGATAAAGCACATTGATGTTCAATATCTCTTTGTTAGAGATATGGTTGAGGCTAAAAGGGTGTTGTTGGTAAAGGTGGACACTTTGAAGAATGTTGCAGATGCATTAACAAAGTATGTGAGCACTCAAAAGTTCTCTTGGTGTAGAGAAACAATGGGTGTTGAAGAATTGGGCCAATGACTAAGCTCTCTTGTGACCCCATGTGGAAAGAAAACAACAAGTGGGAGAATTTTGGGTATGTGTTATATTCTTTCCATGACTATGGAAAGAATGTTGGTCCTTAATTTCTGGTGGGTAGTCCGCGTCCATGGTTTTGTGCATGGTTTTGCACATGGTTTTGGGGTACGATGGTTTTCGGCCACTGGTATTTTTGTAGATCCGGTCAAGGGAACTACGGTTATGTTCTAATCCAGGGTTTATGGATTGGGGTTTATGTATGCTTCGGCATGTATATATATATGTGTTGTAACACTAAAAGGAATATAATGAAAAATCAAGCTGGTTGTCCCGATTTGGGATCCAGGGGAAAATATTTGTGTTTATCTGTTTTATGTTTTATGATCTCGCTATTGTTTATTTTATGTTATAAGGTTCTTGTGTAGATAATTTTTGTTCGGGGTTAAAACCTACATTATGATCCCACTGTTTCAAGCTATGTTTGATGAAGAGGCCCTCGGATTGTTCAAATAAGCTTAAGAAACTTCACCTCCATTGGAAAATGGTTTGGCTAAGAATTGTTTACTTATGTCAGAACTTATGGGAGCTTAGGCCGACCACATGTCCTACCATTGTATTTTCCAGATAAACTTCTCACAAGAGAAATTTCTTATGAGACCATCGATAATGAATTGACTAAGTTTTTTAAAGAAGAAAAGAAAGCTTCATGGCCATTTTTTCCTATTCACTGTGGTGTCTATGTGTTAGAAAATTTCAACCATGCAAGGTTAGAAATCAATCACATCCAATGCTTGAAATTGTTTCCAATTTCTAACAATAAATATTACCCAAAACAAGTTGCCTTCAATTTCACAACTCAAGTGAAAATCATACCATTTTTCCATGGATATGATGATTTTGATGACTTGTTTGAATTAGTTGATACTTATTCTACAATGCAGAAATTACTAGCATGATGTTTCAATCCACAATAGCTTTCAAAGTTCAAACATCATAGAAATAGAATGTTAAAAGGGATTTCTTTAAATATACTGGAGGTATCCCAACCTATCTCATAGAAGGAACAACAATAGAGAAAGCAGGAAAAGGAACAACCACCTAAGGATATTGAAGTCCTTAGTGGCACAAAACAAGATAAGTCTTCTGGAATTAAAACCAAAGATCCTCTATTTACAATTGACTTAGGTGATGTTTGGAAAGATTTTAACCAATAACTGAAAGGAGACCAAAAAGTGGTGATCATTGATCATAAAAAAAAGTTGGAAACACCTCATGTTAAAAGTCAGAACTCGTTTACTACTGGGTCAACTCGAAAATCAGTTAACACAAAGGAAGTAGAATTTATCCTGACCTACCCTACATCAGAAATTTTGTTGAAAATTGAGGAAAGACCTCCTTTAGATATATTTTATAGCCCCGGGAATAAAATTTTCATGACCATATAGAGAAAAAGGATAGGAATGGAACAGTCACAAATCCTTGTTCGTGGGGATGTCTCTATGGAAGTATTTTGGAAGGACTCGCAAGTAGATCCATCTCAATATCTAACACATTTGACTCAGTTTGTAGGAGCATATGCATCTGCCACCATAGACAAATCCACTAAAGTTCAAAAATTAGTTAAAGAAAAGGAGGAAAGGATCCTTCAATTGGAACAAGAATTGTTAGCAGAGAAGCAAATTGTTAATCAACAATTACAAGCACAAGGATCACAGCTCCAATAGAGCTTGGATCAATTAAAGCTACAACACCAATCTGAAATTGGTGCTAAAGATACTTAAATACATGAACTTCAATTCAGTGTTGAGCAGTTGAAAGATAATCCTAAAGTTGGTGAATTCAAGAAGGAAGCTTTGGAACTAAATACCCTATTGGCCCAAAAACAAGTTATTTTCTCCCAAAAATTTTATATTATTATTGAACTATGTGAGAAGAGTGATTCACTAATGAAGCGAATAGCTGACCAGAGGATCAGATTTGATGAAATTGATGACAAAATATCCCAATATGTCACATGGAAAGATGTTTCTAAACGTCAAAAGGCCAATCTTCCCAGGATTGAAGATTCTAAAAAAGAAATCTTATTTACTGATTGGGATATACAATTGAAACAACCTGAAAGGGAAATTTGTAGAGCCAGAGATGTTGCCAAAAACATTGTTGAAATAATTAGCTAAAATCTTATTGCTGCTAATCTAATTGATAAATGCCCTCCTGGTTCTCTACCAATTGTAAAATATTTGATAAGGAAGTGGCAGGAAATGTAAAAGACAAATGAATAAAGCATGAAGAAACTGGAGAATCTAGATTTGGAAAAGTATTGGAAGCATTTCTTTAAGCCACATAGCCAATGGATAATGTTGCACTACGTAATCGACACTTTCTCTTACATGATGCCTCCAATATCAAATGCGGTCTATACATCATAGTTGCATTTCAAGCCAGGCCAACCTCTGCAAGTTTAGCCTATGATTGACATCCATCATTTGAAATAACAAATGGTGAAAGCGACATTGATGCAATCCTAAAGCGAGTCATCCCACCAAATTTTATTTGTGTTTTAATTTCACATAATTTAAGGAGAGTTTTTCAAACCTCCTCCACTCTTTGTGTAATTTATATTTCTGTACTTTTTATTTTATTATATAAACCCTTTAATATCTTTTAAGAAAGGGTCCTGAAATTTCGAAAAGAAGACTTTACAGAAGTTGCACTTTTTTACTCTTACAGATTTTCTTAATAGAAAAGGTTGGACTAGATCCTGTTTTTCAAATCAACAGAGTTAACATATATATGGTACTTTTATCTTTATGTTGATATTCTATTTCAAATGAGAAATAGTTTATTTTTCTTTATGATGTTTTATTATATGTATATTTTTAACACAACCCAACATTAATTCACTTTTGAACATGTTTGATTTCCATTTTTTATACATATTCAATAAATGGAATAAATATATGCGATATATAATTATTCAATTGATTAGATTAACTATTTAATCAAATCAATTATCCTAAATTGTTCTGCGTTTCTCTAAGTTTTTTTTAAATCTTCATTTGCATTCACTGAAATATCATCTTTTTTAAATTGCATATAACAGAAAGATAATTCATCCTAGGATAGAGATAGGTATATATATTTTCTTTAAACTTGTTGTCACTCCATTTACAAAGTCACAGTCAGTTGAAATACCACCCATCCACCAGAATTTATTTCATTTGGAAACTGGTCCCATAAATCCAATTGGAGCCACTATCTCAAACGGATAAGGGATGGTTTTTAAGTCCCTGACTAGGTGGTTTTCCCTGATGTTGTTTCATTTATTTTCGAGGCATCAACAATGATAAAATAACTCAACTGGTGGAATGTAATCCATTTTAAAAATAGGCATGGAACTTTCAAATACTTCTTATTAATCTATACCTGACATCAAGCTAAAATGAGTTTTGATAAAAAATTTAGTGGCAGCTAGAAAAGTCCCTGTGTGATCAATAGGAGGAGAACTTAATTATTGTTCTTGAAGCTATTCTAAAGTATTTTTTACAGGAGTTACAATAGGAGGAGTAACATCAATGGTATTCTTAGGAAAATCTGTTGTTATGTTCTCAAATTATTCCCATTGTTGATTTTTTATGAAAACCTATGTTCTTCCAATAATAGTTTCTTTGAGAAGTTTAGTAGCCACTTCAAAAAAATCATTTTCAGCATGAACTAGATTTTATTTGGTGATGACAACCTCTCAAGCCTTGGATGTAGAAGCCTTAGTTGAAATTTCTTCCCCTATTTCTTTCTACAGAACTAAAGAAAATAAAACTTTCCTTTCTTCTCTAAAAATTAGGAAATGATGGTAGTTATCTTGGGACAACTTCTTTTCTCTTATGCAAACTTCTTAATAATATTTTTCATTACAAAAAAAAATAATCATAATAATATTTTTCATGTGTGTATTTATTTAAGCTTACGTAAACACAATGATTAGCAACAGTACATAAAGGGTCATGATATTTTAAAGGAATTTTAGCCAGGTTTAGTGCGAAGCGATTAGTTAACTCCTTCCACACATGTTGGATATTTTGAAGGGTTTAAATACCAAATTCAATTGGAAAATGATTCCATAGTTTCCTTGAGCTCCTTTACAATTCATTTGTAATTCTCTTTTTAGTTGTTTGATAAGTAGTTTCCTTACAGACTATAGTATCAAGAACACAAGGGGGAAAGCATGTGAAGGAGATTGAAAGCCATAAATCCTTACATAATATAAATTATGTTTAAAATAAAAATTTCCAATTATTACAATACAATCCTTGGAGTCTTCAAACATTCTAGGAGGCTTAATGTTGAATATGACTTCAAATATATGAATAACAATGAAATGAAAAATTTGATCAAAATGGTCGAAAAGGTTTTCCTCCTGGAGCTTGTTATGATATATACGGATGAAAATGCTTCAACATGTGTGCATTTCATTCCCCATTACTAGAAAGGAAGTGTAAAAACAAATTGAATTCATAAAAATTGGCGACGTGTAAAAAGGGAGACTATAAGTAGTAATTTTGGCAAGCAAAAAGGTGTTGATGTGTTTGGCTATCTTATATTATAAGGTATTAGCCCAATTGAAAATGTAACACTCATAATCCCTTTAAGTAAGAGGAACCCAATCCAAATGGAAATGTGTCACATCCTTTTTACCAAAGAGTCTATAGAGCATGGAAGGCAGAAAGGAAAAATCAATATTCAAATTAGTAGTGGAGTACTCTTTAGAAGGTTCTTCCTTAACTTTTTTTTGATTCTGTTGTAATCTAGGAAAAAATTATGAATGCTTAGAAATAGTAAGGATATCAAGCATTCACATAGTCAAGCACATAACTAAAGAGGAAAATAAGAGAGATAAGTAGTGGAGAATCAACAGAAACACACTTTATATTATATCTCTTAAAATCCAATTAGAACTGATACATTGATCTATTCACATATATTTATACCATGTCAACACAATTACAATATTTTAATTTTCGACCATAATTAATTGGTCCTAGTCATTAATTAAAGAATTTTTTTAACCAACTTACATTGTATTTTTCTGACTCAACTGGACTAGTCAAGTAAGTTGACTAGCCCCTCGAATAGACTCGTTCTCAATTCCTTAATTAAATCAAGAATTTTCGTTTTATACTAAGTACATTATTCTTTCGTGAAATCCTGTAATAATGTAGCATTATATGTGAGTTTAGGTTGAGGCAACTTATATGACCCAGAGATTCCCGAGATGGATAGTGCAAACAAAATTGCCATTTAGAGTGGATAGTGCAAACAAAAATTACCAATGTATCATGCCAGTGTAAGGAGGTATTCTGAGGCAAGTGGAAATCTTGTGCATGAAATAATTTGAAGCAATTTGGAGATATTTATCTTCATTAGCTTTAGCTCCATCTTCATTTGGAGGAATTTCAATCACATTATTGTGGAAATCTTCTTCACGAATCCTAAACATTCTGGTGCATGACGATATCCTAGCATGTTTGCTAATTACTGTAACTGAAAATAAAAATGTATTCCGGTTCTTGTCATCAATCTATTCAAGGGCTTGTTTAGCTGTATTTTGCACTAGTTTCTTCTTCTTAGGTTACCTCCCCATGTTTGGAACTCTTGCATAACTAGGAGAATGGGTGGACTAAAATAATGGAGAATAGAATTATGGAGGAAATTAGTAATTGAAGGTTTATTTAAAACAACGAAGTGAATCAATAATTATAATTCATAACGAATACACATACACATGAATTACATGCAGGATGATTTTTCATGAAAAATGGATAAACTCCATTTAAATGAAAGTTACATGCATTTATTCATGGAGGCATGATTATAAAAAAATATTAATCCTGTATTTAATTAAAACACTTAACACATGATTAATTCTAATTATATGTTAATTTTTCATATTGATGTGGCTTTATATGACAGGTGTCAATACCAAATTAGAACATGTTTATTACACATCACAATGATGTCAAGGTTACCTCATAAGGGCTCTCTGAGTCAAAATGAAGTTGAAACATTAAGAAAATGTCGAGGTTTTAGGTTTTAATATAGGTAGAGCTGTAAATTTTCACAAAATTTACTGGAGAGTTTACCAATTATTCTCGAGGCATTTGGGAGTTTAAAACTTAGTCAACAAGAAATTCCAAGGCCTCATATGATGAGGACCAATATTAATATAAAATTAAAATAGAGAGTTACAATGTGAAGTGACGGGAAATTAGTTTTTCATTGGGAATTTTATGTGTGTACTTGTGCATTGCACCAAGGGACACGAGCCGATACATGAAGAGTTGTATGTTAATTCACAAGATTTTTTTCCTTGCTTTAGGTTCTCTTAAGGAAAGGTTGAGGTCTGACACTTTTACCTCCCAAGAGACGTGAAAATAAACATCAATTAATGGCATGTTTAAGTACTTACATATTTTTTTATTTTTACGGGTTTTTGAAATGGTTTACTGCATGAAATATGTACAATGAATGTGATAAAACATAATATTTACCAAGTATACAAGAATGCAAAAAATGATGGGATAATCTATATGCAAAAATTAAATAGTCCCCATTTTATTATGGATTAAGTATAAAATGGTTTGGTGGGGGAGCAGTGGGGGTTGTTGTTTTACCACAACAACTGGTGAAACACTTCGTAGACCAATTATCTTTGTTCACGATAATAAGATAAATAATTTATTAGTTTGAATGAAGCTACAAATTTAAAATGTCCACAATTATTTATAAAAATAAGAAAAAACATACATTTACTTGAACATATCCACCTAATCTCGTCTAGAGGAATGAGGAGAATGTATACTTTTTATTTTTTTTATCAATAGGAAAATAGTATTTTAATTGAATTACTATGCATAGCTTACCAATCATGGTTCAATGCAAACAATATATCTCATATTTCTTTTATGTTGCACTATTTCACTGATAACGAGCGTCCACAACCCCAATGAGGTTCCCTAGATATCATGTATGCATTGACCTTCTATCAGTGAGCATCCATATCCCCAACAGGTTTCCATACAATTCACACATGTTTTGGTGCTTTCAACTTCCTATATTTTATAGTTTATTAATCACCTTTTGATAGAAATATATTTGAGATTTCAATTTGCAATGGTGAATAGGAAGGAGGGTGATATGAAAGTTACCTTGATATAATGCATTTGATGGGGTATATATTTTATTTTCATCTTGATATTTTCCATTCATATTGTTAATACCTTATAAAGGGAGAACATAAATCTGGAAAGATTTGATTTTTAAGTACTTTTTTAGGGATTTATTTTTTGGAAAGATAAATTACCCATAAAAACATTTATCATGGTAACATTATATTCACAATAAATTTTCATGTTTTCTTGAAATCAATTACTAATATATATTTTATATGAAATAAATGCATAAACAAGATATATAAAATATAGTGTGTTCCTAATTGTTATCAGCAAACAATAACCAAAAGATGGATTTATAAATATTATTTAAATATTTACAAATAGAAAGCGTTAAAATCTATGATAAATATTTATTCAAGATTCATCCATTCACATGTAGGGTTTCCTCTACTCCATCTAATAATTGCAGAAGAAAACAGGATGGAACTATCTTTTTAGAAATATGAAATGGACCTAGCAATAGCTTTTGGAATTTAGTATGTTTTCAATTTTCTTCATGAGCTTTCTCCGATTTCAGTATGAGGCCAACTACAAATTTTTTTGCATCACCTACCGAATTATTATAAAACCATTTCTTGGAAATGTTTTGATGATTTTCATGGTTTTATTGGACAAATTGTACTAGAATTAATGACATTATATGGTAATATTCATTATTTCACATATACTTAAATATAAGGAGAATGCCCTATTGTTTCCTTATATGTGATATTATTTTCCCACAAAGCATTAATGAGATATTTATGCCATTTATTATGTTTTTTATGATTTTGAACAATAATATTTTTAATAATTTTCAAAATGCTTTTGTTGATGGAATATGGTAAGTCATTACCTTGTGGATAATCATTAAATGAGTATTTTAGTTTAATACATTCCTGACTAGAAATTTCAATACTTGATTTAGAAGAAAAATATGTTTCATTTTCAAATAAAAAGGTGCTTGAGAGACCACATATGGTAATGATGTAATTTTCAATAAAAGAGATTATCCATTGAGAGGTAACACTTTTCAAAGGAATACCCTCCATCCATTTTGTGAAATAATCCATTTTTGTAAGGATATATGTAACACCATCCTCCCGCATTTACCCAAGCTAGCTGGTCCGCTGGTGTAAACATGTGATGAGAGGCTACTATGATATGATTAAAATACCCATGTGCAATTAAGGAATTGGAACCGACACAACACAACCAATCTTACCTTCTACACATGCTATAGAACCCTGAGGAGCAATCCAACCCTTCTACGTGATCAACCCTTGAGACAACCTAGCATTTTATTAACCTAGAGCCTCATTTGATCCCATAACATAGGCATGCATGAGACTGGGACCCTTTAGTCACTCCCATAGGAAGAAAATCCCTACGACTAGGGACTTTTCTAGGTAGTTTTGTGCGAGCGACCTCAGATTATGTGCCACTTTTCTAGGGATGGGACTCAAGTGAGTGTTGAGAACTCCATGAAAATTACATAAATGAAAAGTAACATTGAAACAATGATACAAACGTAAATACTTAAACTAGGACCTTCCTAGACCCCTACTAGCCATGATAGGCATTTTTTCAAAGATGTCACAAATATGCATTCTGTTATGAAACCGACTCACGAAATAGAAGAAAAGAGAGATCAACGCCTTTTAAATCAGCCACTTCGAGGGGGAAAAATCCTTACATTGCATAAATGAAAAATTCTTGGATGATATAATTGGCAAAACCTCCTTTCTGTATATAGGAGTTTATGGGGTAACAATATAATCTGTAATATTCCCAATTAGTCATAACCTAATTGGAATATTCATTTTTGTGTTCTTTCTTTTTTTAAAGAATAAAAGAGCAAAGGAGGTCCATAAAACTCCTTAATAATGAATAAATCAATGCCAAATGTAAAAAGGCTAAATCTTGGTTGTTAAAACAAGCACCCTTAGGTGTGAAAGGGGTTGGATATTTTGACTGGGTCAACCTTGACCAAATCTACAACATTTTCATGGAGGAGTGGCCATCAATGAGACACAATGTAGTTTTAGATGGAGATGGCTTGTGTGAAAAAAGTGATCTCATTCGAAGTGGTTTAGGGTTTCCAAGCTCTTAACTTATAAAAGGAAGAGGATGGAAACATTAGAAGGTTGTTGATGATATAATATTTTCTGAATATATTGTTTGTTTATACATATATCATTCTCTTGCTATTTAGCGAGAATTAATGTTGTTTATAATTGGGTATTCCTAATTGAGAATCCCACCTCTTCCCATTGACTAGCTCTTGGGAGAGTTTGCATTGTATTTTCCACTATCTGGTTGAAGGCAAAGCTTCTTATTTCAACTACAATGTAGATCCTATTGACGATTTGGTTGTCTTTGCAAGCTGCAACAAGTGGAGGCTAGATCTCTTCAGATCTAGGCCATTTTAGTGCTCCATTTCAGTGGAGGAGGCTTCCAGTCCATTGGGAGGAGAGTATTGGATATCTTGAGCTTCACTTTCTGATCTTAGCATGTGGCCAACCATATTATAAAACCTAAAATGTAGTTTTAATTCTAGATTTGCATTATTCCTATAGGTGCAGTTGCAGGGTCTCTTGGCATACCATCTAGACAGTTGGCTTTCAAGTGTTGGGGATCTTCCCTTCACTTTGGAGATCCATTGGAGGGGATCATTCTCTTTTTTCATATCAGATCAGATCTAGTTCCATATCTGAATATTTCTGTAGATTTGTAGACTTATATCTCATATTTACAGCTTGTACATGGTGTAATGCTAAAAACCCCAAGGGGATTTTAAGGAAGAGCCTATATAGTGTATATATATGTTATAGATCTAACATTTCATGCACTTATATGCTCTAGATCTAATGTGTAATCTACAGCTGTTGTAGCCCAATAAAATAACACTGTAAAGCAATTTCTAGTATACATATATGGTTGCAGCACCTCTTTTTAAGGATTTTCTTCTATTGGAGACTTGTATTTCATGTTATGCATCTTATGGGACATCCTGTACATCTATTTTGCTGCTGTAAATACTTTTGAAATGTCTCCATATTGTCCTCATTATTTTTCTTTGATGAATTGCATTATTTTCCTGCATATCTGCATTGTATTGTTGCATTCCCCATTTGGGAATATTACAGTGGTATCAGAGCATCATATTGGCACAACCTGTGCTTTCTAAGAAGCCAATATGTCTTCTAAAGAAGAAGGGCCTCTTACTAACAAAGAAAATAGGTATGTTAAGAGAAGACACAAGAATATTGATTACACAAATGACAATGAAGACAAGGGTAAGACCCCATTATCTGGAGGACCGAAGGGAAAGGATTTCTCAAGAATTATTCTCCAAAATATGTAGGTGCTTAAAAGAGAAACCGAGGGAATGAGGAGGGAAAGACATGAAGATCCCTCAAGAATATTTTCACATGAAGAAAGCCCCAGTTCTTCATATTATGTGTGTGAGCAGTCAGCCACACAATCAGATCTACAACATTATACAATGCCTACATTCTTGGAAAGAGAAGAAACAGAAGGAGAAACACCAAAGGAGGAGACTCTTGGTGACTATCTCCAAGAATATGAATCCCATTCTAGAAGATTCAAAGAGAATCTATGCTTCCAAGAGTTTTGTCAAATCAAAGAAGATAGAAGTCCTAGTAACTACCATCAAAGAAGAAGGTGCATGCAGCACACTTTGGGTAGATTCTTTCTACCTACTTTTGATGGGTCACACTTCTTAGGCTTGGGTAAAGAAGCTAGACACATATTTCCAATTACATCAAGTTTCAGAAGAGGAAGCCATTAAGTTTCAGAAGAGGAAGCCATTACAGTATTACCGCTACATCTTGAAGGTAAGGCTTATGCCTGGTGGTTATTTGAATCTTCTTCATTGAATAATACAAATATATCTACTTATGCAAAGTTCACTAGGAGGTTAGTGAAAACATTTTATTTAAAACAATCTGAAGCTTCCTTGGCAAAGCAAACCAAGCCCACGAAATCATAACCTTTGCATGAGTTGGAAGGATCCATGAAGCCAACTCCATTTCAAAACATTGTTGAGGGGATTAAATATATGCAACATGCTTTGCCAAGGGAAAATGCCCCACTTCAACAAGAAACTTCTTCTCAAGAAGAAGACATGAGGATTCACTTTTCAAAAGGAGATCAAGGAAAAGGGTCCCTTAATGATGAGGTATTCTCCATTGATGAGGAGAAGGAAGAGGAAGAGCTGGAAAGATCCTCCGGCACTGTGATAGCAGGAGGAAATCTACTTGGAGATGGAGATGAAGAAATTTCTTCCACTAAAGGGGCTCTTGTATCTTTGCAAGAAGTTCCAAGGGATCTTACATATGAAGATCATGAGCAGCATGTGTCTATGTTGATAGAAAATGAGACAAAACAACGGAGGAAGTGTGTTCCAACATTGAATATAGTCTTGGGGACACATACTATGATATATCATTCCTTTGTGATCAAGACTCTTGACACCAAGGAGATGTTGGGTGTACATGGGTTAATTACATTCGAAGAAAGCACCTTAGACTGTGAGATCTTGCAGGAGGTAGGAGAAGAAGAACAAAGGAGGGATCACAGTGCTGACACAGCAGGAGAAGATCCACCACTACATGGAGGTGAGGATGGATCAATTACTCCAATTAGAATAACTCTTGCATCCCTAAGAGTGACACCCCATTATCATGAAACTTCCACACAAAAAACAGAGATTAATTTATGCAGTGGAAGCAGGGATATGATGATCCCATATATTATGCACAGGATGATGATCCGTGAGACATCATTATCTTGTGGTAAACCACCTGGGAGACCACCTGGTTCATATTTGGTGAAATATTTCTCTCATCTTGATGCTCCATTCATAGATCCAGGAAGGAAGGGAGCATTAGAAGATCACAATACATTGTTGACAGTGTTTGGCGAGCTCAAAAAGGAGGGAAATATTTCCCCACTATCACCATTGTACACTCTTTCATCTCATACTGCACTGAAAGAAGATGCTACAATATTAGAGAAGGACACCATCATGGGGCAAGGAGAACATTCCTTGGCTATGGAAACTCAGAAGATAATCTCACTTGGAGATAATCTTCCATACATGATAGAAGATGGTGGCCACACATGCATGCTTTGGAAAGACCAAGGAGGTTTCAGACAGATGATAGCCTTCCATGGGAGACTAACTTCCAAGAACTTCCATCTTCATTTGAGCATGTGCATATGTAATAAGAGCAGCAAGGAGGGAATAGAAACCTTCCATCACATACCTTTGGCATGGGAAATTTCAAGGAGGAGAAGAAGGGAAGTGATGAACTTCCAACACATACCTTTGTCATGGGAAATTTCAAGGAAAAGAGCAACCACTTGACAGAAATTTTAGTTGATAGATCATCAGCACTATCATTGTTGGGGATTTTAGATCCCTATTGGAAGTCCCAATTGTTGGTGGGTTATTCCAGGTATCTTCACACATGCATGATACTTGATGACCATCTAGATGAAGAGACCTATTCAGTCCAAGAAGGAGTCATCTATCATCATGGTAGGATATTCTTATCTAAATCCTCCAAGCTGAAGGACAATTTTCTACAAAGGGCCTATGAAGAGTTCTGTTTCAGACATACATACTCCATGAGATTCTACAACATCATCACGAGGAGCTACACTTGGAAGGGCTTTGAAGGAGAACTATATCAGCATTTTCAAAGATGCATGTACCATGTGGAGATGGGGTAGCAACATAACTGTATGGGGGAGTTAATTCAGCCATCTCTTTCTCATTTTGAGGGAAGGGATAGATCTATGCACCACTCCATTTGTTTAAGGAGGAATCTTGGTGAAGAATATGCTCATGTAAATAATGTTCAATTTGATTATTGTTTGCATTCTTTCACCATTTATATGCAGGCCATGACTCCAAGGAGGATTATTGTACCATATAAACTCCATGGCCAACTTTTGGCCATAATTTTTTTTTTACATGGCCACTCCATTGAAGTACAAAGGGAGATTTTGTTTCATGATGGGTGCATTCCTAAGGCACCAAATATATCTTACACTTTCACCCATAGTGAGATGACATGATAAAAAAGTAAGTGGTGGGGAAACCACTTACTACATCTTGATCTAATGCAGTCAGGAGATGCATTGCGCCGGTTCCACATGTGGGACTATGACCCACCACCATATGCACAAATTTATGTTTGTGTGTATGTAGTTTTGATCCCATAAATTGATGATGTACTTGCACTTTTTATGGGGATGTATGGAGGGAGGATGGAATGTATGTATGTGCCCTATGGGATGGAGACTTTCTATGTACATTATGCTACATGTTTTAGGGAGAACATTGGCTAAACCATGTTTGTTTCATTTGAACTATTGTCTCCTTATGGGATGGGCTATGTGCATCTCATAAGAACTTTGGAGAGCAATTCATGGAGGGATGGATTAGTGAACACATAGGTTATGGAGGAAGATTATCACATGTTGGTGTCACCAATGGAGGACGAGAGGAGTTGCATCACTCACCTTATCAGTTGCTTGAGGACAAGCAACATTTGGGAGGAGAGGACTCTAATATTCCCAATTAGTCCTAAGCTAATTATAATATTAATTTTTGTTTTTTTCCTTTGTTTAAATAATAAAAGAGAAAAAAGAGGTCCATCAAACTCCTTAATATTGAATAAATCAATGCCAGATGTAAAAAGGCTAAATCTTGGTTGTTAAAACAAGCACCCTTAGGTGTGAAAGGGGATGGATATTTTGAATAGGTCAACCTTGACCAAATCTACAATGTTGTCATGGAGGAGTGGTCATCAATGAGGCATAACGCAGTTTTAGATGGATATGGATTGTGTGAAAGAAGTGATATAATTGGAAGTGGTTTAGGGTTTGCAAGCTCTTAACTTATAAAAGGAATAGGATGGAATCATTAGAAGGTTTTTGATGATATGATATCTTTTGAATATATTGTCTGTTTAGACATATATCATTCTCTTGCTGTTTAGCTGAGAATTAATTTAGTTTAGAATTGGGTGTTCCTAATCAGGAATCCTACCTCTTCCCATTGATTATCTCTTGGGAGAGTTTGCATTGTATTGTCCACTATCTGGTTGAAGGCCAACCTTCGTCTTTCAACTAAAATGCAGATCCTATTGAGATTTTGGTTGTCTTTACAAGCTGCAGCAGTGGAGGCTAGATCTCTTCAAATCTAGGCCATATCAGTTCTCCTTTTTAGTGGAGGAGGCTTCTATTCCATTGGGAGGAGAGTATTGGATATCTTCAACTTCATTTTTAGATCTTGGCATGTGTCCAACCATATTCTAAACCCTACAACGCAGTTTTACTTCTAGATCTATGTTATTCATATAGGTGCAGTTGCAGGGTCTTTTGGCATACCATCTAGAGAGTTGGTTTTCAAGTGTTAGGGATATGCCCTTCACTTTGGATATCCATTGGAGGTGACCATTCTCTTGTTCATGTAAGACTAGATCCAATTCCAGATCTAAATATTTCTACGGATCTGTAGACTTAGATCTCAAATCTACAGCTTGTACATGGTGTAATTCTAAAAACCCCAAGGGTATTTTGAATAAGAGCCTATATAGTGTATGGATCTATTATAGATCTGAATTTTCATGCACTTATATGCTCTAGATCTAATGTGTAATCTACAACTATTTCAGCCCAATAAAATAACATTGTAAAGAAATTTCCAGTATATATATATATATATATATATGGTTGCATCACCTCTTTTTGAGGATTTTATTCTATTGGAGACTTGTATTTCCTGTTATGCATCTTATGGGCCATCGTTTACATCTATTTTACTGCTATAAATACTTTTGAAAGGTATCCATATTGGCCTCCTACTTTGTCTTTGATGAACTGTGTTATTTTCCTGCATATCTACATTGTATTCCTACATTCCCCATTTGGGAATATTACATAATCCTAGGTGACCTAAAAATAATAATGTAAGGGAAAAAATAACAATAGTTGCTTTTATGGGGCACAATAATAACAATATGGGTGCTACAGGGGTACAACAATAACAATAAGGGGGCTACACCAAGAACAATAAGGGTCTACACTAGTAACATAGGAACTTAACATGCCCCTTTCCTTCAAAAAAACTGTTTTCCTCAATGCTTGAGTAGCTCCAGATGCTTCTGTATAAAATTCTCATCCTCCCATGTGGAGTCTTCAGTCGGTAAGTTCTTCCACTTGATGAGATACTCTGAAATTGATCGATTTCGTAGCTGCCAAGTTGTTGTTTCCATGACTGATCCAGGTTCTAATATGATTTTTCATTCCTCATCAAGTTCAGGAAATATTGTTTGAACTTGAAGTTTGTTACCTATAACCTATAAGTTTGTGAGCTCAGATTTCACCAAGTGGCTCCTTCTGGTTTGTCGAATTTTCAAATTTATGATTGGTTAGTTGAACTTTAATTTGACCAATAATGGATTGCCATGTGGGTGAATGATTTGCTTCCACATGGCCTACTCAGGGCATGCTAAATGTTTTTATGAGTACAGGGCCTCCGGGAGATTTGACCTCATGACCTAGAATCAAACAACTCCAATCCAAACCATTGGACCACAAATTTTGTTTTATTAACAATGGTGGAAAGGAAATTATTTGCAAGTTATATTATGTCATATGTGGCAAATAGTTGGTAGAGCCTCCCACACTTGGCAGCCCCGCCAAACCAAAGGGATAAGGCTATCGACACTATCCACTAAAATGGCACGGAGTTATCCACCGCTCTAAATGTTAGCACAATCAACGTATATGAAATAACCAGTGGGTGTTAAATCCAATGGTAAGTCCACAGTTCAAGTCATATGCCACAAACCACGGATGTATGTATTCCATGACATCAACACATCAACGCAGAATTATTGCAACCATATGTTTTGTGTGGAAGATATGCCAAATTATACAACCATATTTTCGAATGTAGCGAGGTTGAAAAATTTAATATGGTATGGTGTTAAATGTATTCCACATACATATCCACGAGAGTTTAGTCATAAACCATGAAGCCTAAATTTTCTATAAATATGCAATGGGGTTTTACTATTTGTAATGATAATGCCACGATATTGGACAACTCGGTGTGGTGACTGTATAACAACACAGTTGGCGAAGTATTGAACCAATAACATAACGCCAAGACATCAATGCATAGTTGATGCTGCGAGAAAAGTCAACAGAGTAAAATATGCAGGGTTAATAATATGGAAGCATTGTTTAACATATATTCCACGTTTAATGTTTGTTGCAACCATATGATATGGTTTGGGCAGAAGGTTCAAAATATGTTATATTATACCACCACGCGGGAGTAAGTCTATATTTATACTTTGGGAAATACCAAATAACTCAGGTGAAAAAAAACTATATGATATAGTTTATGAGCCCAAATATATACAGTTGCAACAATGATGTCATATGGTATGTGCCATATTAATGTGGTTGAAAATTCCAAAACCATAATTTTGCACCAAATTCAAACAAATTACTATGTTTGTAAAGTAATTTTACCCAAACTCTTATGTTAGAGTTTCATTAAAACTTAATATTAGAAAAAATTTCTAAGATGACAAATTTGTTAACCAAACTCCAAAATTAGAGTTCCAAAACCTTATAAAATGTGATCAATGCACCAAAGAGAAAGCAAGCCATTCAAAGGCAAGGCAAGTGAAGCCTAGAGTGGTGTTGAAGTCTAGCTTTGTGAGCTAGAAGGTGTTGAGCCATTGCGCCATCGGAACGAGAAGGGAGTTGTTAGGATAACAACTCAAATTTGGTGGTGTAAGACATGTTATAATATCATTTTGTAATTGGATTTCTCAAGTTAGATGGAATCCAAATTAGGAACTTGAGGAGTCGAAATGGGGGATTTTGGTCCGCTTCAGACTCATCAACAGAGCTTATTTGATAGTTGTGACAACTAATTCTTCAGAATTCAGTACACGAATGGTTGTCTTTCCAAGTCAAGTTGAGACAGGTAGTTGAATGATGTATTGTTGATGCATGATTGCTCAATTTCAGTTGAGGTTAAGAGTCCTTGAAGGAGACTCTTTGTTTTTATGTATATGACACGTTGATTGCAGATTTTTAAGTTATATTGTGAGAGTTCTTTGTAGGATAACATTTCCTTGCAGAGGAAATAGCCATAATTGTAAACAACAAATTAATGTACCTCTTTTTAAATATTGAAATATGAATGACCTAGCCTTTTTCATAGGGTTCGGAGATGTAGCCCAGAAGGGGTGAACTCTATCATCAAGCTTGGTGTCATTCTTCTTGATGTTTGCACGAATATTTGTGTTATGTTCTTTGTGGTTAACCTGCACATGTGAACTAATTCGTGCTTGAGGGAAGAAAAAATTAACATGTTGTTTTAAAGACCCATTTTTAATCTTTCCAAGTGTTACAGAATGATCTATTTCCACAATTTCCGGATTATCCACGGTATCATAGAAGACTGGTATTATCATAAGGATAGAAATAAGAAGGATTTGACAACAAATTATTACTTTATACATATACATATTATTCGAGATGATGGTTTACTTCGTAATCCATTTACACAAAACTAATGTCGCAACTTACATGTTTCCAAATTCCATTCCTCCAATGATAATGAAAGCAATGAAATGCCTCAAGTGGCTTGGAAGCTATGCATTAAAGCCAAGGAAAGAGGAGGATCAAAAATTTTGTGTGAAATAATCTCCTTGTATTTAAATGCATATTGAGAGGCATAAAGGGAGAGATGCTATGCCATAGTAGCAAAGTGCTATAATATAAATGTGTGACATCTTTTATTTCATTTTTCAAAAGTTTGGTAAGATGTGGGCTACGTACGTATATGAGATGCAAATGGACCAAAAAAATTAACATCTCATTCTCCAATATGTGGTGTAGTGGGGTTTCAATACTCTACAAGGGGCTTCAATACTCTACAAAATTATTTTTGTAATATCTATTCGACCTAAAACTCTAATACTTTGAGCTTAATTAGAAATAAAAATCATGTTCAACTTTTTTTTTTTTTCCTCCACAAAATAAACTCAAAATTGAATCAAAATGTATTATTATGGATCTATTTAATGTTAAATTACATGACATTAAAAAAAATAACTGAAAAAAAAAAATGAAACTTTTCACACAAGAAAAGGGAGACCTTTACCAAAAAAAAAAAAAAGCATGTAAACAAAAATATTGGTTCTACTTATGTATGTGGATGATTTAATTCGCATAAGGAATTATTCATCTATGATTCACAATGTTAAAAAAGCATTTTGTCTTTAGAAGGAATCTCCATTTTCTCGCAAATTATTCTCCTGATTTCCTCCAGCACTTTGAGATGGTTGACTATAAACATGTGCCGACTCCATTTTGGTTAGGTGTTACCACTTCTTCCATATTCTCAGTATTACTTATTAATTATTCATTGTATTGATAATTGATTTGGAGTATATTTTATTTCACTCAGTTGTCCTCATAATGCTTCTCTAATATGTTTTATATCTTGATTCTCTCAATAATCTGATGAGAGTCACGGGAAGGATGCAAGGTACATTTTGAGATACATTCAATGCACCACTGGTTCTAGCACTTGATATTGTAGGCTTCAATTATTTTCATTTGGTTGATTTAGTTGATGATAGGAAGCCTACATTTAGTGTTTTCTTTCATCTTAGACTTTCTCCTTTTTTCTAGTCTTGCAAGAAGCAATCAATGACCACATTATCTTTTATAGAAGTTGACTACCATCCTGTAATTATTACAAGTCAAGTTCTTTTGCTTTGTCAATTGATAACAAATTTTGATATTCATTAGGATCATTATACTACACTTTGGTTCAATAATCAAAGTATAATACACATTTCTTACAAAGGAGCATCAAAGGACAAAAAGCACCGATCAATCCATGTACACTTCATTAAGAAAATAATTCAGAATGGTTTTCTTACATTAAGGTATTTGCCTAGTGAAAGTTGTTGACATCTTCACTAAACCTTTGGCATCACCTAATTTTCTTTAATTACGATTCATGCTTGGGAGAGGAAATTTGTTATGAATCGCCTCTCCTTCACTATTTTTTTTTTTTTTTTGTTTCTTTCTCTCATTGGAAAGTGAATTTCTAAGAAGTATAATTGTAGTAACCTCCTTCACAATGTTTTTGTTTTGTTTTTTTGTTTTTGTGTCTTTCTATCATTGGAAGGTGAATTTGTAAGAAGCCTAATTGTAGTAACTGGATGTGTGTTCCTTATTTACTTAGTAACTGGAAGTTGGGTGTTAGTATTTTTTCTAGAATTCTAAGCACATGTAGAATCTTTCATCTACTTAAAGTGAAATAATTATCTCTTAAATATGTTTCATTACTACATAATTGTAGTAACCTCCTTCAC
Organism: Pinus albicaulis; assembly: GCA_034641835.2. NCBI lineage: Eukaryota > Viridiplantae > Streptophyta > Pinopsida > Pinales > Pinaceae > Pinus > Pinus albicaulis. The sequence goes on along the minus strand of CM076575.1, from coordinate 1,658,874,265 downwards.
AATGTTTTTGTTTTGTTTTTTTGTTTTTGTGTCTTTCTATCATTGGAAAGTGAATTTATAAGAAACCTAATTGTAGTAATGGTTGTGTGCTCCTTATTTACTTAATAAGTGAAGAAGTTGGGTGTTAGTGTTTTTTCTAGAGTTCTAAGCACATGTAGAATCTTCTGAAATCTACTTAAGTGAGATACTTATTTCTTAAACATGTTTCATTACTATAAAGAGATAGTAGTGTTTTTATATGCTATAAAACTAATAAATCATCGTATTTTCAATCTTATATAAGTATACATGTTATTTTGGTATTGTTTTTGGTGTTTTAAGTTTAATCTTAAAAAAAATTACATAAAATTATGAAATTTTTTTATTTAAAAATTTATTTTCAGTTTTTTTTAAGTAATTATGAATTGTTATATTATAAAATATACTAGATATTGGGTTAAATTTCCAGGGTTAAAATATATAATAATTTGAATTTCTAATTATTTTTAATATATATATTTTTTATATTCTACAGTTAAATCAAAATAAAAAATGATTTAAAATTTATTATTTGTTTTTTAATAAGAATATAGATGTTCATATTTTCTTACCTAAGTAATTTATTAATTCCACATTACAAAAACACAATTTTTTATGTTGGATTTTTTTTTCACAATTATTTTGGATCTTGAACTTTGAAACACAATTTTTGCTGGAATTTTTTGAGTAATTCCTTAAAAGAAGAGAGGAAATAGAAATTCCTCTTTTACAACACAGAGCCTTAAATAAAATTAAAAACTCAAATTTAAGATAGGAACAGAGATGAAATACAAATTCCGTTTCATAAAACAAACTGTTGTTACAAAATAAAACTCCTAAGAACAATGTTTTGGATTCACTGGTTAGGCTGCTACACACGCAACACTTCCGAATTTCTCTCTGTACTTTTGTTCTTTGTTTTCAGCCTTCGGGCAATAATAAAAAACATTAGACAACAACTAACTGTTTTACAATGCTCACGTCATATATTTATAAACATTACATAATAAAATATATATTATAAATATCTCATATTTATAATATATATAACATATAAATGACCAATACTTAAAACTTAAATGTACTGTGGTAGTAAAACATTTACCCAGCATAGAACATTTAAAACATATATGCATTGTCGTGAATAAAAAAACTATTAAAACAAAACATTAAAACACAAATGTTTGTTCCATATTCCATGGGGTGCTTGGAGAGCATTCCCGTGAGTTCCTCCGCCCCCCCTACTTTGGTCGAAGAAAATGGTGGGACCAGAGGAGTGACATCAACACTTCCGGTGGGTGCTTTCCCCCTTGCTGTTTGAGCTTTGTTGCCCCTCCAGAAAGGCTTGTCACCTCAGTAATCAATGCTACTGCTGTGTTTTAAATGTGTTCGGTGGGATTTTGAATTTGGTGGTTATGGGTGATAAGAATGGCTCTTCCACTTCTTCTGCATTGATGTCCCAGCTCTTCAACTTCACATCAGCCATTACTTTACCACCTTTAAATCCCGTCACATTTACTTCTGTTATCCTATTGCTACCTGCAGCAGTTGGAATTAAATTCCAACACTCCCCCTTAATTTCAACTGCTGGGTTTTCCTGCATACCCATGCATTTCCTGAAATAATTAAAATTATTCTGTGTTAATGGTTCTGTTAAAATATCAGCATATTGCTCCTCTGTTCTGTAGTGCTGCAAAACAATCTTACCATTATTAATCAATTCACGTAGAAAGTGAAATTTAGCATCAATATGCTTTGTTCTTTTATGGAAGACATAATTTTTTGATAAAGCTATCGCTAAGCTATTATCATAGTAAATGGTTGTGTCGTTTTCCTGTTCATGACACAAATCTCTGAGTACTCTTCTCAGCCATACTGCTTGGCATGTTGCTGTTGTTGCTGCCACCTATTCTGCCTCTGCTATTGATAAAGAGACTACTGGTTGCTTCCTGGAAGCCCATGAAACTGCTCCCAATCCCAAATGAAACACATATCCTAATGTGCTCTTCCTATCATCAACACTTCCAGCCCAATCATTGTCAGTGTAACCTGTAAACACAAAAATTTTAGAAGAGGAGTATAAAATACCATACCCCTTCGTTCCATTCACATACCTTAGAATCCTCTTGGCTTCCTCCCAATGAGTTTCTTTCAGTCTTTCCATGAATCTGGAGATTAGGCTAACAGCGTGCATAATGTACAACCTAGTTGTAGTCAAGTACATGAGGTTGCCAACTATGCTTTTATACAACTTTGGATCAAAATCCTTGATGTTGTCTTCTTTACTCAATTTCAACCCCATGACAGTTGGAGTTACATTTGCCTTGTTGTTCTGCATGTTGAATATTTTCAACTTTGCTTCAACACATTTTGCTTGGGAAATGAAAATACCATTTTCACTTTGGTCTACTTCAATTCCAAGAAAATATCTTAAGAGATCCAAGTTAGTCATTTCAAATTCACTTTCATGACTACTTTAAAATCAGCAATGAGATAAGCATCATCGCCAGTAAAAATTAAATCATCTACATATAAAACAACAATAAGAATATTACCTTCATTCTCCTTTATGTAGAGTGTGGGTTCTCCATCACACTTCTCAAACTCATTCTCAATCAGGTAATCATCTATCCTACTATACCATGCTCTTGGAGCTTGCTTCATCCCATAAAGAGCTTTTTTCATCTTGCATACTTTATGCTCTTGGTCTTCAACTTCATAGCCTGGAGGTTGTTCAACATAAACATCTTCTTTCAACACTCCATTCAGAAATACGGATTTTACATCCATCTGGTAAATCTTCCATTTGTGTTGTGCTGCAATAGACAACACAGTTCTCACTGTTTCCATCCTTACCACTTGTGCAAAGGTTTCATCATAGTCTCTCCCTTGTTGCTGCTTGTAGCCTTTAACAACAAGTCTGGCTTTATGCCTTTTGACCTTGCCTTCAACATTGCTTTTGGTCTTCTAGGCCCACTTAAATCCAATAAATTCTTTGCCTTTAGGGAGATCCACTAACTCCCATGTCTTACTCTTCTCAATTGCACCAATTTCTTCATTCATTGCTTCAATCCATTTATCTTCATTTACAACATATTCAAAATGAATTGGGTCATCAACATGACAATATAGAGCGAATAAGGAATTCAGACCAGTATTGTTACTTACCTCTCCTTGTTCATAAATCTCACTCAGATTTCTAAATCTTGGTCTTCTTAGTGTGCTTGTAGTTCCATTCGAACTTGAGGGCATTTTTTATTCCTGCAGTGTGCTTAGAGAAGCACTTCCTTGACTTCTCAAGGCTATTCGAATTCCAGCTTGTGGTGTGGTTTGTTGTGCTTGCGATGGTGGAGGAGGAGCCACTGAAGAAGGGTTACTAGTTGTTGTTCCTTCTTCTTCTTCTTCGTGAGACACAATTGTCTTCACGTTCACTGTCTTCTCTAGGCTTCCATCCGAAGCTTCTTCCTCAATGAACTGCACATCTATGCTTACTATCAATTTCTTGGTGGACGGATTATAGAGTTTGTCTACTTTTGACTCATCACAGTAGCCAATAAAGACACACTTCTCCCCCTTAGTGTCAAGCTTCCTCCTTAGTTGATCCGGTACATGAGCATATGCCACATAGCCGAATACTCTCATGTACAGATTGAAAGAGATAAAAGAGGGCTTTGGATTCCTTCTTCCTGTTATCCCTTAACAGGTCTCTTTTTGTTGCTGTCAAAGCAGCCAATGCTGCTGCATCTGCAAGTTCAGGGTAACCATTTTCAACTAGCTCCCATATGTCCTGATAAGCAAACAAATCTCTTATAGTTATAGCCCAATAACTATGATTCTTCCCATTGAACTGTGGAAGTTGGGAATTTGTCAATCTAGTTGTAGCATTTGCCATTTTTATCTGTATAATTAAAGAAAAGTAATTGACTGTGTAAAAACAAGAAAAAAATTTTCTACTGGAGAAATCTGCTCGATAAGCTTCTTACAGCTCCTGCAGTGAAAAAACAAACTCTATTTTGTTTCACTGAGTGCCTAGACTAGCTTCGATACCATGTTGGAATTTTCTAAGTAATTCCTTAACAGAACAGAGGAAATAAAAATTCCTCTTTTACAACACAGAGCCTTAAATAAAATTAAAAGCTCAAATTTCAGACAAGCACAAAGATGAAATACAAATTTTATTTCATAAAAAAAACTGTTGTTACAAAATAAAACTCCTCAGAACAAGGTTCTGGATTCACTGGTTAAAACCTTCAATTGGCTACTACACATGCACTGCTTTCAAATTTCTCTTTGTATCTTTGTTCTTTGTTTTCAGCCTTCTAGCAATAATAAAAAACATTACACAACAACTAACTATTTTACAATGCTCACAGCATATATTTATAAACATTACATAATATAATATATATTATAAATATCTCATATTTATAATATATATAACATATAAATGACCAATAGTTAAAACTTGAATGTATTGCCGTAATAAAACATTTACCCAGTGTAAAACATTTAAAATATATATGCATTGCCGTGAATAAAAAAACTATTAAAACAAAACATTAAAAAAAATATGTTTGTTCGATATGCATTCCCGTGAGTTCTCATACCCCCCGGAATTACTTTGGTTGACGAAAATGGTGGAACCAGAGCAGTGACATCAATGCTTCTGGTGGGTGCTTTCTTCCTTGCTGTTTGAGCTTTGTTACCCCTCTAGAAAGGCTTGCTGCCTCAGTAATGAATACTACTGCTGTGTTTTAAATGTGTTCGGTGGGATTTTTAATATGGTGGTTGCGGGTGATAAGGATGGATCTTCCACCACTTTTGCATTCATGTCCTAGCTCTTCAACTTCACAACGACCATTACTCTGCCGCCTTTCAATCCCATTACATTTACTTCTGTTGTCCTGTTACTGCTTGCAGCAGTTGGAATTAAATTCCAACAATTTTTTTATGTTAGATTTTTTTTTCACAATTATTTTTGGTCTTGAACTTTGAAGGCTTTTTTAAAGCCTAAAAAAACCTTTTCCATGTCAATAAAAAGCCACAAAGCCACAAAACTGATTGAAAATAAAAATAAAAATAAAACTTTTTCCTTTTGAAATAAAAATTAAAATTAAGAAAACAACCAGAAAATTGTGAAGAGAATCGTGCTTTGAATGGCTGGAATAAGTGAGTGGCTATGAATATCCACATGAATTAACTCGTAAGTGTATAAATTTAAATCGTACACTAACATGTTAGTTTTTTAAGAAGTGTATCGATCACGTAGATTTTTCTACCGTTACATTGCCTGCCTGCATTTGGAAAAAACGTGAACGCTATATGGGTTTTCTATGATGGAAATAGATATTGTGATGATAGAAGGGATCACAAATAGAATCCCTCGATATTGATAATATAAATAAATGACTTATTTTACGCAGTAGACTCTATATTGATAATATAGATATCTTCCTCCTGTTTTACGAGGGGCACATTAATTTACATATAGAATTAGTTTATGAGATCAGCGAAATTGCAACTATTAAAGTAGACGAAGCAACCTGAGGCGACACTTACCATTGTTGGCATTTTCTTTATTTATGCAGATCTTTGCGCCGAGAGGCGCATCTACAGCCCAATATGACCCCGATGTTAGGTATGTCACGTCCTCATACAAAATGTCGGCTTAAGTTTTAAATTTAAAAAAATAAAAATAAAAATCGCATTGTACTAGAACATATTTCAATTTCTAATACAATTATGTATTATTTATATAATTTGAATAGATATTAAATTATATACATGAATTTGAATGGATCATAAATTTACCTTTAACAAAAAAAAATTACCACATTGAATTTCCAAATTAAGTAAAATTTTAAACATATTTACTCTTTACTAAAGTCAATACCATTTCTTAAATCAAAAGAAAAGAGTTAATTCAACACAAACAATCAAAATTCAAAATCTTTTAATATTTCTTTTAATTAAATATTTGTAAAATGAATTTATACTTACTCCAAAGCTATGGTAAATAAATAAAAAAATATATAAACTAGATGTATGGTAAATAAATAAAAATTCTTTTTATATTTATTCCATAAACCTTTTTATATTTAAAAAAACTTTAAAAAGAGGTTTTATTTAGATGAAGCCTATGGGACGAATACCATGGAACAAATTGATATTGATACCATGGGCCAAATACCATGGGTAAATAAATAAATATAAAAGAGGTATTAAAAAGTATGATAAATAAATAAATAAATATAAAATATATATAAAGAGGTATGGTAAATAAATAAATATAAAAGAGGCATAAAGAAGTAAGGTAAATAAATAACAACGAACTGAGGTAACTAAGAAAATTTAAAATTAAAATGACCAAGTTAATCTTAGAAATATTTAGCATATTTAAAATGATTATATTAATATTTGATATATTTACATATTACTGATAAAATTAATCATACCTTTGATAGATTTTCCTTGGCATCACATGACTGAAACCAGCCTAGATCCATCTAACTCTGGATCAAAGAGATTGATCCAGGGAGAGGAGGGGATTGACAAAGAGATTGATATATGTGTGTGTTTAGGAGGGTGAGATAGAGAGACAGAAAATAAGAGATGGAGGGGGATATAGATATGGATGGAGGGTGGAGAGAGGGAAGAATATTTCTCACACTAGATGGATTGATATAAGTGGAGATGGTAATTTATAATCCTATTTGATTATTTGCACTATATGCATCGATTTTAGTGTAGATATTTATTTCTAATGATATTTGATTACTTGCATTGATTTCAGTGTATGTGGTGATTTCTAATACAATTTGATTGCTTGCACTGAATTTTTTTATTTCAATTTAGATTTCGATTTATAATTATATTTGATTATTTGCACTAGATGAATTGGTTTCAATGTAGATGATTTCTAATCCTATTTGATTGTTTGCACTAAATGCATTGATTTCAGTGTAGATGGCGATTTCTAATCCTATTTGATTTATTTGAGTAAATGCATTGATTTTAGTGTAGATGTTGGTTTCTAGAGAGAGAGAGAGAGTGTGTGTGATAAGGAAGATGGAGAGAGAGGGAGAGAGGACGAAAGGAGGAAAGAGAGATATTAATGGGGGAGAGGGAGAAAATGGGAAGATAGAGATATAGATGGAAGGTGAAGAGAGGGAAGAAGAGAGAGATGGGGAGAGGGGGTGATTGAAAAATAGATTGATATATATGGTGTACGAGAGCGCGTGTGTTTAGGGGGTGAGATAGAGAGACAAAAAAGAATAGATGGAGGGGGATATAGATATGGATGGAGGGTGGAGAGAGGGAGGAATATATCTCACACTAGATGGATTGATATAAGTGGAGATGGTGATTTCTAATCCTATTTGATTATTTGCACTAGATGCATCGATTTTAGTGTAGATATTTATTTCTAATGATATTTGATTTCTTGCACTAGATGCATTGATTTCAGTGTAGCTGGCAATTTCTAATACAATTTGATTGCTTGCACTGAATGTGTTGATTTCAATGTAGATGTCAATTTATAATTATATTTGATTACCTGCACTGAATGACTTAATTTCAATGTAGATGATTTCTAATCCTATTTGATTGTTTGCACTAAATTCATTGATTTCAGTGTAGATAGTGATTTCTAATCCTATTTGATTTCTTTGAGTAAATGCATTGATTTCAGTGTAGATGTTGGTTCCTAGAGAGAGAGAGTGAGTGATAAGGAAGATGGAAAGAGAGAGAGAGAGAGGAAAAAAGGAGGAAAGAGAGATATTAGCGAGGGAGAAGGAGAGAAGGGGAAGAGAGGGAAGAAGAGAGAGATGGGGAGAGAGGGTGATCGACAAAGAGAATGATATATATGGAGTGCGAGAGTGTGTGTGTTTAGGGGGGTGAGATAGAGACAAAAAAAAAAGAGATGGATGGGGATATAGATATGGATGGAGGGTGGAAAGAGGGAAGAATATTTCTTGCACTAGATGGATTGATTTAAGTGGAGATGGTGATTTATAATCCTATTTGATTATTTGCACTAGATGCATCGATTTTAGTGTAGATATTTATTTCTAATGATATATGATTACTTGCACTAGATGCATTGATTTCGGTGTAGGTGATGATTCCTAATACTATTTGATTGCTTGCACTAGATGTGTTGATTTCAATTTAGACGTCGATTTATAATTATATTTGATTGCTTGCACTAGATGCATTGATTTCAATGTAGATTATTCCTAATACTATTTGATTGTTTGTGCTAAATGCATTGATTTCAGTGTAGATGGCGATTTCTAATCCTATTTGATTGCTTTGAGTAAATGCATTGATTTCAGTGTAGATGTTGGTTTCTAATCTTATTTGATTGATTGCATTATGTGCATTGATTTCAATGTCGAAGTTATTTTCTAATCTTATTTGATTGCTTGCATTAAATGCATTGATTTCAATGTATATGTTGATTTATGATTTGATGTAATTGGATATATGACGGTACATTAATATTGAAGTGATTGGATTAACAATATGCATTGATTTTAGTGTAAGCACAAAAAGTTTTTAACAATGTAGATTGATTTTTGTGTTATAGTAATTTAAGCTATTAATATTGGAGAGCAAGAGAGACAAGGTATCATGTTTACTACAACAAATTGAGCTAAAGATTTAAATGGTTTACGATTTAAATTTTCATTTTCATATAATCGATATGAAAAGATAACAAAACTAACAAGGGAGGAAATAAGAATAGTAGAAGAAAATAGTTTGAGATTGATTGTAACATGAGTACGTTCTTATTGTTCACATTTTCTATCTTTCAACACTATTATTGTCACTTTACATTTAAAAAAAATATTTCATCATTTTTCATCATTATAGTTATTAACAATAATTATCATCTCAACGAATTGAGGTAACTAAGAAAATTTAAAATTAAAATGACCAAGTTAATCTCAGAAATATTTAGCATATTTAAAATGATTATATTAATATTTGATATATTTACATATTACTGATAAAATTAATCATACCTTTGATAGATTTTCCTTGGCATCACACTACTGAAACCAGCCTAGATCCATCTTACATCTCAAAAATATACAAAAATTTTAATAATCTGAAAAATGTGACGTTGATGCCTCCGAATGGAACCAGCCTAGATCCATCTAACTCTGGATCTATCATGCACCGAGAGGGATCAAATCTCTCGAGGTGCAAACTTTTCTTGAAGTTTTTCACTCAAAAGATAGGTTTGCACCTCGAGAGATTTGATCTCTCTCGGCGCATGATAGATCCAGAGTTATATGGATCTAGGCTGGTAACACAATCATCTTCATCATCTGTGCTCCGCTTTCTTCTTTGCATTAACGCAAATAAAAGCAGAGGTCCCACTCCCAAATTCTACCCAATATATTGCATTAACAAACAAATAATCCCACAAGTCGAATGTCAAGTATAAACATTAACAACAACACCGACACAAACACAAAGGTCGCTCTGGCTATGACAGTTGCGAATTTATCTCCACCATAAGTTTTTTTGGATAGTTTATGTTAATTTTAATTACTCACGAATTTTGAATCAGCAACCTTGCAGACGAAGTGCCTTAGCAGTGCACTCTATCAGCAGTACACACTCTATCCGACTACTCTACACCACAAAAATGGAAGAACCAAATTGACAAAAAAACCATCCAAATGGAAATGGATTATTCACTGTGTCAGTAATCATGAACGGAGTTTAAAAAATGGAATCACTAATTTGATTACAAAACCATCTCAAACGAAATGGATTATTCAGACTGTGGGTAATAGTGAATAGGCGAAAGCATTAAAATAAAGTTAAAATGGAAGTATAGTTATGCATTAAAAATTGGAAACTTCTCGTAGAGTGTACACCATTCTCCTGCACAAAGCACATCTACTTTTTTCATCACAGCGTTTTCATTACTTTTTTCACAAAATTTTCAATTTCAATGTATCTAAAAAGTCGTATGGTTAGCAACTGAAAACACGGAACTTGTATATTAAATTCTTTACGTCAACAATTTCTATTTAGTTCATTGGATTTCATGAAAGGTTCTTAATGACGTTTTCCGAAGAAAGTAGACCATCAAACGTAAGTTCCTCACAATTCCAAACACATCCATCTCTGTCAAACGGGAAAAACGCTCGTCAAATTCATCTCTGTATATATGTGAAATGTTTATAGACAAACAAATATAGTCTATTCTAGGTTTATGGATGGATAATATAGCATTATAGTTTATTCTATAATTTTGACAGTGTTTTATTTTTTTTACAAGGTGGATTTCCTATACGCACACCAGGCTAAAACCAATGCTATGCAGGGAGGGGGTTTTAGGGTCTAGATTTGAACGTGGGCTCTTATAAGACATGTAAGAATTCACTTAGGACTTAAAAATAAAATCAATATACAATTTTCATCAATATTGAACATCTCTAATACAAATTCTCGAATTATCCGGAGTGCAATAAGAATAATGTGGACTTTTCGAATCTCAACTGAGATCTTGCACTAGTGAAAGATTGAAATAAATAAGAAAAAGTGAATAGAAGAAATAGGTCACTAAAGACTTAATTTAATTGATTTAGTTAATTTTTTAAATATATAATTTGTTTATAATTTTAATTCTTACTTCAAAAATTATTAGAGATAAAATAATAATTATTTAAATAATTATTTAATTTTAATTTATTTAATAAGAGGGAAATATTAATAATGATAATTATTATTAATAATTAATAATAGTTACTATTTTAATAAAAAGTCACTATACTAATAGTTCCAATAATAATAATTATTAATTTTATTTTTTATTAATAATAAATTATAATTTTTTAATTTTTATTTTTGTTTATTACAAATTTTATAAAAGGCTTAATATGTTAATAATAATAAAAAATTATTTTAATTAAATTAATTTTTTTAATAATAAATATTGAATTTACTACTTTATTAAACATTTTAATATATTTGCAAAATTGAAAGAAATATATATCTAGTTACCATTAAAACAAAAAGAAAGATATTTAGTTATTATGGTTCTAGTTTGGTGCTTCTTTTAGGATTACTTAACTAAATATTTCAACTTTTCAACTAGGTAATTATAGTTTACATTTAATTTAAGGAATCTCCATAGCTTCCCAAGCTCTCTCAACCAAAGTCCAAACCATAGCCACAGTGTTTCTGAGTTTCTGGTATCAACACTCCACAAATCTCTATGAAAACCGAAAATAGTCTCCTACCTTCAGGTTCTAAAACCAAATCCTTCCACCTCCCTTGTAAGTTCTCCAAAGACCACCAAATAAAATGGTCCCCCTTTCTCTAAAGATTTCCTCCAATTACCACCCTAAATTCCCCCTCCATATTGCATCAATGCAACCCACCCTCATCCCCTTCTTGAGCCCACAACCCTCCTTTATCACTCCAACTATCCCCACATTCCCTCTTATCATTAAGTTATTATAGGGATCAACTATTAAAAAATGACAAAATATTAAAATATAAATTAAATAATGATAAAACAATAATATTTACTTAAATTTAGTCAAATCAAAATTTATTAGTGAAAATTTAATTAATTCAATATAAATTTAGTCATAATAATTATACATCTTAATTATTTATTAATATTAATTACACATTATTTATTTAACTAAACATTGATCAAGATTATCACTAATATTAAAATATTAATTTTTCTCACAAATATTAAAATATTAATGTATCTATAAAAAGTATAAGTATATAACTAATATATGCATATCTTGTATATATACTAATAATTATTACAAGTATCAATCACAAAAACCATTCAATCCACAAGTAATCCAAAATAAAATAATAAGATCACAAAGTGGACACTACATTAAGTACTCCATATTATCCCCATAAACACACTACAAAGACAACGGCTGTACGGAGCCCTGCTTCATTTAACTAGTTTTTGGAATAATTAGTTTTTGGAATATAGAAGCACAATCTTGAAATTTTTTATTTTTATTTATTTTATTTTTATTTTTATTTTTTTCTTATTTTTCAATATTTTATTTTTTTTCTCTAGTATGGTTTCTTATATTTGCATTCTCTTACATTAATCCTTGTAAAAAGCAACATTAAACTATTTTAATGAGTGCAAAAGAGTTACATTAAACTGATTATAATTAGTGCAAAAAAGTTACATTAAACTATTTTAATCAGTGCATGAATAGACTATCTCCTTTTCACATTCAATCTACATTAAAAGCTACATCAAACTATTTTAATTAGCGCAAAAAGAGTTACATTAAACTATTTTAATCAGTGCATGAATATACTTTCTCCATTTCACATTCAATCTACATTAAACTATTTCAATTAGTGCATGAACAGAATATCTTTAATCATTTCACAATATGAATCTGGAAAACATCAGTGTAAAATCTCACACATGAAACTACAACTCTTTTAGTGTGCAGCTTTGGAAAATATCAGTATAAAATCTCGCGCATGAAACTACAACTCTTTCACTGTGCATCACCTTTGTAGTGATTGTTTTAGTATAAAAAATCAAACATCTTTCACTGTGCAGCTCCTTTACAGTGATTGTTTTAGTATAAAAAATCAGACATCTATATTGCAGGAAACACATGTATTAGTATAATTTTTGTCTCGGCTTCGAGCAGAATTTAATATCTGTGTTTTTGCAAAGTGTTGTGGGCAACATTCCCAGATGTGGTATTGAAATATTTTGGAATGGACTCCAGAAGATTATTGATTGAAATATTCCTCAACTATTCATGGAAATTAAAATTGGAATGGACTTAGGGAAGATTATTGATGGAAATTAAAATTGGAATGGACTTGGGAAGATTATTGATGAGGAATTTAGTGGAATATTATTTGCAAATGGACAATAGTATATCCAGTCAATAAGTAACTTCCCACAATGTGAAGTCTCTAGCCGGTAAATATCCCATATATCCCAGTCACTGATCCAGGTGGATATTGGTGGTCACCCACCTATTCCACTTGGGGCCCCACCATTGTCTCTTTCGATTTTTCAGTTTCGGCACAACTTACTATTTTTAGCAGTTTTTTGGGTCCTAAAATTCAGGAGCCGTTTTGAGGCCTTAAACGACGTTTTTTTGGGAAAATTGAGATTGTATTTGAAATTTGTAATCCTTGGATAGATCTTTCTAACGAGGTATGGCATGCATCAAATGGAGATCATATGCCAAAGTTACGTCCCTGGGAAGTTGAAACACCAATTTACCCAAACGAGGCCCATAGTTTTGGCACTTCATCTCCTAGGGTTAGGGTTTTGACTATTTAGGATTTCCCATTGTTTCTAAATAATAAATAGGACCTTAAGCCTTATTGTAACTCAGTTCAAAGGCCTGTAGTCGCCACATCTCTTCTCAGAGATAGCTACCAGTGCCCTAGCTAGTTTTATTTCCATTCTGTCTGTAAGAAAATTTTAGTTCTTTGATATTAATGAAATGAAGTGTCATTTCCGTTGCATATTTGTATTTATGGTTATATGTTTATTTATTTTTGTTCCTGCATAAATCCAAATCAGTGGTATCAAAGCGGTCTATTTTTTCTCGATCCTTCTTTGTATGTCCCCAACGAGGTCGGGGTATAAGGATTTAGGGCTCGATTTGGTGGAACATTTGCAATATCAGCCTCACAAACCCCAACAGATGCCCATGGGGGAAGAAAAGAAAGATGAGGGAGCAGGAAATCCTATCAAAATATTGCTTGAGGAGGCCCTTGAAAAACAAAGGAACGCGATGATGGATAACTTTTCCGAGATCCTTCAACGACTGCCCACCGGTGACGCATCTGCATCCAGCAGCCACTCTGGAGGTGTAACTCCTTTTAAGGTACAAGTAAATTTTGAAAGTCTCATATTTGAGGGTCAAATATATGCAGATGTCGTAGATAGACGGTTGAATCTAGTAGAAGGATATTTCTTGGTTCATGACTTTTCCGACAAGGAGAAGATTATTTTTTCATTCCTCAAAGTTGCCCCCCATGTCGAGGACTAGTGGGAAACCCACTGTGAGAAAAAGGACAAGAAAAAACCCTCTCTGTTCTCGGTCGTACCCACTTGGAATTCTTTCTAAGATTCCATCAAGAAACAATACTATCCCGTGGGGAGTTATGAGGACAAGTACATACAATGGACCACGCTGCGACAACAAAGGGATCAAGATGTGCATGAGCTGACGAATATGTTCCATACCCTGCGCACCAAGTTGGGTATCAAAGATTTAGAGAAACATCTGGTGCTAAAGTATTGCATTTTTCTGCACAGATACATTCGGGAGGAAATGGAGTTCCTCGACATCTCCTCGCTTGGTACGGCATACCGGTAAGCTACCAAGATTGAGCATAAATTCAAACAAAAGAAATCAGACTTTGGATCTGTGAATCAAAAGTAAGGAAAGGTGCTCCAAAACTAAAAAACAAAGGACAGAGCCAAGGCATGGCAACTCAAGACAACCTATCAAAGCCACAAGCAAAGAACAACACCGCAAAGCCAAAGAAGGACACGGGAAAGTGGTGTGAGTTCCATAAGAGCTCCACTCACAACACAAGTGAGTGTCAGGCCAAGCAGTCGCTCGTGGCCAAGATGAGGGCTTCTAAGTCAAATGCATGCTCCGACTCTGAATCAGAATCTGACAAGGGGAATGACAAAGGGAAACAGATTATTGATGCGGAGTGCAATTCTACTATTGCCACTACGAAGATCTAGAAGGAGAAACTGGAAGATCCAGAGGAGGAGGAACGTCTCTTCCACTCCCAGATGTGGGTAAAGGGCTCCCCAGTACAACTCATTATTGACAATGGGAGCCAAAAGAACCTCATTTTAGCAGATGTTGTGAAGCGGTTGGACTTGCCAACCATAACTCACCCACATCCATACACTATCGGGTGCCTTCACCAAGGACGAGATCTCTACATCAGCCAGCAGTGCCGCCTTCTCTATAGCATCAAGCCCTTCATGGATGAGGTATTATGTGACGTTGGTCCTATTGATGTTTCTGATGTATTATTAGGACAACCATACTTGTGGAAGAATCATGATGTGTATGAGTCTCAGCCTTGCACTGTTATTGTTACTTTGGGAAATAAGTTGTACAGGATACCAAAGGTACCACCTCCTGCCTCTATCTCTTTGGTTACTGCAAAAAAATGCAGTAAGCTCATTTCCCAAACCAGGAAATTCGTTTTCCTAATGATCCGCCCCCAGGGAAAGAAGAATACTGTGGCCACAACCTCCAGACAGGGCTCGTCTGCACGACAACAACAAATGGATAAGGTTTTGGAGGAGTATGGGGACATCTTCACGTCACCCACAGGGGTTCCTCTGCACTATCAGGTCAAGCACCTGATTGATCTAACCCCAGGTGCGCCGCTACCCAATGGACCAATCTATTGGTGCTCTGTTCTGGAGAACGATGAAATTAAGAGGCAAATTCGGGAGCTGCTGCAGAAAGGTCACATCTGACCAAGTTCATGGCCCTATGGGAGCTCGATCGTGTTGGTACAGAATAAGGATGGGATGTGGAGACTCTGTATTGACTATCGAGCACTAAATAAGATCACTGTCCAGAATAGGTAGCCGATCCCACGCATTGATGACCTTCTAGAACAACTCAAGGCTGAAAAATATTTCAGCAAGATCAACTTGAAGTCTGGGTATCACCAGGTACGAATTGAACCCTCCGATGTGTGGAAGACTACCTTCAAAGCCAAGGAAAGCCTTTTCGAATGGTTGGTCATGCCTTTCGGGTTGACGAATGCTCTCGCAACCTTCATGAGGTTGATGGACGACATCTTACGGCCATTCACCAACTCATTTGTAGTGGTTTACTTGGATGACATTCTGATCTTCAATCAGACTTGGGAAGAGCACCTTCACCACATACAACAAGTCCTCCAAACATTACATCAACACAAGTTGTGTGCCAATTTGGAGAAGTGCGCTTTTGGCATGACCCAGGTTCAATATCTGGGATACATTATTGATGAAAGGGGGGTGTATGTGGATCCAACCAAGATCCAAGTAATTCGGGATTGGCCAGCCCCAACCACTATAACAGAGTTGCGCATCTTTCTGGGTCTTGCTAATATCTACCGTAGGTTCGTGTTGGGATTCTCTCATATCACTTGGCCCTTGAGTCAAGTCACCAAGGGAGGAGCGAGAGAAAAATTATTTTGCTTGGAACCTCAATAGAAGACTTTCACAGAAGTGAAAAATCGCCTCTGTTCTGCCCCAGTGCTCACATTACCAGACTTGCAATAGCCATTTGAGATCGAGACAGATGCCTCTGACTATGCTATTGGGGAAGTTCTTCCTTAACAAGGAAATCCAATGGCATATCACAGTGAGACATTATCTAACGCAGTTCGCAAGTATCCCACTTATGACAAAGAAATGTATTCCATTGTGCAAGCTTGTCAACAATGGAAGCATTACATTTTGGGGAAGGAAACAATCATCCACACAGACCACCAGCCCCTGCAGTTCATATAGACACAAGGGAAGTTGTAGAATGATCACCATCAGAAGTGGTCCACATATTTGCAATAGTTTCATTTGAACATCAAGTACAAGAAGGGTAGCACCAATATTGTTGCACACTGCCTCAGCTGACCACCGATCATGGCGCTCATCACCATTCTCAACTCTTGTGAGCACGAGACTTCTAATTGGTCGCTTCTCTATGAGAGCGACCTAGAATTCGGCCACACTTACAAGGCACTCTTGGGGGGTACGCAAGTTCCAAATTTCCATCTCCAAGATGCACTTTTATGTCACCTGGGACACCTTTGTGTTCCTTAAAGCGAGTGTGCCAAGATGATATGGGAAGCACACTACAGTCGATTCGCTAGGCATTTCGGGGTCGAGAAAATAGTAGCAGTACTGCAGAAGTATTTCTATTGGTCGAACCTTCGAAAGGATGTCGGGAATCACATCAGATCCTGCACTCCTTGTGCCATTGCCAAACTAACCATCAAGAAGCAAGGCCTATATACTCTGCTACCTACCCCTAGTCAACCTTGGGAATCCATCTCCATGGATTACATGTCGGGCCTGCCTTCTACTAAGCATGGAAATGATGGTGTTTTCATGGTCGTTGACAGATTCTCGAAGATGGCCATTATGGCGGCATGCAAGAAGAATATCACAGCAAAAGCCACCGCTAAAATCTTCTTTGAACGAGTGTGGGTGCACTTTGGGATCCCATAGTCTATCATATCAGATCGAGATAACAGGTTCCTCAGCACATTTTGGTTCAGCCTCTGGTCAATGCTGGACACCAAGCTCACCAAGTCCACAGCTTCCCATCCCCAAACAGATGACCAAACAAAGGTTGTCAATAGAATGATTGTACACATTCTACACATGTACAATTCAAAGCATCCACCCACATGAGACGAGAGCCTCCCCTATGTACAACATAGTTATAACTGAGCTCTCCACAGTTCAATCGGCCATAGCCCCTTTCAGGTGGGCTTGGGATTCCAGCCACTATGTCCCATTGACGTAGCCATGCCATTTGCGGCTACTCAGGCTGATTCGGCTCATGTCCAGTCTGAAGTTGACAAAGAAAATAGCTTCATCGAGCGTATCAACACATCAGCCAACAGGTTCATGACATATTGGAAAGATGCAATGCTAAGTACAAGCAACACCATGATCAACGTCGGGTGCCACACAACTTCGAGGTGGGTGACAAAGTATGGCTACATTTACATAAGGAGCACCTCACTGGACCCCATCGCAAGCATCGCCTGCGCCTATACAGGCCATACACCATCACCAAGGTTGTAGGGAACAAAGCCTTCGAACTCAATATTCCATCATTCCTTGGTCTGCACCCAGTATTCAATGTCGACTGCCTTCGTCCTTACTTCCCACCTCTACTGGACACCTCTGACATTGCAGAACAACTCACACCAATAGATTTAAACCCAGACTACATGGAACATGCCACCACAGATTGTATCATGGACATGAAAATCAAGAACACTCTCTAACAGAAGATCCAACTTTATTAGGTTGTCAAAGCTGGCCAACTCCTGAACCAAGGAAAGTGGCTCACCAGGGACCAATTTCAGCGAAAATTTCCTCATCTCATGGAGGAACTTAATGCAATGGGGACCATTGCTTCCTAAGGGGGGAGGAATGATCCAGGTGGATATTGCTGGTCACCTGCCTATTCCACTTGGGGCCCCACCATTGTCTCTTTCAGTTTTTCAGTTTCGGCACAACTTACTATTTTTAGCATTTTTTCGAGTCCTGAACTTTTGGAGCCGTTTTGAGGCCCTAAATGACGTTTTTTGGGAAAATGGGGAGCAACATGGGTCCATGGACCGATTTTTCTCATGGGTACATGGACCGATGTTGCTCACTCAAAATTTTTAGTCCTCGAATAGATCTTTCTAATGAGGTATGGGACACGTCAAATGGAGATCGTATGCCAAAGTTACATCCCCAAGAAGTTGAAACACCAATTTACCCAAACGGGGCCCATAGTTTTGGCACTTCATCTCCTAGGGTTAGGGTTTTTGCTGTTTAGGATTTCCCATTGTTTCTAAATAATAAATAGGCCATCGAGCGTCACTGTAACTTAGTTCAGAGGCCTGTAGCTGCCACATCTCTTCTCAGAGATAGCTACCAGTGCCCTAGCTAGTTTTATTTCCATTCTGTCTGTAAGCAAATTTCAGTTTTTTGATATTAATGAAATGAAGTGTTATTTCTGCTGCAGCTTTGTATTTATGGTTATATGTTTATTTTGTTGCATTCCTACATAAATCTAGATCAGTCACTTTGTCCGAGAGTTCCCCCTAGCCCATATATCCCAATTAGTTTGTCCGAGAGTTTCCCCTTTCCATACACAACCAATATGGATTCTTAAACGAATATTTCAAACAAGATATTTCAAATCAATTTGAGCAAAACTGGTTCCAATAAACTAAGTTAAAAGAAATACATATACACATGCTTGGAAGAGTGGTCGAGGACGATGTCAAAAATGGAATTGACATTTCAAATATTATTTTCATTTTTAATTCATTCATTGCTTTAGAACTCTAAAAAGTAAAATACATAAAACTACACACAGATTAATATAGCCTAGGTGGCTAACACATCAACATTCTTCTCTTTTCTCTTAAATCCTTTGAAAAAGACAACTGTAATGATTTTAAGTGTGTTCATTTCTTTATAACTCTAACAAATGTAATGCATGCTGGGATGTTACCATAAAAAAAAAAAAATCTCCACCTCTCACCTTGTTAGCCCACCATTTTAAAATTCATCAAAATGTGTGACCCCACCATCCTACAAATTGCTCTTTTGCGATAGCCCAAATGGAAAACAAAAAGAAGTCACTTTGATATAATTTTCTTAATTCCACCATCAACTGAAAGTTTGAGGCATGGAAAAGGTATCCTCCAGGGTGTTGCAATATTTGAAGGGATCTTGCTAGCTAAGTACCGAGGTTTACAGGAAAATCTTACATCGGAAGCAGGATTCTTAGTGACATGTACTTGGATTAACCCTGAGCTTCATAAATTTGGCTTCATTTATAACCAGAGGCATCAGATTGCTCCTCACTTAGACATATCTTACATTTGATTGTTTTAAAATCGTACGAAGGAACACGTAGGAGATAGAGAAACTGATATTCTGATGTCAATATTGGATCATAATTGTTGCATTAACTGTTTTTGAGCGGAATTTACTCGAATTAAAGACAAGGGAAAGAGACATGATCGTTCTTTATTGGAAGAAGTCTACAATTTATATGCAGTCTAGATTCATTGATATTATTCAATAGGTTCCTTCACAGTCACCAAGGAATTGGCCTGTCCAGTCTATTCAGAAGCATCAACAAGCTGTAGCAGGCATACTAGGTGTTGTTCCACAATAACCTATACTAACTAAAATAAGTTCTCATCAAGCACAACCACTGACTATCAATCATTAACCTACTCCAACAGTAGGTTCTCAACCAACACAAGCTATTGATTCAGGAGAAAAAGCATCATGTTCAGCCGGTGAGAATACAAAAGAGATGGAGGTTGACCGAGTATGTCTCAAACCGGTTAAAACAAACTAGTAAGAAGACATATATTGAATTTCAGATTTAATTGAAGTGATGGAGGATAAAATTATTTTGGAGTGTATTTTCGGTGTTGCTTTCATGGGGTTTGAAGAGGATGAAAAAAACGCAAGCAACTTGGAAGATCCTCATTCTTCCATAAAAAATGGCATGGACTCTAGTGAATGGATTCGAAATTAGGTTGGAATTACCTACAACATTTCTATTCGTATGCACAAATCTGCTCAAATCATAATTAAAATAAATTTCTAAATAGTTATTTTCTCTCTAATATATGCAGTTTGATAAATTTGAAGAAAATTGAACTAGTTGTAAATTAGTTTAATTTATCACTTTCATATTACTTTCACTCAATGAAAGAGGCCAAATCAAACCTGCCATTACCATAAGGTACCTGCTACCTACTATCAAATGGTAGCTTACCTACTATCAGATGGTAGTTGCCTTAGGAATTGGAAGGTATATGGTGCTCAATGTCAGTGTTGTTTATTTGGCACAAGTTCCCTACTTGAGAAGTTGTGGTGCCGATGCAGCATCTTGGGGATCCAAGTATGCTCATGCCTAAAAACGTTGTTGTCTATAGTGCAACCCAATGGAAAATTGTGATGCAGGTTTACAATGCTTGCTAACCAACATTTCTTCAATGCAAAAAAACAGGTTTGTAATTCTAAGCTAACCACCAAAAAAATTGTGATGCAGGCGACAAGGTGGCAATTTACATGAACATTTTTTGCAGGTGGAAAAAATAGCTATTATAGTTGTTTCTTAGTATGATATACTACTCACCAAGAATTTGTACACGAAAATCTGTTGCAGGTGTGAAAAACAATGGTTGCATGCCGAAAATATGATGACAGGTGTAAATGAACACAAAAGAATATTGGGATACATGGTTATTATAAAACCTTGGTTATGTTAATATTGCGATAATGGGTTATAATAAAACCTTGGTTATTTACAAAATTTGGTTATTTGCAAACCTTGGTTATTTGCAGAGTTATCTTTTGGCTTTAAAAACATTGCCCATCTTTGAAACTTTGGTTATTGTTAAAATAGTGCGTGGATTGCCCATATTTGAAACTTTGGTTATTGTTAAAATAGCGCGCGGATTAAGTGATCTCTTGTGACCTTTCGCAATAAGAGGTCGAAATTTAAAGTTTGATTAAAATTCTGATAAGCAAACAATTCTGATTGAAACTTTGGTTAAAAACTAAAAACAGATGAAAAAAATTAAGTCAAAGCATGATTAATAGTTAGTCTACGATCAATCGATCACTATAGTCCATGCAGGGACTAATAAGTGCCTACATCCATGTCTTATGGAAATACAATGATCAACCGCGCATAGTGTCACAAATATTCCCTTTAGTGACATGGAATGTATACATAATATTTTGAAATACAATGATTGATTCATATTGTCACATAAGTTGTTTTTAATGAAGTTGAATATGTATAAATAACAATTGAACTTTTTTTTTAATGTAAAAAATATGGATTTTTTAATATTTTCATAGATATTGTAAACAATGGGTCTAGTATTTCATTTCGGACTAAAGAAATCATTCCGTAATAGTTGCACAAAGATTTAAATTGCAAACATGGAGTGATGCTTTCCGTGTGTAATAAAAAATGGTGATTCATACAGTATCATTAAAATGATATTTAAATGACCAAATAGTTATTTATATCATCAATTGTGAGTTGTTATTGTTTACGACTAGTTTGCACATGACAGAGCTGTAACCCACTATCTTCACCAACATAGATCCTTCATGTAATTAACCTCCAAGTCTTTGTTCCTGTATTTTAAATGGCGATAAAACTTCTCTTATCAATATATGTTAAACACAACGATGAGCTAATATTGTGAATAATAAATAAAATTGTAGGTGAAATCATTTTTGTTGTTATCACCTTGTAGGAATATGAGGATAGGTTGCAGTTTTTTGCATTAATTTTTGAGATATTTCACATTCGTATTATTTTACTCGAAAACTAATTGAGTGACGCATGCTTTGAATCCATGAACTCTATTCAAGGGGTCAAAACTATTTTTTCATAGATGTGTAATTTGTGAACACGAATACCTCTTAGTTGCTTGGTTTTATAAGGTATTAACACTAAACTACTTATGCACAATGTCAAATCAAATAATTCACTCATTATCAAGAATGAAAAAGTGGTCAATTATACAATTACTTCATTGTTAAATACAAACCAATAGTAAGCATAATATATCATTCTCTCCATGAGGAAGAAAAAGCTTAACTATAACTTTTAATAAAATTCCAAACTCAGATACATATATTGTATTCTCAAATAAAATTAGTGTTGAGATGAACCTTCACGAGTAAAGTACATATAATTCACAAAACATTATTAATGGATTAACATATCTCATTTAACACCCATTATTCAATTTTTATTCTACTTACCCTAATATTTCAATTCAAATTGTACATTATTAATTTAACATATCTGAAACAACTAATATTTGGACTACATATCAAATTGTTTCTTAGTATGTATATGATATCATGAGCATTGCTTCCATAAACAATGTTTTTACAAGTCATCAAATCAAATTTGTAATGATGTCTTCATATATACATCAAAATGATGTAAATGAACATTTTGTTATATTTTATTATATTTTATTAATAAGCAAATGTCAATATGTATTAACCAAAATAGAAATGAGTTAGTGGAGCTATCAAGCTCTAATAGTAGTTAATTATATATATTTACTCATCCTACATGTCCAACTTTCAAGTTGTGTGAACCCAAAAGAGATAAGAAGACCATGTTAGAATATATATATGGATTCTAGGGGCATCCCATATCCAATAGCTGAAAGGAAATTTCCCATAGCTTCCAAATAAAGCGTCTAGGGTAGCATATGTCTTCCTAGAAGGTAATGAAGAAGGAAACCCTTTTGGGTATGTTTTAACATGTTTAAATTTCCTCAATCATTGAATTTATTCATCCCAAGCATCAATGTAAATACTAATGGAATTTTAAACAATTAGAAACACTAATAACTCAAGATTTATAATTAACACAACTGTAATAAAAATCTTCCAATAATGACACCAACATTCCCCAAAGGAAATTTAATGGAAAAAAAACTTTAGTAGTACATGGTTTTCACAAATTTTATTTTCAAAATTTTTTGTTAGAATGCACTTCACAACTCTATGGCTATTCCTTAAGTCCCCTCCCTTTCATTCACCCCTTATTGTCAAAAGAACACATTTGAGACTGAAAATACAAGAAGAGAAAGGATTTGTCCTAGCTTTATTTTATCCTTCATTTCCTAATTATCCAAGTATCTATGTTACAATTACTTAATGATTTCAATCCATTTCAAATTTAGAAAAATAAAAATAATTAAAAATATAAATAAAGTCATATAAATTCAAAAGAAAATAATTCTATAATTTAGTTTATTTTGATAAATAATAATAATTATGGGTGAAAATGTGAAGCTAGGTTACACTTTTTGTCTTTTTTTGAGAAAAAATTTTCATTTTTTTCGGTTATTCAACTTTCTGCAAACTATAACAATTTTTCTGTGTAGAATTTCATTTTGCGATAAAAATAAAAGTTGTGAGAAATTTTGTTAGCTTTCTATTACTTATTTTTTGAAATTTTTTTTATGCAGATTTGATATGTCAACTTAGCGTTTCTTTGAGTGTGTGTTTCTTAACAATCAAAGGATTCATAAGAAGTCATGTTATGTCGCAATGCTGTATTCATTGAAAATTTGTGTTTTTGAAAAAACAAAATGTGTTACAACAATCTAGACAGAGTCTACTTTGTTTTCGTCATATTTACAAAGTCAATGGATGCATATCATAATTACTAGAATTTTTTGAACTGGTCCAATACGAAGAACTGTGTATTTTGGATATGTTTCGCGTGGCAACAAATTTCTTAACATATAAGTTATAAACTAAAAATCTAAAAACTATCCATTAGAGTCAATGGACCAATGTAATGCCCCATAAATGTTTCAATTTTTTTTACAATGTATTTTGGGAGATACAAAATTTTGATTTCACTGAATCACAATGACCCTCAAAAATCATTTGCACCCATTTTATTGGAAAAATAATTAAAATTAATAAACGTTTACGAAATTCCATAAAAGTTATATTTCTTGAAAGTAGATTCAATTCTGAAAATGCTTGTCTTGGTTCCGACAGTTAATTAACAACCTTTCATGGAGTTTAATCAGTCCAAAGTTGCAGAACCTTTTTCAGAGCCTGGTTCTACGTAATTGGTGACGTGTTAGTTCGGCCGAACTTTTAGTCCAAGTTTGGTCGAACTATGTTTTCCGCTTATGGGTCGTTAAAACTAACGTCTTAATAGTTCAGCCAAACTTATTATCAAAAGTTCGGCCAAACTATTGTGAAACTCTCCGTCGGCCGCAAAGTTTTGTGGAGCCCCCTACAAAACACACATTTCGCGTCAATATAAATTGCCGCGAAATGATTCACAATTTTCGCACATTTCGCACTTCATTTCATTTTACAAAGACTTGGTTTGGGTTCAAAAACTTTTCTTCAAAGTTTGGGTTTAAAGAACTTTTTTGGACGACTTTTTTTGGAGGCAGTGTGATTTTTCTTGGAGGTATGTACGTGTTTTGTGTTGAAATAAATATTTTGAGATTCTTTGTTCAAAACATTTTCTTCAAAGTTTGGGTTTAAATAATTGGGTTTAAGAGCATTTCTTGGAAGCAAATTGATTTTACAATTTTGGATTTAAAGAATTTTTTTGGAAGACATTTCTTGGAGGCGGCGTGATTTTTCTTGGAGGTATGTACGTGTTTTGTGTTGAAATACGTGTTTTGTGTTTTTTAAAGTGTGTTTTGGATTAGATTACGTATTTTTTACAAAAAATTTACACTGAATTTTTTTTAAGATTTTTTTAGATTAAATCTTTTGTGATATTTTTTGTAATTGAGTTATTTTCTAATTTTTTGAAGGAATTTTTTTGAACCTCATACCCTATTATCATGGGAAATCGAAGAACTTGTGTGAGAAAATATGATCGAAAAAGAGACCCTGAGGAACGTAGAGAAGAAACGAGACAATATCGGAAAAGAAAGTTAGAAGCCCTCTCAAATATTGAAGAGGAAAATCAACCTCAAGCAGAAATTGAAGCAGGTACGTAAATGTAAATATTACATGATCTATTTATATATATTTAAAATTTTCCTAATGTAAAATGTGAAGCTTAACTTTTATTTGATGAACTAGTTTGAAAAATATTTTGTTTGATGTAAACAGACAGAGATATTCCTCAAAATATTGAAGAAGAAAATCAACCTCAAGCAGAAATTGAAGCAGGTATGTAAATGTGAATATTATGATCTATTAATATATTTTTAAATTTTTCCCAATGTAAAATGTAAAGCTTAACTTTTATTTGATGAACTAGTTTGAAAAATATTTTGTTTGATGTAAATAGACAGAGATATTCCTCAAAATATTGAAGATGAAAATCAACCTCAAGCAGAAATTGAAGTAGGTATGTAAATGTGAATATTATGATCTATTAATATATTTTTAAAGTTTTCCCAATGTAAAATGTGAAGCTTAATTTTTATTTGATGAACTAGTTTGAAAAATATTTTGTTTAATGTAAACAGATAGAGATACTCCTCAAAATATTGAAGAAGAAAATCAACCTAAAGCAGAAATTGAATCGGGTATGTAAATGTAAATATTATGATCTATTGATATATTTAAAATTTTCCTAATATTTATTGATATATTTATTAATTTAGTTATTTATTGAATATGTACTATTTTTTCGAATATGTACAGATGAAATCACTATCGATAATGAGATGTTAGAAAATGTTGACACTCACACATATGGAGATAAAAAACCTGACCATGTTATATGATATCGTGTCGATAATTTTTTTGCAAAGAATTTCAAAAATGAGCAAGTGACAGTTCAAGCTCAAATTTTGAAAGGTCTCCTATCATCAAGGAAATTAAAGGAAGTGACAACACTATTGGGTATTCGAAAATCAACCAAAGATAAAAAAAATGAAAGAAGAGGTGATAAAAAATATGAGTAGTGCTATAGAGTCAATTAAGAGATCTAGAGATAAAGATGTTTCAAATATACGTAGAGGAATACAGATGGCAATGGTTTCACCAAGTACTCAAGAGAATCGTTTGAATCTAACATCTATGGCACGAGCACTAGGAACCTCGTGAAAAAATCTTCACAAACATCGAAAATTTCGACTGCAAATAGATGTAAATGATGAACTCGCTTGTTGGAGAGCTATTTGTAGGCAACCATACAAAGATAGACTTGGAGAAGATGTTAAAAAAATAATTTATGAATATTGGAAGAACAATTTGCGTGTTTCACCGACTGCAAGACATGTGATGCGAAGAAGAATAGCACGAAATCAATATGAAGAACATGAAAAACATCTCTTGGAAACCACTCAAATAGAGTTATTCAACAAGTTCAAAGAAGAGAATCGTCAAATTCAAGTTTCACTCAGTGCTTTTGTTCAACAAAAACCATGGTATGTAAAACTTATCACCGTACGCGACACTTGTTGTTGCCGTTATCATGTGGAATTTGAGTTATATTATGACACATTCCTTGATTTCGGTAGAACATTATGGAATGATTCACCTCCTCCTTCCACTATCCGTGAATTCATATCTCAAATTCTATGTGAAAGAGAAAGCGATGAACTATTTTACAAAAATAAATGTGTTGGTGGTAAAAAATGCGATGATTGTGGAAATTTGACTAAATTTCAAAACAAATATCGTATTAATATAAATGATCAATCATTGTCCAACATGAAAGTGAAATGGAAGAGATATGAATATATCGGTACATCGATTCAAGGTGCAGATAGTGTTAAAAGAATCGACTTATGAGAAGACGAAATTTTTCTAATAGACTTTTTGAGAAAGTTTGAGGCAGAAATTTACAAATACACCAAGCATTCCCATAGAGCTCGATGGCAATACTTGCAATTCAAAAAATCTCGTGAAGCTTTTCCACCAAAGACCATTTTGTCAATGATTGATTTTGCAGAAAACTACACATTTGTTCCACAAAAAGAAATTCAGAGTGAATACTATCACTCTGACCAAGTCTCCATGCTCGTCCATATTCTATATAGACATGCTGAACAAAATGTCGATCATATAGAAATCACGAGTGAAAATCGACATATCATTAAAGAATATCAGTTTTATATCAGTGACGATCGTACTCATGATACATATTTTGTACAACATTATTTTGGAAAAATTTATGATTCCTTGAAAAATAGTGGAATAACATTCAATGAGCATTGGATATGGTCAGACGGATGCGCAGGTCAATTCAAATCTGCACGATCATTTTTTTGGTTGTGTTGTCTTCATAAGAAACCATGCATTAAACATTGTTGGAATTTCTTTGAGACTGGCGATGGAAAAGGAGAACATGACGGTGCAGGAGCATGCATAAAATGAGTACTTCGAAGATATCAAATGAACCACTTTGCACGCTGACTTGTGAACGCTGAAGAAGTTGTTCAATGGTGCAAAACTGCTCTAAGCCATGAGATTAACCCATCAAGAGAAGTGCGAAGGTACATTCAATTTAATTTATATTGGAAATCTAATTTTAAACATTGTACATTTATCATGCAATGATTATTTTTAATTTTATTTTGATATCATATTTACAAATTGTTTTTCTAATTTTCCATATAAAGGTTTTCTGGCATACTGGAATCGAAGACGTAGATAGATCAATTGGAAATGACGTTGAAACAATAAAAGGGACTCGAAAATTGCATTCAATTCAAACAAAGTTGTCCAGAAATGTGTTTGCATTGGATAAAAGAAAATATTCTTGTTTTTGTGATGTTTGCATAGACAACACAAAATCCAATGACTTTTGTGAAAACAAAATGTATGTGAATGATTGGAAACATACAGAGCTAAATACAAAGGGAAAAATCTATGTTGCAATGCTTGAACAAAAGCAATCAGAGGAAACTACAATATCATCAGATGGTGATCGAGTTTCTGATCTTGTTAGAGAAGGTAACATTTGAATTACTTTCTAATGATTTAAAGATCTAGAAATAAATTTAAATATGCATAATTAAATGTTAAATTTATTTTATTGTGCAAGAGATGTTTTTGCTGTAATTGCACCTATTGACAATGATGAAAATGTGAAGTATTATTTGATGCGTTGCACTGAACGAAAAATGAAATTATTACAAGACTATAATGATGACGGATTTCAGTATGACAGAGGGTCTATTATACTGAAAGGTTATTTTTTCAAACAAACTCGTCAAAGTGGAGACTTTGTTTACTTTGAAGACTATGAACCTGATTCCATAAGTTGTCAATATAGTCACTTGGTGTGTGCAGCACGCATAAAGAGTTCAATCAAAGAAAAAATCAAAAATTAAGAAATGGAAAATGTCAAAATCTGATCATGAACGGATTATTGAGGATGGAATTCCATTAGAATTTTTTTGAGTGAAGTGTCCAACAATTTATTATCTTTGGATTAAATATGTTTTAGAACTTCCAGTACTCAACTAAAAATTGAGCTACTTATGTTATTTGTGGTTTTCACATGTTACAAATTGTTTGGGTACAAGCACGTGCTCTAGTATCAACTGAAAGTAGTATTTCTATACATGTGCATTGATGAAAAATGTTATATGTATTGGATATATATATATATATATATATATATATATATATATATTCTAAAATGAAATTAATTGTTCTTGTATATTAATTGTTCTTGTATATGTTTTCCGACCATATGGTACAAATTATTTCACTTTATTTTGTAAGGTCAGATTCGGTCCCCATATGGCCTAGCCTCCAAGGGACGAGATAACAAGTGGTTGTCCCCACTTGCCCGAATCTCAGCTTTTAAGTACAATTTTATTGTTTATATCAGGCATCTTACATGATGTCCTAGCCAAAGATAGATTCTCTTTGTTTCAAGTTTCCAGTAAAAGTTGTCACCGAATGACCTGCTCGAACTCTTGTAGTAAACACCATACCTTATCTCTCTTACTCTCCAATATTATTAGGTTTAATTATTATAACACAAAAATCGTTCTACATTGTCAATAATTTTTTGCGCTTACACTAAAATCAATGAACACTATTAATCTAATGTCTTTACAAGTAATGTACCATCATACATGCAATTATATCAAATTAGAAATCAACATATACAATGAAATCAATGGAGATTGTCTTGTTACAAGTAACATAATTTCAATTTACCATATGTGCAAATGTAGGTTGAAACCATCCAAAACTTTAAGTTTTAGATTGAAACCATCCAAAACTTTAAGTTTTAAAACCCTTTTGATTATTATTGTGCAACATTAAAACATTAAACATTTAAAGTTCATTAAATATCACATGCAAAATGTAGATTGAAACCATCCAAAACTCGAGTTTTAAAAACTTCACATGCCATGCCAATTATAATTCAACTATCCAACAAAAACATTTAACAAATTAAATATCACATGCCAAAGTTGTTTCAAGTTTTCGGTAAAAGTTGTCACCGAATGACCTACTAGGATATTATAAATTTACTAGCTTTGTAAGATTATTTGGCATTCGGAAAAATTCGAAAGTCTTAGACTGTCAATCAATTTAAAGTATCATTCACCCTAGGGAGTGTAAAATATTCAATGTAGGTTGGTGACGATGCTCACTCCTAGCTTGAAGCAGCTCCAATGACCAATTCTTTAATGAATTCCAATGCACTAGACTATTCTTTAATCAATTACAAATAGCATTTATTGTGATGAATCTTAAACTATTCTCTTCTTCTATTCTTATTGTCACCCTTATTATTTTTGTCATCTTTCCGTATCGATTATATTAAAAAGAGAGTAAAAATCATAAACCATTAACCATTTAAATATTTAAATAGCTCGAACTCTTGTAGTAAACACTGGATACCTCAAGTCTCTCTTGCTCTCCAATATTATTAGGTTTAATTATTATAACACAAAAATCGTTCTACATTGTCAATAATTTTTTGTGCTTACACTGAAATCAATGAACACTATTAATCCAACGACTTTACAAGTAATTTACCATCATACATGCAATTATATCAAATCAAAAATCAACATATATACAATGAAATCAATGGGGATTGTCTTGTTACAAGTAACATTTCAATTTACCACATGTGCAAATGTAGGTTGAAACCATCCAAAACTTTAAGTTTTAAAACCCTTTTGATTATATATTGTGCAACATTAAAACATTAAACATTTAAAGTTCATTAAATATCACAATCAAAATGTAGATTGAAACCATCCAAAACTTGAGTTGTAAAAACTTCACATGCCATGCCAATTATAATTCAACTATCCAACAAAAAACATTTAACATTAAATATCACATGCACCAAATGTAGTTCAGATGACAACATTACTTCACATTCACATGCCAAAAGTACTAAAACCATCCAAAAATTAAATAAAACAAATTATATAATAACAATGTAATAAAATATGTCCAAAAATTATAAATCTCACAAGTATCAAACTGTATCAAGTTTAACAAATTTTAAAACCATCTAAATTTTGAAATCAAATCTACTGTAAATCATGTCCATCAAATGGAGGATCTAGCGTCTTCCCTACTAGGGTCTCAGTCCGCGCCCTATCCTATGAATAGGAAACCTACATACACAATGCACATGTACTTGAACATTAAAATTTGAAGTTTTAAAAATGAATGAGAATATATATATATCTAGAACTTCATGTAAAAAACAAAATATTTAACAAAAAAATCATGCAATACCTCAGAAGGTTCCCTCTCCATTTGATGAACAGGTTCTGCCATAGAAACATCTGCAGTGGTAAACTGTACAATATACATGTACAGTTAAATTTATATATATATATATATATATATATATATATATAATTTATATATATATAATTTATATAAATTAAAAAATTTCAAATGAAAATGCACCTGTACATATATAAACTTATTTTCAATAATTTTAAAAAAAGGAACTAAAGACAACTTTTTCAAATGTTGTGGATGTTCCTATCTCCGTCGCTAGAGTCCCAGGATTAAAAAAATCTTCTATAGGAACCTAAATTCAAAAAATTTTAAATAACTCAAAATATATATCTCAATTTTTAATGGAACTTTTTGACGTAGAATATATATATATATATATATATAACTTTTAAACATAAATTTTAAACTTGTGAAAAATTGTCCATACTCGTGGCTCATCTCCCAATGAAGTAGAAGGTATATCTCCTAAGGAAGAAGAAGGCACCGCCATCCCAAAAACATCAGACGGAATCGGTACCTGTTAAAACATTTTATCAAATTATATATATATATATATATATATGTGTGTGTGTGTGTGTGTGTGTGGCAACAATTATTTATTTTAGAGTCACTTAAAAAACACTAACATACATGTGCCAACATATCATGATGGTCAAGCCCATCTGCATCGTTTGAACCGGAAGTCCCGAACGTAATATTAACATTTTCATCACGCATCATGCCTAAGAACTACAAATGGTGTTTTAACATATAATTGAATACATTAAATTAGATTAATGTACACATACAAATAAATGTATACATGTACATACACATGTATTTATTACAAATTGTACACATGTATATGTAAAAATAATTTCAAACCCTCAAGTCACTAACACATACCGTTCTGGTGTCCTCTTCCACATGAAAAATTAGGTCTTGCAGACCATTGCGACAATTTATTGCATATGTTCGGAGATATTCAACATCCATGTTGTAAATATCCTCATTTGTAAGATAAACAAAATTGGCACGTGCATTTTCACGTGCTCTTTGTCAATTTAAACAAAGATCGACTCCACTCAATCCGCTCTGAACATTGTCGATCATAACATCTCTTGCTTCTCGACTTATTTGGGAAGTTGCATCCAACTATGATCGCAGAGTTTCGACTCGAAACATTCGACTGACCAATGGCGGCTCAGGGCGAGGCAACTCCACATCTCACTTAGCACCCTTATGTTGACATAATCGACCTCTCCCAGGGCCAAAAAATTCTGAAGGAAGGTCATTATAGTCTGGTTTCAACCCAAAAAAAAATCTGCATAAAACATCTGTGCAAAATAAACAGGAACCTCATCGTTCCATGGAAGCATTCCAAAGGCCGCAAGATGTCGATTATACAAATGAGCAGCTTTGTCTGGGTGCTTGAAATACTGCACCTTCAACATTTTTCTTTTTGGCCCTTCCTTATAATTAAACATTGACTTAGCATCTGCTCTTGTAACTCTTTGTTTTATGTCCTTCCATTTGTCGGGACCTATCACTGTTTCTTTTCTCTTTCTCATCAGTTCTACAAACGAATCAGTGGTTGGCCCCAAATTTTTGTACACATTTACCATTTCACTCAATGAATCTATAACTATTTGGAGGCTTTTTCTACTCTCAGCAGGTAGAGGCAAAACCTCGAGATCTCTTTGAAATTTTTCATGATGGCTTTGACACCTTTGTAAGGTGCAGTCCGCCATGTTCGTTTCCCATGGTATATCAGTAATCTCAACCGGATAAGTTGTGCTGGGTTGACAACCTTCTTCTTCAATGTAGCGCGCTGCCCTGCGTCTATTTTGACCACTGGCTCTAACATTTTCAACCTTTGCATCAATATATATAAAATTTCGTATATTAGAAAAAACACGTGTAAAAAAAGTTGTACAAATTTAATGAAAAAATATTGAAATTGATGGCAACCTTGATGTTGTTGGTTAACATCATCTCCAACATGACCCTGCTGAGAACCAACCCCAGAATGACGCAGCTGAGAACCAGACCCACAGTGACCCTATTGAGAACCAGCAGACGTTGATTGGCCTTCGGGGGAATAAATATCACCCTCTTCCTGCAACCTGCTACCACTCATACCTCTACCGGTTGAACCTCGACCACGCTCCATGGATGGAGTAGAAACCCTTCTCCTCTTGCCTCCTAAAAATTAAAATATGAAACTTATTAACAACTAATTTCACTCAAAAAGTTAATAAAAAAATCAATTCCATATGTACACACATGTATGGAGATTTAAGATTATATTTAATTACCGTGAACATCCTCTGATCCCTGAACCTCCATATGGCATTCGACTGATCTTCGTCTTTCATCCTCCATGATATATATCTATTGGTCGACATTCACAAAATAGATTTCAAAAAATCAATTTATAATTTAGACATACACAAATTATGTAGAACACAACTTTCAAAGCAATAATTGATCATGTGTGAAACTAAATTTAATCGAAAAAGATATTATAAATGGTAAGTTACTAAATTGCTTTATGGTGGGAGCACACTTGGTATAAAATTTCTTATATACACTTTAGTTTTGTGGAAAATGACACGTGTACATGAATTTACCTTAAAGTTGATGTGTTTTACGGATATTAAAATGAAGAACTTCTATTTAGATCCATTCCGAGACTCAAAATGTAGGGGCATTTACTAGATATGTCACCTTTCATAAAAGATGAGATCCAGAGGCTACCTGGCCCTTTACAGACTCTGCCTATAGAACTTGTAGAAGTAAACACTAGAGGCATTAACAATATCAAAGAACGTTTTCGTGGCTCAGACATGAGAATGTGTCTCTTTCCCTACGCAAAAAAATAGTTCAAGGTAGTTAATCTTCATAGACATGTCATCAAGCAAGTCAATGTGATCATCCCCAACTTACTTTTTATGAAATTAGGCTTGGAATCTCATTTTAGAGCTCAAATTTTTAGGAAGCATTTAAGTATCCACCTTTCAAGAATCACTACAAGGCATAGCTGAGCCAAATGTTGTTGAGGAAGGGCCCAATTATTTGGGTCTTGGTTATGGAAAACATGGAGAATGCTCAAAAGCCAAGATGGCACATGAAGCTGTTCCAAGAAGGAATTTTATTTTGTGTTCATTACCTCAAGCTTGTGAAGTTTGTGTTCATTATGAATGGAAAAGTTTGACACCCACTTTGCAAGAAGATGTTAATAAACATGCAGCTAATGAGAATGTAAAAGAAGAGGATGTTTCAAGCTCTATCTAGTAGGTTAGGAAAAACTTGGAGTAAAAATAATTGATCCTATAGGATAACTAGAGTTAACTACCATAGATGGTGAAAATAAAGAAGTAGGCATAGGAACACTAGGAAAATTTGTAATATCCATATAAGATATTAGTCAAATGTCCCAAGAATATGTGAGAGGTGTCAATTGAGGTGTAGCTCCTACCATGTTTAATGGTGGCAATGATGACATATCAACAGAAACTTCAGATGCAGAGGGAAAAGAGGAACTAACATCCTTCATTGGTAAAATAGGAATGTAAGTGTAAGTAAGTGTAGTATTGTCTGGGTTTAGCCACAGTAACTATAGTTCTAATGGATCATTCAAAGGTGGATTTACAAGAGAGCCATAATTGTTCACCAATGTTTCGATGGAAACCAAATCACTACAAGGAGGACTAGGTATAGAATCCATAATTATATTTTTTTCTAAGTCTTGGATAGTGACAGGATCTATCCGAGCAAGAGATAAAATTCCACCTTGTTCAAGAGGAAAACTAACGATATTCGCAATTAAAAAAACAATATCTATTGGTCGACATTCACAAAATAGATTTCAAAAAATCAATTTGTAATTTAGTGTACACAAATTTTGTAGAACACAACTTTCAAAGCAATAATTGATCATGTGTGAAACTAAATTTAATCGAAAAAGATATTATAAAAATGATAAGTTCACCAAATTGCGCTTTACATGGTGGGAGCACACTTGGTATAAAATTTACTACTTATACACTTTAGTTTGTGGAAAAAATGACACATGTACATAGTTTACCTCATACATGACCCCTTCTACATATTATATGCATGAATTTTTGGCATGTCATCCTCTCTACCTATCCCATGAATGATTGTGATAACAGGTGAATAAAATACAATTTATAAGCATATGATAGTTTCTATTTTGTCCTCCTCCATCCGCCCCATAGCTAGTGATTTCTCAATTTTCCACTTTCAACTTTCTATTCTCGAAATTCATTAGCAGCTAATTTTATCGATAGCCACACCACACCTAGAAGTTAAAGAAATTATCATATGTACACTACTACATTAATGAACTCTACATTGTTTTTTATTGTAAAGTCCAATAACAAACAATTTTAATTGAGTTTAGTAGTGTATATAACAATTTCTTTGACTTCCAGGTGTGTTGTGACTATTAGTAGAATTAACTACCAAAATGAATTTCCAAAATAAAATGTTGGAAAAGAAAAAATAGACAATCTCTAGATATGGGGTGGGTGGAGGAGTACAAACTTATAATGATCCCTTCCTTATCAAATTTCCTTTATTCACCTAATGTCACAATCAATCATGGTCTAGGTAGAGGGGATGACCTACCATAAATTCAATCATATAATGTGTAGAAGGGTCATATGTAGATGGTGTGAAACGATGATTACAAACATGGTAATTTTTCATCTACTAAGTCATTTTGAGATGATGATTACAAACCAGTGCTAGCCCATTAAAGGTTATAATCATTGGTGCCTAATGTGGGGTGGAAAATTTAAATCAAGTTCGTATCAAAGTAAAATTTAGCTCATTTTAGTCAAGGTTAGTTAGAAGAATTAGCTATTGGTTTCTGCCTTCAATTTCCTCTGAAAATGAATGTGTACGTGCTTTTGAGAGACATTAGAGGAATAAGGTCCAAATTTTTGATGAAAATGTGCTATGAAAGTAAAGGGTTTTAAAATCAAGCATGTACAAGGCATAGTTGAGCCAAATGTTCTTCAAGAAGGGCCTAATTATTTGGGTCTTGGTTATGGAAAACATGGAAAATGCTCCAAAGTCAAGGAGGCACATGAAGTTGTTCCAAGAAGGAATTTTATTCCGTGTTCATTACCTCAAGCTTGTGAAGTTTGTGTTCATGATGAATGGAACATGTACATAGTTTACCTTAAAGTTGTTGTGTTTTACGGATATAAAAATGAAGAACTTCTATTTAGATCCATTCCAGAGATTGACTGCAGGGGCATTTACTAGATATGTCACCTTTCATAGAAGATGAGATCCAGAGGCTACCTGGCCCTTTATAGACTCTGCCTATAGAACTTGTAGAAGTAAACACTAGAGGCATTAACAATATCAAAGAACGTTTTCATGCTCAGACATGGGAACGTGTCTCTTTCCCTACGCAAAAAAAATAGTTCTTGAGGTAGTTAATCTTCATAGACATGTCATCAAGCAAGTCAATGTGATCATCCCTCCTTCCCTCCCTTTTAAAATAATTATGTTTTGCGGGTCAGAAAGCCAAAATATGGAGACAATTATCACCAAATCCAACGTACGATTATGCATGATGGAGAATCTCTAGCGCTTTCCCTTGTTAATATGTTTAATAATCTCAATATTTATTTAAAAGTATCAATAGTATTTCGACGACATCACATTGTTAAAATTTCATGGTCGAAATAATATTGATACTTTTAAATAAATATTGAGATTATTAAATATATTAACAAGGGAAAGTGCTAGAGATTCTCCATCATGCATAATCGTACGTTGATGCTTATAGAGTGAAAAAACTGAAAGAATCAACTTGTAGGGTCATTTTAATGGGGGGTGGCGAATTCAGGTCTAAAACCTTTTGGAGTCATTTTGAGGTATTAAATGACATTTCTGGGGGTCAAACGATTATATAATTTAAGTTGAAGGCCCATGAGATAAATATTACTTCTATGTGACGTTTGTAAATTAAATCATCTATTTTTTGTGTTATATGAACATAATTGGTACGCATATCTAAAGATTCCAAATGCTCATTCAAGACCATATGTAATCCTCATCTAACTTAGCCAGGGATTTGCAATACTATATTTGAGTTGGCTAGCTCCATTTAAAGATATTATGGTTATCCAAGAGGGGATATAAAAAATGAAAAGAAGAATGGAAAAGAGGATTTCATAATCGATGAAGGTCAAGATGATTCACATGATGAAGTGCAACTAAAAGAAGCGCCATTGAAATGGTTTGCTGACAGATGGTTATATTTCTTATCCAATTAAGGCCTAGCATGTATTTTGATGTTTCATGAATTTCTTTGCAAATTCAAAGTATGGTGCATGTTGCATGAAGCAAGATGTTGAAAGTAGAGTTATGTTAGACACACTTAAATGCAACAAATATGGAAATTTGTACATGAGCTCTATTATTTGACTTAAGAGTCAGCTGTTTGAAGAGGCATGTTTTGTCAACTTGTGTTTGGTTGATGGTTTTGTACACCAATATGTAAGAGTACATGGACATATTCACATGATGTGAATTTTTTTTTCTTTGAAGGAGAAAAACGATATGTCAGCGAGCTATGTTTCTTGCATGATGTGTTTTCAGTTTGATGGTTTTGTTTGTGACAAGATGTCACAAGATTTTGCGAAGGTCCACTCTTGAGCGAGAGCCTCATGATTACAACCTATTCGTGAGAATCAAATGGGAGTGCATCCTTATTTTGAAAACAAGTAGGATTCTAAGCTACCTAAGACTCAAACCATCATTTTTAAATTTGAAATATAATGGTGTTGTTTCAATGCCCGAATCCACAACCCTAACACATGAAATCGCTAATCTAATTACACATGAAATAAATAGTTATTTTCTCCAACATTAAAAATATAACTGAAAACTAAATTCAACATAGTTGAAAGAAAGAGAAGCGCCATTGAAATGGTTTGCTGGCAGATGGTTAGATTTCTTATCCAATTAAGGCCTAGCATGTATTTTGATGTTTCATGAATTTCTTTGCAAATTCAAAGTATGGTGCATGTTGCATGAAGCAAGATGTTGAAAGTAGAGTTATGTTAGACACACTTAAATGCAACAAATATGGAAATTTGTACATGAGCTTTATTATTTGACTTAAGAGTCAGTTGTTTGAAGAGGCATGTTTTGTCAACTTGTGTTTGGTTGATGGTTTTGTACACCAATATGTAAGAGTACATGGACATATTCACATGATGTGAATTTTTTTTTTCTTTGAAGGAGAAAATGATGTGTTTTCAGTTTGATGGTTTTGTTTGTGACAAGACGTCACAAGATTTTGCGAAGGTCCACTCTTGAGCGAGAGCCTCATGATTACAACCTATTTGTGAGAATCAAATGGGAGTGCATCCTTATTTTGAAAACAAGTAGGATTCTAAGCTACCTAGGACTCAAATCGACCAAAAGAGAATTGACCAAAATCGACCCAAATGTTTCTCCAAAGAAAAGCATTGCAGTATGCTAGATTTGTAATAAATTCAAAAAAATTAAATATTACTTGAAATATGAATTTGGATGTGAAATAATCATAGCTAAATGTGAAAACAAAAATTATATATTTGTTTTAACTCCAATGTACTATGGGGTTTAAATCTATGATACTATGGGAAATAGAGATCTATCCAAAAAGTATTTCTTTCAATATCAGTATAAATATACATAAAGTCTTGAATATTCTGCAATTTAATGAAACAATAATTAATAATCCATCTTTCAAACCATCTAAATAATAAGGAAATAACACATATGTGGAAACCAACAAGCACCATCAATTTACCAACCAACCAAATCCCCACTAATGGCAAGGGTTAGGCTGTTACATTTTATCTACATATAACCGAAATTATTTGGTTGTCCTTTGTGCTACTTCTTAGAAAAATTGCAAGATGAAAGTTAAGGAAATTCACGATTGCGAAATTCTAGGTGTCCAAGAGGTGTAAGAAAAAGGAATAAAATAAAATAAAATAAAAATAATTTAGCTCCCAAGGTCTCCAACGAGGAACCAAAGCATATTTCTTTGTCAAGTTTGTCCTTAGAAAAGCTACAACATGAAAGCACGAGAAATTCACAATTACAAGATTCTAGGTGTCCAAGAGCTTAAAGGATAAAAAATAATGTAAAAAACTGAAAACTTGAACTCGTAAGGTGTACAATAGGAAAACAAATTATATTTCTCAAGGCCATTTTGTACTTAGAAGAGAAGCAAGATGAAAATAGAGAAGATTCACAATTGCAAGATTGTAGGTGTCCAAGAGCTTAAACAAAAAACTCAAGTTCCGAAGGTCTACAGAAGGCATGAGAGGCTTAATATTAAGCAAAAATAACCACCAAATATCTTCCTTGAGAAAACAAAATAAAGGAAATAAAGAGTCACCAAATAACTAAAACATTGTTGTTTTGTGGAACCAATATATAGTCAACAATATAAGTGCTACACAAAAACAAATGTAAACACAATGGAAAACTGAAACATATCTCGCTATCAAATTCGTCAATTCTTATTTTAAGATGGCAGAACTTAAGTCTCAATTGTAATTGGATTCTTTCTAAAGTGTAATTCCAAGCTCATTAAGCATACTAGGTGACCAAATTTTTAAAGTAACTTGAGATTCACAACAAGAGATACACAACATGCACCACAATACACAATGTGCCCTTGTAGATAAGGATTTAGACAAATATACTTCAACAAGGATGGAATCAACCTTCAAAAAGAATGATATAATGGAAGCAATATATCAATACTAGTGTCATTTTTCATTCCTTAATAGCTATGATGACCAGAAACTTGAAATGCTAGAGATTTTCGCACTTGAGTATGGAATGGACCAAAAAATTATTGACTGCAATTGTTTGGTGACCTTCAACTTTATGGAAAATGTAGGACTACAGGGAAGTTCTCTTTGCACATGAAAGATGTAATTTCATTCCAATTACCGATAAATAATATGTTTTATTTCTAAAATTAAAAAAAAATAAAAAATTATATATATATATTAATGTCCAATGAATGACCACAAGGTTGGTCAATAGGATTCAAAAGTATAGACAATGTGATTGCATATTTATATTTCAAATTAAAATCAAAATTTTATAAAGTGCCTAAATCTTCTTCAAAGATTAACATTTCTAAGATTAGTGGAATCACTAAACAACATCATAAAAATATAACAATAGAATAGTGTACATGCTTCTATTCTATGGTTATCCCTCTATCCTTGTAACCTAGATCTATTTAAACATTAGCAGTTTTAGGAGGAGATCCCATGTCAGGTCTAACTTTGAATATCAGTTGTACAAGGACTAACTAACTAACGTACATAAGTGAGAAAGAGATTAACAAGAAGTATGTAAATGAAAAAGTAAGACAAGGGAAAAGTAGAGTAAGACATGAGAAGAGTAAGAAAACGCTAGAGCAGAGTAGAGTAAGACATGAGAAGAGTAAGAAAACGCTAGAGCAGAGTAGAGTAATACAAGAGAAGAGTAAGAAAAGGCTAGAGCGGCGCATTTTTATAGAAATTCAATCCATTGTCCTTAACATGCATGATCACAATATGTTTCTCATACAACAACT
Organism: Pinus albicaulis; assembly: GCA_034641835.2. NCBI lineage: Eukaryota > Viridiplantae > Streptophyta > Pinopsida > Pinales > Pinaceae > Pinus > Pinus albicaulis. The sequence continues at coordinate 1,658,833,592 of CM076575.1, read as the reverse complement.
ATAATGTTATCATTTCCTATACCAAAGATTAATTATACACTGAAAAATACCATCTCAAATTGAAAATTATGCATATGTAGCATGTCGAGAGAGATAGAAGCATAGGAAGGCTTTTGTATTGACATATTTTGGTCAACCTATAGAGCATGTAAATGCTACAATGTGACATAAACTTCAGATAGCCTTTTGTTGAAGTTTTAGGAAATGTCTCTACTTATTTGCGCTATGTAGCTTTTAAAATTGCAGGGAGGAAAAAATTACTTGCATTGGACATCAAGTGAATGGAAACCCTTTTTTTTAGTAAGAACAGATAATGTATTACACAGCACAAGAACAGAATAGATAATGTATTACACAGCACAGATAGTATTCCAGCATAAACATCAATTATTGTATCATGACTGTAGATGTAATGAAACCTATAATGAGAAGAAACCTTGCCACTTCAAGAGTTCTGATGACCTAAACTTGAGACCTATATGCTATATAACAGAGATTAAAGGTAGCATATGTAACAGACCTCAGAAAGAGATTAGGACAATCAATCTGGTTATTTTTCAATTCCTAATCAGTAGATAATAGTCATCAATTAGGCTGCACTGTGTGTGTTCTAGGTCTGTGCCCTAGAGGGTCGAGAGTTGTAGACTTAGGTTAGAATATAGGCCGCAGATTTGAAGAGCTTCTAACCAGTCCTAGCTCCTCTTCAAGGAAGGTCGAATGGTCTAGTATTAAAAACGTTCTACTATGCACATGTAATGACTTTGTTTCAGGTATGTTATAAAAAAGGTTTCATTTCAGAGGTGTCCAAGGTAGATATTCTGATGAGGGCCTAGGCCTGTAATTAAGCCTAAAAAATTCGCTCTTGTTGGAGCCACTTCACCTCAGACCATAGCATTAAAATGATCCTCAAAGAAGGACGAGGTTCTGCAATAAAATAACCCACATGATAGGTCCCCCACCTATAAACGGTATTTCCCAACAAGTCCCTTAACCCAAAAGGAAAATAAAAGTATCCTAATCACAAAAGAACACTTCAAAATTTTCAAAATTTGCATTCTGTACAGGGTCCCAACTCGCATTAAGGAAACAGATACAAAAATGCATTAACAGATATAAAAATGCATTAACAAATTTTCCACGTCCAAAATACAAAAATGCATTAACAGATTTTCGACGTCCAAAATACAAAAATGCATTAACAGATTTTCCACGTCCATACCCGATGACCGAAGAGCGTGACCGTGGCAAACACGAGGAGCTGCAGCGACGAGGAGCGTGGCGACGAGGAGCTGTGACGACGAGGAGAAACAGTGACAGAGGTGCGACAGAACTACAGCACAGCGACAAGGTGCGACAGAGGTGCGACAGAACTCCAGCACGGCGACGAGGTGCGATAGTGACAGAGAAAACGCGAGAACAATAAAATTGGTAACCACATAACTTCGCGGGCGATTTATTTATAGAAAATAGTTCGGCCGAACTATTTTAAATGTAAAAGTTCGGCCGAACTCAATGTCTGGCCGAACTTTAGTTGCCTATTTTCCAATCTCCAGCAAAAATTCTGTTTGCCCGCGCCGTCAGTAAGCTGTCAGTCTAAACGGAATCGAGAGTTCGGCCGAACTATTGCCGAAAAAAAATTTCAACCTGCAATTCTCACAAAAGTGTAACCCAGGTTCACGTTTCCGCCCTAATATCTTTAGTTGTTTTGGGCATAGTATTGATATTACAATTTGAGCACAATTATTAATATGAGCTAGTTTTAAATGTTATAAAATTCACCTCTGGATATTCTTTCCATTTATTTTTTTGGTTTTCTGTTTCTTTGGTCCTTCATGATGGATGGAGTAACAATCCAAAAATATATAGAGATTAAAAAATATTACACAGTTCTCTTCCTAGAAAAAAAAACAATATGAATAATTATAGAAAGCTCTCATCACTTATATCAATAAGCAATTGAACAACTAAATTTGTTGCGATTCTACAAAAATAACTAATAAAATAGACCCAAAGGACAACTCCAAATTTCACAATTAACACTTTTATTAAATTCCAAATTTATAAATTTACGAGTGTATTCCTCACTTGAGTTCACATTTGCTTCTATTTTATTTTTCCGGTCTTCTCATACTAAACATGATGTGTTGTCCTCGATAAAACCTTTCATAACTGAGCCTCCAAAAGTATATATCATGTGGTTATTTTACTTGCCTTCAACAAATTCGAGTCCAACAACCTTCACATAGGGCAAGGGTTGGAATTTGGGTTCTTCATTACAGGTAAGAAAAAAAAATTGATATTTGATATTTTTGACATTCTCCCAAACCATCTAGACTCCATTTATTAGTTCTTCTCCAAAACACATGATACAAGAATTATGCAAAAATCTAGAAGTTGGTTTTACTCACACCCGATGCTATTATTGCAATCAATCTACTCTTATTTCAATATTCTGAATTTTGGTTTTTATTAAACCATTTGAATGTTGCAATTTCAGTGAAAATAAATGGAGTTTTTCCACCAATGTGAATGAGAAACTTTCCCTAGAAGAAATTTCCCTCTTAAGGACTTTGGAGTTGAAGGGAGGATATCTTATAGGCTCCCCATCATCTCCACAATCATAATCATATTGAATATATCTGGGGTATAAGGTGGAGAGTTTGTAATCAAGCAAGAAAAATGTGTTAAAATAATTTATAAATTTCATAAACTATGATCTACACGTCATTCTTCATGAGCCAAATATTTTAGATATTTTAAGTGATTTGTTTCGGTTCTACAGATCTAATGCAAACTATAGTTGAAATAACAATTGCATTGTTTTATAGGTGACATTGTGGCATAGGATAGTTTTAACATGTGAGTGTTAACTGCTAACCTATCATCATAAACACAACAAATGAAATATTCAAGTCAGAAAAGGAATCATTACTATAAAATAAATTACTACATATGACATGCATAACCAAATATATTTTGCCTTACACAACAAAGGAAATCTTAAACTCAAAAAAAGAATCATTACTGTAAAATAATTACTACATATGGCATGCATAACCAAGTCAAGTATATTTTTCCTTATTTGGTTTCCTTCTCATTAGTAAGAAACAACCAGACAACATATGGCTAGCATACATTACTCACATGGAAATTTCTAATTTTTAAGGTCATAGCAAGTGGCTAGTAACAAATAAATAAGAAAAATTATAAAAATATATGTGTGATAGAAGTAAGATATTAGATATGTTTTCTTTAGTGATGGTGGTGAATTCACAAGAATTTTGGATACATTTTCAATTGTAGGGATTTTTGCTTTGTTTCCAGCTGAATGATTCTCGAGGTATTGTGACTCCTTTGCAATGATTGAGAATTGCCTCATAAAGGTCCATTGTTTGTCGCTCCTTTCACTAATTTTAGAATTACCTCACGAAGCTTTAGGTTCAACGAGAGACAACTTTTTTAATTAACATTAATAATAATTTATAATTTAAGGAGAAAAAACAATCATCTACTTAAAATACACCTAGTCTCATTACTAATAAGTTAAGTTTAGAGAGATTTTTTGATTTGTGTGAGGTTTAGACTTGATAAGATCTGAGAGGGGGATTTTTTGTTTTGAATCCAACTATAAGAAAATAAATTGTTTCAAGGCCAGAATCCTAGTGACAATTAGCCCCTACCTAGACTCGTCCTACCTGGTAAATAGTTCACAATTCATAGTTCTTTTACAAGGGGGCATTTATTATTCCATCCAACATTAAGGCTACACTATTAGTTAGATCTAGCACCAACCTAGGCTAACATTCTAACTAATAAGTATCTCATACAAATAAAACGAATTCCTCATGCAATCTAGCTCTTCTAATTTTAAACCTTTTTTTTTTGTAAAATTATGATTTTATTTTTTTTAAACGCATTTTTTAATGCATAAATGGATTCATCTCCATAAAAAAACCATGGAACACTCACATTATGCATATTTCATAGTTAAAACTTATTATTCCAACAAAATTTCAAGTAAAATTAAATGGAAATTTGAGCAAAAAACGTAAAAACATAAAATATTTAGACTATAGCCCCGATTCTTCCTTCTAATAGGCTCTCTCTCTCTCTCTCTCTATATATATATATATATATATATATATATGAAAAAAATTATGGGTAGATCATTCTTCCATTGGGGTCAATTTAAATAGTTTTACCAAAAAGAGGAAAGAAAAAAAGAAGTGGCCGAGAAAAATAAAAATATTTTTTCTCCAAAAGATAGATAATTCTTCCATCCAACATTCTAATCATATTGCTACAATCTTAATGGTAATTAGCCTTACCTATACTCAAAATGTATATTAAAACTAAAAATAAATAAATATATAATTAAAATAAAAAGAAAAAAAACAAAATAATTTTAAAGGAAACCACCTTTTTGAGTTCTTCCTTCCAAAATTAACACTGATCTAAGTCTATATTCAAATTATCTTAATTAAAAAAAGCATTATACAAATGAACAAAATCTTTTTACTTAGATTATTAAAAGAAAAATTCACACGCGTAAACAAATCCAAAAAAAATCTCATTTTCACAATAATATTACTATGTTAAAATAATACTTCTAATTACCATTTATGAATTAATCATGAATTATGTTGAAATTGGTTATAAAACTTTGCCTTTCTATTCTGTTTTTTTTATAAAATAATACTTCTAATTACCATTTATGAATTCATCATAAATTATGTTGAAATTGATTATAAAACTTTTCTATAATTTTATCTATTTACCTTACTATTGTGTTTTTTAAATTTAAGATAAAAAAATAAAAATTGCAACAAATTATTAGAGAAAAATGATTTAACATGAGCTATAACATTCACACTCAATATCAATTCCAAAGCCTTCACCAAAACTCAAAAAGTGAGAGGTGCTTCCTTGTGATAAAAGACAAACGAACTCTTGAGTTGGTTCCATTATGATAGGCCTCGCCAGCGATGCCATTCGACAACTTGAGATATGGTGTTAATGATATTTTCCTAAAAATATAAACCGTCTAAAATATGTTTTATACACTTCAAAACACATCACAAAAAAAATGACAAGCTAAAAATTTTAACATATTTTAGGATCAAAAGGGCTTATGACAGGAAAAATGCTCCTCAAATTCAAACCTTGCATGGGGTTCAACATTTCGTGGTGGGTCCATGTGGTCGGAGGTTCTAAATAGGGTGGGAGTCTTATGCATCTTGCTATGCACGATTAATAATATTGTATGTGGTATATCAGATATCACATTTTAAATGGTTTCAAAGTTGATGGTATGTATACCATTTACCAATTTAATATTTAGTATTATTATAAGTGGTATACAAGATATTAGATTTGATATAGTTTCAAAGGTGATGGTCTCTTTATTACTTTATGTAATAACACTCGTACTATTGGCTATGGTAAATAGGGATTTTGGTGTAATTTAAGGTAGAGTTTATTTATATTTTTTTATTGTTGGTTTGTGTGGAGTTGAACTTTCATGGAAATAATATCTTAAATTTCATGGGAGTGGTTTACAATGTGAGTGATAAAAATTATTTCAAGAAATATTTAAATTTTATGGGAGGGTTCACATTGATAGTGCAAATTAAAATGATTCTTTTATTATTATGTTAGATCTAATATTTTTGTGATCTATAATGTAGAAAATGTCTTTCAGATTAATCACAAAATTATGATAGGAAATTAATCTCATTGAATAAAAAGAGGGATGCATCATTGCCCGGTGATAGCTATTTAAAACAAGTAGTTACTTAGTTAGAGAATTTAAAAGTTTTAATTATTTGAAAATATTATTTAGAATGGTGAACAATTATTATAATAAATTAGTAAATTGATTAAATTATAAAATTAAAAATAATAAAGGGAAAAATATTAAAATAAGAGGGAGGGGGTAAGTGAATAATATAGAATAAAAAAGAGAGGGGGGAAGAGTTAAAAAGAGTGGGGAGGGGAAGAAAAAATAACATCATATATATATATATAACAAAATAATAAAATAGAACCAAGGGAAAAATCTAAACAAGAGGAAGTCGCATAAAAACATAAATTAGAAAAAAGGATACAAACAAAAGAGGAAAAAACAAAACAAAGGGAACATTAACATATTTTTAGGTATATGTCAATATTAGTTCATATTAAAATGTTTTATTGATAATATATTGACCACATTAAAATATTTCATTTTAACATATTATATATATATATATACATATATATAGAATTGGTTTATGTCTTGTTGAAATATTTTGAAAATTATAGTATTTAAACATTTTTTTAGACATTTTTTTTACTTCTAATTACTTTTTATATTAGATAAATGTCTTTCCAATTAACCACATCATTAGGACCTAATCCTAACAATGTGATGAATCCGAAAGACATTAATCTACATATGGATCACAAAAATCTTAGATCTAATACTTTATATACTATTCATTTTTTTGTATTATAACCTATATTACTTTTTTATTTAGAACATAATTTTTATTTTTATTTTAAAAATACACTTGTCAATTCAATGGACGAGAGAAACAGGGACATACAAACATAGATATCCCCTTACACTAAGCTATAAAATAAGAATAGATATTGACATGAAAATATAAACAATATACTTATATTATTTATGTAAAATAAGTATCATTGTATCTCAAAAAAATTAAATAAATAAACTTTTATTCATGATACCTACGTATTTATTAACTGGCTCTGTATCCGCCATATGGCTTTGTAACAAGTTATCCAATAGTAAAGTATATTGCTATTACTTATTTTTACCTAATGCTCTTACCCCTATCTTTGTCTTAGCTGCCCATACTATAGCTGCTACCTTATGCTCCTGCTACTCCCTCCTCTGGCACCCTTACTTCTGTTCTTATTGTTGTTGTTGCTAGCTTTGCTCCCGATAGCAGCACTTTTTCAGATGTGGGGTCAACTGGTTCAAGTTCATTAGCTCGGTAAACTTCCCCCACTCTAATAGTCCGATACAGGGAAAAGGAATGAAGGAAAAGATCAGTGCCAATGAAGGAGACTTTGTCGAATGACCCAAGAAAGATACCATGTTGTACAACCATTGTCAAGGGATTGTCCCCTATCTTGTCTGACCAAAGTTGGGGTGCTATCGACCGTTCAAACCCATCATGCCATCAAAAAGAGCAATCCAACCATAAAGAACCAATAAAAGGCCCCATATCCATTTCACGAGCAATCACCTTACCTTTCTGACTGAAGGGGGTGACGATAGCCATCGTTAACCCATAAATGCCATTGAGTCATGTTGGTATTAACCATACTTACCAAGAATTGACCTTTCTTCTCCATTCCAGATGGATTGCTTCCCTCTTTCACTTACTAATGGAATTTCACCTTGTACCCTATGGTTCCCCTCAATAACAGCCTTACAAAAGGGGAGGAAATCTACAGTTCGCAAGAGGATTTTGAACATGGTCAAGAAAGAGACTATAGTATAGCTATGCACTTCAGGAATTTAGTTAACTAAAAAATTTCATACCGATGTCTGGGTCATATACTCTATCTCTAGGAGCTATCAATAAAATTATGTCACTATCTATCTATTTGTGTGTAAAAATTCCCCACCAACTATCATAATCAACCCTTTCCCATAGGAATCAAAAATTGAAATGAGTTATGTACCCTCCTACCTTAGGTGAGCCATCCTTCCTTATTTTCACAGCAATAGCAGCAGACAGTCAATGGGTGGGTGTGCTTCGCCTCCTACCAGTGATAGGGCCATTGGTTCTACCACTTCATAATAAATGAGTGAGTATCCTCCCCCGAGACTGGAATGATTATCCCTTTCCGATGGGTCTAAATTCATCCCTGGATGTCGTCGGGTACTTTTCACTTCCCCGCCATTCTTGTCACCATCACCTGCAATCCATGCAAGTGTGTCCACACCCCCTGTAGTGGATGGGAAAGTATTTCTCGGAGAAACCCTCCCTAGTTCTAGATCTAGGAGTGCACTTCCCCATATGAGCATTCGGTACATTCATAGGTGGAAGATCTACAAGGTCACCAGTACTTGGGATCTCCCCCCTAATATTAGATTGGTCATCCGAGGGTTCACCTTTATTGTTGTGCTTACACACTAGGCTACCCTTCTCCGAAAGCTTCATGGGACCACCTACCACTAGTCTTCTCCGAGTCACCCAGAGGGGTTTACTACAAAAAAGGGTCCTGGTTCTTGTTTTCGCTAGCTCTGCGAAGCAACCCTTGAGGGAAGAAATCTAGGGCTAGCACAGTTAGGATACTATTTTCTTCCCCTCAAACTGAAAGGTTCTGATTTAGCGTAAGACCGGCCGACACAGGACCTTACCTGCTTGATTGCTCCTGGGTTGACCGACGCAGTCAAGACCAACGTAGTAAGGATGGCCTTTCAGGACTGGATAAGGATGGGGACCTTACCTATTGAAGGATTTACCTAGGACCAAGATTCCTAGAATCAAATAAGATATTCTTCCTTTAAAGGCCTGCCTTATTGTCCGAAGTATTGATTTGAAAAGAGGACTTATTCGTTCTTTAGATAAGGTTTAATTAGGAAAAGTCTTCAAAGTATTGACTTGAAATAAATGAAAGGAACGCAGTCGCTTGTTCGGGCAAGGAATTTTCAAGTTCTTAAAATGGGTTTTCCTAGAACAAAGTACCAAAACTGTGAAGATACCTTTATTCTTCAAATAACGTCCGCATATGATGAACGCCCCCAATGCCCCAGCCAACAGACAAGGCCTTTCAAAGCCTGGAACAAAGTACCGTACTGATCGTATTGTAACTAAGGCCTTTTTCCTTCCTTGGCCCACCTTTCCAAGCATACCTTAGTGTAAGTATTGACCAACACCCAATACGTCCTTTCGTTGTATCGAATTTGAGGAGGTTTACCTGCTTGTCCGCATCAGGCAAGGCTTGGTAGGGACTCACTATTCATATGGTGAGGCCCATTAGGGACTCAACTAAAAGGAGAGGCCCAGTAGGGACTCACTCATTCATATGGGTGGGGCCCGAAGGGACTCGACTAAAAGGAGAGGGCTGGTAGGGACTCACTCATTTATATGGGTGAGGCCCAAAGGGACTCGACTAAAAGGAGAGGCCCGGTAGGGACTCACTAATTCATATGGGTGAGGAATTTATTGCTTTCTCGACCAAAGAGAGAGCAAGGAGCCAGAAGGCTGCTCTACCATAAGGGAGAGAATCTTTAGATTAAAGACCAATAGGGTGAGGGTGAGCCAGCTGAACTCTTGACTAAAATGAGAGGTACGAACCCACTCACCTAAGGTACGAAGGAGAGGATGTGAAGCATAGCTCGACCGTTAGCCCCCCACCCAATAAGCAATCAAGGAAAGTAGGGCTCTCAATTCAAGGAGAGGATGCGTAAGCATGACTCGACCACCGGGCCGCCATCATGCGAAGCTTGGCTCAACTCTTAAGAAGAGGGTGCGTAAGCATGACTCGACCACCAGGAGAGGGGCCTCCATCGAATAAAATAGGCCAATGGAGATAACGTGAATTATTAGCTAACTACATACCTTATAAACCCTTAGGTAACGAAGCGAATAAGTAAACCCCCTACTATGATTTTTTCGAAGTATCCGGGGCCAAGGAAATAAGTGCAGAAGGCCTTGAAAGGCCCTATTCTAATTAAACCCTCCATCCATCTCCTTATCAACCATTCTTTCAACACTTATTCTTTTCTAGGCCTTGGCTCGAGGTATTAACTCATTAGGCCAGGGAAAGAAGTATACTTCATTCTAGGTGGACCCATTTTAATAAGAAAGGAAGGTACATCCTTTCATTTAAGGAAGGTCAATACTTCAAAGAGTAAGGCCTTAAATGAAATGAATGGATATCTTATTTTATTCAGGCCTTGAAAGGTTGGTTTTCACTGGGTTGGGATCGAGCTGGAACAGGTTCAACCTTTTACTTACTTGAATGGGGTGCATTGAGGGGAAGGTCCTGAAAGGAAGGTAGGCCCTTAGTTGACTTATTTGGTGGGGGGGGACGGTCAAGAGTTTGCTTGCTCACGATGGAAAAGATGGCAACCCTCACCATATGAATAGTGAGTCCCTAACGGTCCTTTAGTTCTTCGAGTTCGCTACCTCGCCCTCCTTGGGTCAGGCGAGACCGCTTAACGCTACCTCTACTATTGTCAAGAGTTCGGCTGGCTAACCCTCACCTTGTGGTTGAGCAACATTAATTCCTCTCCCTTATGGTCGAGCAACTTTAGTTCCTGTCCCTTTTGGTTGAGAAACTTTAGTTCCTCTCCCTTTGGTCGAGCACTCCATTTCTCTCCCTTAATTGAGAGCCCTGTCGGGGGCATGATGGCGGCCTATTAGTCAATCCATGCTTCGCATCCTCATGGTCGAGTGAATACGTTCCTTATGGTCCTTAGGCCTTACGATACCTTGATTTATTCTCCTCAAAGAGCTATACTCAATTAGATAAGGCCCGAGGACGCTGGCTCCTGCAGGCAGAGGCCCAATGAATTTTAGATGCAAAGCTCTCCACCTCATTAAAATCATATTGGCATACTCCCCTTGAAAAGAAGGAGCAGACCCCATCAAAGACGAGAGTAGGGTACAACAAGGCCATTTCCGTCCACCTTTTCATAGAGCCGTACGTGGACGTTACCTCTCATATAGCTTCCAGCCGGCAGTCAGCCCTTACAATAAATAAAAAAATGTGTGTGTGAATGAATCGACGAAAAATCAATCGAAGAGTGACATGAATTTGGTTCTTTAGCAGTAGCATGGGAGGAGCATCCTTGTCACAAAAAAGGAGTAGGTAGAAGGGAGATTCGTGACATCCATTCGTGATTGATCTGGATAGCTCAATTTTGCTTGCTAATAATAAAAAATCAAACAGGGGCTAATGCCAGTGCCAGTGCTAGTGCCAATGCCAATAACTCAGTGAATTTTTGTGGGGAAATATTTATTAAAAGTTATTTTACATACCGGGTGAAATTTAGGTAGGTTCAGGAATAGATTTAAGGCGGGCGGTAAGGTCTTGCCCTTCTTTAAAGGGAAAGGTACTATGATTTAGTCCCCCCAAAAAGTTAAAAGGGTTGGGTTGGTCCTTTTAGGTAGTAAGGTCCTAAAAGGAGAAAGGTAAGGATAACCTTACCTATATTTATTACTGCCCATTCTTTATTAGTTGTAAAGGGGGACTAAGCTGGTCAGAGCTAAGTCAGGACCAGTCAATAATGACTCGTATCATTTCGGTAACTAGATATAGAATGGATAAGTAAATGATTGACAAAATAGATACGGGAATGATTTCATCATAACAGAAATATCACTTTTCATGGCCAAAAGAGGATATTTGGAGGATGCGTTAGCAGGCTCGACCAAAGGGAAGAGGATGCCCCCAGCAGGGCTCAATTTTTAAGGAGAGGATGCGAAGCATGGCTTGACCAATGGGCTGCCATCATGCCCCGACAGGCCTCGACCAACAAGAGAGGAAAAAAGGTACGGAGTTGCTTTCTCGTGGAGGGGAAGGAAGATGGAAAAATCTAACGGGAACCCTATGAACCCTTATTATATATGTAATTACGTATAATAAAGTAACTTTAGATATAAGACAAAAATGTTTCTATTCTATATGTAACTACGCTCTCGAATCCAGTTATTCATTATATATGTAATTATGTAATGAAGGATATATGTCCCTTTCATGAATGATCCAATCATGAATAAGATATGTGTGTTCGTCATTCATTATATATGTAATTATGCCTTAGAAAATTATGCCTTAGCAGACTTAGCATATATTATATATGTAATTATGCATGGTCACTTTAGCAAACCTTCTAGCAGCAGTAACTGATCCTAAGAGAGAGAGCTCTTTTACTAGCTGTTAATGGGTCCGTCATATTATATACGCTTAAGTGTTCACTCATTTTCATTGATCATAGTATGTGTAGGGGGAGGTGTAATCTTGTTTAGCAAGACATAGCTCAGCGAATACGGGAATTTGTGTATGCCAAGTCAAGTAGGTAAGTGAGGCCTTACCTAGAGAGATAGATCTTTCCTTACCTTATCCTTCCTTATCTTATGGCCCTACATTACTTATAGGGCCTTTAGGAAATTATAGAATAGAGATACCTTAAAGGTTAGGACCTTACCTTAAGACCTTACATTCAACCTTCTTTATAGGATAGAACAGGACCTTAGATGTTCTTAGCTATTCAATGATGTTTGTTGAGGTATGTTTGCCAAGTTACCTAGTTTGTTCCTATATGTGTATGGAATAGTTCTTATCTCTGAGCTAAATTATAAAGGTCAGAGTTGATTATTTCCGATCTTATTACCGAAGTTACCTTTGATATATAAGTCAAATTTCAAGTTTTTCAAAGAGGGAACCCTGCAATATGATCTTATGCATAATTAAAGGAGTCGTGATACGGGGAAAGAGCAAGACCTGAACAAATATTTTGAATTATATATAACAACCAGGGAACAAAAGAAGGAAGTTCCTCTCCCATTGGTCGAGCTATGCTTCGCATCCTCTTCCTCACCATATGAATAGTGAGTCCCTACTGGGGCTTTGGTCGAGCGGCCTATTGGCTTGAGATCACATAATAAAAGAAGAAATTGGTAAGGTGTGAGAATCCTTTATGAAAGTGTAACATACCTAAGTGACCACCAATGAGAGAGAGAGTGCGAGTCAGGGTCTGTGAGTGGTAACTCGAAGTAACGTGAGGTGAGGACCTTACTCCTGTGAATGCAATCCAACCAAGTCGTTCCTCTGGAAGTCTCAAGTGAAACAGGTAATCCAATGGTTATTTTAGTGTCTAAAGGCAGGTTGTCTCCAAGTATAGATGCTAAGAAGCCTAAAAGAAGTAAGCTCCATGTCAGGTCCCACCAATAGCTAGATGATTCATAATGAGGTGTTATGACTCAAGTTCTTGCAAGACACGAGAAAGCCCTAAAAGGGGACTGATGAAAGAAAATATTCGAATAGGAAATGTAAGGTGGTCATGGGTACAGGCCGCAAGAAGACAAAAGGTGGTCCTTTCATCCATGAGAAAGGGTGTGGACAACCAAGAATCGACGTGAGGAATCCTAATAGGTAAATTAGCACAAGAGAGAGGGGTGATGCCTAAGGCACAAAATATGAACTATAAGGTGTAGGTCATACCACTCCCGAGCATAGATGATCCTAAACCCATCTTGAAGTGCGCTAGTAAAAGCCTAGAGACAGTAGGAAAAGAAAGTGGGCACGAATTCCATGAAAGAAAATGCAATAGACAGATGGAAAGCAGAAATAATAAGGTGGTCCCTAATACACAATCAAGCCCATGGCAATTAATTGTTGGTCCATTTTTCATAAATTGAGTCATTTGTTAACATAGGCAATCCAAACCGCTACTTTTGCAGCTCCAAGCGAGGTCACAGCCCCTGCATAAAAAATGGGTGCCCTTAGGACCTTAAGGAAACCAGCAAGTCAACCTTGTGTTATGTCTACCGATAGCCGTATCGGATTCACAATGAGAGGCAGCTTCTAAAAAGGTAATGGGCCTAACGCGAGGCATGAAAAAGCAATAAGGGAAGGCACCCGTATAGTACCTTCAATATCTCACCATGAGATGAAATGTACCTGATAATGTAAGCGTAGTAGTGGGTCCAGAGATCGCGGTAGGAGTTGCGCTTAAAAATAGATCCATAGCTTAGCAAACTCTCTTCATTACAACATAAGGATTAAGGGATTAGCACACGGAAATAACATTCAATAGTGAAAGAAGATCCGGATATATCGCCCTCCACTCCAAGAGGATATTCGAGAGCTTGCCCAGCCGGCTCAACAGTTAATAGTTATTGCTAGGGTTTTTGTAAATGAATAGTGTTTCGAATATGAATCTGTTTTTTTTACCAATGTTCTTCCTATTGAAACTTCAGCTAAGAAAAATGTGACTAAGGTGCCTCGCAAACTACCCTGATTAAGTCATTAGGGGTAGGCAGGCGGGGCGAGCGAGGGTGGGATAGAATATACCGAATCATCCTTTTTGGGGATAGAGAAGATCCTTTTGACTGGGGCGAAAATTGGTCCAAAGAATATCTTAAACACTGCATTGATTGGCCCTTAGTTTGACCAAGCCAACCCTAGAAATCCATTGGGGCCTACCGAAACATAGTAGGACCTAGTGGAACACTTTACCTCGGATCTTGCTTACCTATTTGAAAGTTTACTCTCGTCGATCCATGGAGTTGCCATTGCCCCACCGCATGGCGTGTAATCACTTGGGATATTATGCATTAGTGTCTAACCTTACGAAGACATAGAGTTGAAGGGCGTTCATCTTTTCATAGATGGGAGCTAGTCACTGTGTTTAGGACCGTCACTCGATACTTCTCTTTCCATCTCTTGGACTTACTGAATTTCGATATTCACTTCCTTCAGTATCCACACATCATTATTAGTGGGACGACCGTTTTTTCGAGGGATATGTGGATCGGGAAAAAGAATGATGGTGTTCTGTGGTGCATGTTAAATAAGCGCTAGTGCAGAGTAGCACCCCCTGGCTGCAACTACACATTCAGATCTTTTGAACTGGCGCAACGAGAAGAACTAACGTCTTTCTGCAAATAAGTTACCCTCCAAGTGCCATTCTTGCTAGCCTCTTGTGCGGCTACAGCTCCGATTCAGACTGATACTCACACTCCTCTAGCTTGTCAGATAAGAGAACTAATCTATTTAAGTGTTGAGACTCTCTAAAGGCGACGAGAACTCATCCCCTTATGCACCGAGACGAGCTCTCCTTAGGCGCTGGAAAATGCTCCCTTTAGGTGCCCTACCTACTGTGCCTCCAGCCGCAATAAATTACCCTCGGCACCCCATCTGCACCTTCCCTCCACCGGTCCTACTCTCGCTACCCTAGAGTTCCAACTCGCTGCAACTGGAACTGCCCATCCAAAAGTGCTTCCCGAAATCAAGTTAAAGATACTAATTTCTTGAAACCAACTTACTATTAGAAGCTACCATCCCACTAAAGGATAGGTCATGTCTAGTTTGATCATTTCACCAGATCAGCCTTCATAGTGCTCATCTTGCCATGTATCAGCTACTTGACATGTTGATAACATTTCAACGATTCAAGGCCCATTGCTGATACTGAAAGGTGCATGTGACCATCAAACCTATTAAAAGCAAGCACTACGGCCTTCTCGCTGCCTGCAATGGTGAGAATATATTTCTATTCCACTTTCTATACCATTACTCCATTTTTGCCAAAGCTAGAAGCTGCAACTCGTGGGTATCCTAATACGGCCCAAGTCGAGGGAAATTTTGCTGCAACCGAAGGACTACTTGCTCCTTCGACTGTTCGTTCTTGCTACTTCGAAGGGAAAACTTGGTGGCTGCCTTCTGGCTTGAGCGAGTATCTATTCCAAAGACCGAGGGTTGCTTGCTACGTCTCTTTATTTGAAACCTCTTCTTGTTCGAAGCTCACACACCTGACCCAAAAAGGGGAGGTAATGAAATTGGTTCTCTAATTGTTTAATATCGGCCCTTCGTTCGTTCATAAAACCCTGTTGAACCTACTTCATGTTTCAAACCCCATGGAGATGAGATAAATCCAGTATGTTTCAAATACAGTCAGTGTGCATCTGACCTATCTTCCATCACTATCTGCAAAGGCTTTTTGAAACCGATCTCTCTACTCATGAGCTGAGCCTCCTAAAGACTAGTTATTCCTTCCATCCTACTCAAAAAGAGTGGAAAGAAGACTTGTTTGTGATCAACCTCAAGGAGAGAATCAGAGATGATTTCTCTTAGCCGAATAACTCGAACATCGAGCCAACCACTTGCCCACTAAAGAAAGGAGACAACGAAGCAAAAAAGTTACCCTCTAATCTTCTTCCAGTTCAAAGGATAGGTCGCCTATACCAAGAGTATTTCCCAAGAGCCAGTACAAGATTAGGATTTAGTCTAAAAAAAATTTCTATTTCCGTTCAAAGGACAGTTCAGTTTGCCCATCACAACAAAGAGGAGTAAGAAGTTGCTTGCTCCTCACTTGGCTACCCCTTCCATGCTGGCAGTAACCCTCGCTAATAAGGCTCTTCCTTAGCACCTAACCTAAGGAGATAAGTCTGTAGTATATGCATTGTTCGTTAAAGCGAAATTACATATATAATAGCAACATTATCGATCGAGGTATCAAAAGACCATAATTACATATATAATATATCTCATTCATGACTGGAAGCCTCTTTAGGTAATAATAAGTCTATGGAATAAGCAGTGGTTAGACACCCGATTGTAATAACCTAAATAGTATTTAGGTAAAGCTAATATGAAGACCTTAAATAGGATCATCTACCTTTTTCATAGGGGTTTAACCGTAGAGTAATTTCAACTTCAAATCACAATTTAATCTCACACCCAACCAAAAACTCCACTTTAAATGTTATTAATTTTTAATTATTTTTATTTTAAATTGTATTATCAATCATATATATATATATATATATATAAGAGAAGGGATGGAATATGTAAATGTATTTACATTAGAAAAAAATATAGACATGAACAAAAAAAGCTCTCATGGCAGCCGTCTGCATAGTCACACCCCATTTTCAAAATCTAGACAAAAGGCCTCGAGCACCCCTCATCTGCACAGATTCTTAATGAGATCTATATATTCATTTCCAACGTAGTGCATGCCAATAATTGTAACACTATCTAACTAAATGTTAATAAAATAAAACATAACCTAATTGTTCATTAAAGGGTACAACTATGAACCATAGAATGACAACGGCTCTAGGCTCATGTACATCAATATCAAGATCTCGGAAACAAAATTTTCTTTTGAAGATCATGTTGTTAAGCTCGACATCGTGGCTCCTGCACTCAAAGGCACATTTCACAATACGGAAGGTTTTGGGGGAGAGAAAATTAAAAAATAGCACATATCCGAAACACAAATGGCCAAGAAACCTGTGGCTATTCGCACTAACTTGACCAATCCATGCTACCGGTGTATACAAGAAATAAATGTTAGCCTGTCCATATAACATGCATCATAGGAAACTCACATCAGACCACCTTAGTAACTTTACACAACAGTCCATAGCCCAGGGTAGTGTATTACCATTTAATGTTGGGTGGGTGGTATAGAGTGTAGTAAAGAAAATAATTTAAATTTGATGTAGTAAAGAAACTTAAATTTAATGCACTTTATATCATCCCCATTACCATTGAAGGTTGTATAATGTTGTATATTATCCCCATTATGTCCGCAATTTCTGGCGGGTCAAAGATATTTTATGCTGGCATTGTACTCAACCTTATAACATGATTTGATGTGACAGTACATTGTATTGAAAGAGGGTGAAGTACCTTACTGAAAATGGTGATATAAAACATTATTGCACAATAAGACTTAACCATATTTAACAAACAAAATTATATAAAAATAAAATTGAAAAAATTAAAAAAATAAATTGAATTTTTTATAAAGTCTTTTTTTTGTTGTAAATTTAGTAGTACTTATCCATTTTCATATTTAAAGCGAACAAGTTGCTATGCATAGTATTAGTTGTGGAGCCTCAACTTGCCTGAAGGAAACCATGTCTGTTGGCCACCGTCTGGCATTAAAAGCCATCCAAAATTGAAATTGTTTTTTCCATCTATTTACTACTTTTACAACATTACTATGTCCATAACCAGTACATTTAAAAGAAAAAATATATATAATATTCTCAAAAGACATATAACATATCTATAATCTAAAAAGAGACTCCATCAATTGGTTCCATTGTAGTAGAGCCTTGCAAATCCTTTTTCTCGAGGCTATTAAGCTGCCTCTCTGTGACCAATTCTTTCATTAATCTGCAAATGGGTCTTCATCATATTATGCATATCCTGTTTGATTTGGTGTAATTTGAACAACATTGAAGAGTTTGCTTCCTTAACTTCCATATTGGCCATTTCCTTAGCCAGTACACACTTCATTTTCCAGTACGTTTTAACTAACTGCTAGAATAGTGATACTCTGCCTCTTGTGCTGCGAGGATCCAAAATAAATCCATCTTGGCCTCTTGTTCTTCCAGATCTTCATCATCACTCTGAGTTTGTTTTTCCCAGCCATGAATTGCTTTGCAAATATGGATCAAATTTCCTGTTTCGTATACATCTGTAAGACTTTCCAAAGTTTCTTTGTTAGTATTCATCCCTCTCTTGCCCTTTGCTTGGTTATTCTGGCCTTTCACCATGATGGAATTAAAGAACCTGAAATCGGATCCTGTGAAGAGATAGAAGTCAATATAATAGTTTCTGAAAGATCTGTTCATTATCTGATGACTCTTCAACCCCATAATTGATGCAGGAGCATCAAGGCCATTTCTAATTTGTAAATATGTAATAAAGGGGGGTGTGACAATTTTATTATTTTATTAATTAATTTGTTATTTTTAATAAAATAGGAGATAAATTATATAAGTGAGGATTTTGTAAATATTATTTTATTAATTAAAATGATATGTGAGAAATAGATTAGGAGCAAAATTAGAGAGTATTTATTCTATGTATGGGACTTTGTTGAGTCCACACCTAAAATATAGATTTAGTTGAGGATTAGGTGGAGAGGTTTTTGGAGTGAATTAAATGCATTATTTATGTATAAATATGAGTGGTTTTTGTGAGGAAAATACACTTGAATAGTTGAAGAGTTGTGAGTGGTGAGAGGGTTTCTACTTGGAAGCCTTTGGGCAATTGTAAAGGGCCAAATGATTTGGAAATCAGGCCAAGGAAGGAGATTGGTTTGTAAGTACTGTGTGTATTAATGCAGCATTTTATTTCTGAAGTTTATGCCCTCTTCCTGAGTTATGTTGTAATTAGAAATCAATGTCGATTGAATAGGTATAGGTTGCTGGTTTATAAGAGAAGAATTGTAATGAATGCTCTTAAAATCTTAGTAACAATTTGCTGTGTGTTTATGAGAGAAATTTTGTAATCAAAGTGTGTTTTTAGTCTTGGACAAGAAGAGCAATTTCTGTATTGAGAGATTTCTAGTATCGATTTTGAATGAATACCAATTTATACTTTGAATCGAATTTAATCTATATATATGCTGAAGAGGATGAAAAGAGGATCGATAATCTTGAAAAGGGATCAAATCGGATTTGAAATTTCAGTTTGGTATTGGTCTTGTTAAATTGACTTAGAAGATGGCATTTTGTGAAACTGAGTTGAATTCCATGGAATTGGCTGAAGATGTTATAATTTAAATGAAAGCATTTGCAGGGAATTAAATTATCTGTTCAGTGAGTCGATTTCTGGCAATCGATTCACAACATTTCAGATGGAGAAAATAAGCTTTAATGGCTTCGATTTCTATAGATAAGCAGGAAATGGACATCTGCAATTGAACAGAAGAAACGCAGGAGTTGAGCTGGCAAAATCGATAAATTGTAGCACTGGAAAATTAACGAAGTAAAATCTAGCAAATTGTTGAAACTACAACTGGGAACGCAGAAGAAATCGTGTTAAATCCATTGGGTAAAATCCAGATCTGTTTATACATGTGCTGAATGTCTGACATCGTCTTCGAATGTTAATACAGAAGAAGATGCTAATGATTTGAATCGTGTGGAGGATTGGTTTATATACAACAAATGTATTTTAACTGTGGGACAGAGCGTTGTTAGATTAAGGGTGATTTCAATCGTTCTGCAATGTTTGATTGATAATTCATATTGTTATCTTTTTTTAAACGTTGATTGGTGTGAGTTAAATGTGCAGAGACTGTTGAACATCATTGAATGAGGTATATTCAGCACAGAGGAAGCACTGAGTTGCAGTGATAGTATGAGGTTGAGCGCAACATTTAAATGGTAATTGCATGGATGCATTGAAATAACCAGGCATTATATAAGTTATGTTGATCTGGTGTCAACACTAGGAATCGATGGTGTTGAAAGGAATGGAGGAAAAAAAAAAGTTGATCTAAGCAGTGTTTGCTTAAATCAATTTGATTATCCAATTGAATACATTATATAGTCAAAGGCAAAGGCGCAACTGGAGAAATCGTTCAAGGAATTCAACTGTGTGATATAAACCAGTGGACACGTTTATAAGTGATGAGAAGCATTAGACGCAGAGCTGAAAGTGTCAAGAAGGTAAGTTTAATGTGAGGGCAATTGTTGTTATTAATCAAAAACTGAATGTTTATACAAACTGCCATAGCAAACAAGCATGCATGAGGCGTTAACCCAGTGTGGTAAGTTGAATGGGAAAAGGCGCATCTATATATATATTTGATATTTGGTTCGACTAAAATGAAGGGTCGAAGATACATAATCTTGTGCAGGCCAAATGTTACTAAAATAGTGATGTTTGCCGTGTCAGGTTGGGTGATTAAAATAATGTCAAATTGAATTTTAAAACATGGGTGCATTGTTTCATTGAATTTTGATTATATAAAATCTGATACTGAAAACCATATATAAATGATGGGATTTAATTGGAAATTGAGGAATGAGTAGTATTTGGTTTGGTTTTGGATTGAATGATGTTTGAATCCTATGTTTTGATAAGTTTCCATTCATGAGGAAACCTTTGTATGAATATTGTTGGGTTCTAGTTTTGAACCATATACTGAAGATAACTTCCGCATGTGAATGGTAGTGTGTGAATTTTCCAGGTATTGAGGTTTTGAGTGGGCATATGCTGAGATGCATGTTTATATGCATGGTATTGGAGATTCTGGGTATTGCAGGGTTGGCCCTGCATCATTTTGGTATCAAAGCTTGGCTCTGTTGAAATTGAAGATGGTTTTTTTTTTTTGAATGAAGTGCAGGAAGGTTCTGTTGAGAACTGAAGTGTGTTTTATTGAGTGTGTGATGAATACTAAAAGGAAGATCATATTCTAAATCTGAGATGCAGCAGTACACAATTGCAGCAAACAAGATTGCTGAAATGAATGAAGAATCGTGCAGATAAAGCCGAAAGATTGGAAGAAAGGATCAGATTCTAAAATCTGATTGACAGTAGTTGAATATCGAGAAATTGTGCAGTGGAAGCATAAAGATTTGCTGAAACAGATTTGCAGGAATGGTGAGATTTTGAAGGTAATTGAAGGTATGCAGTTTTGTCTAATGATTAGCAGATATGAAATGAATGAAATTTTATAGTAAGATTGCAGTAGTTAAACTGTAAGAGGGATGTTTGTAAGTTTTGGAAGTAACATAGTTTGAATACACAGCTAAAAGCTAGTGAGAAGGACAGTCCATTTAAAAGTGTAGGTTAATGGAAGGACAAGATCAGACGAGATCTTGAAGGTAAGATGATATGGTTTTATTTGGATTTGAAGATTAAAAGATTGTAGTCTTTGCATTGAAGCAGAAGTATTATTGCAACTCCCAAAAGGCAATTCCATAGAAGATAAGGTTAGAATTTCTAACAGATAAATGAAGCTGGTGAAAGTTTCTAAGTGAAAACATAGATGTGGCAGAACCTTGAGGAATTCCAATAGAGATTGGAGAAGGATGAAATTTGCGTTCTTTGAAGATACAAATGAGTTGAAGCCAGAAAGAGAAAAGAGAAGTGCTCAAAGGAGGTTCGAGAGATAGAGAACCAATTGCTTTCCAAAAGACTGAGTGAGGAGAGCTTGGTGAGGTAAGTGGCAGCAGGACAAGACTTGTTGTTGCAGAGGCTAGTGAAATTCATAGTAGAGTGAGTAAGGAACTCATAGAGATGGAGAGAATGATGACTAGTGATAGTCGTAACAGAGGTTCTGAAAGAGACCACAGCAGAGGACAAAAGGAGAAGAATTTCAAGGCAAATGACATACAGAGACAGTTAAGAAAAGAGGAATATGAGTGGGAGAAAGCTGAGATAGTAGTTCAGCTTGAGGTGTTAATGGAGATGTTGCGAAGAAATGAAGTAGACCAGAAGCATGGTTACGTCATGAGAAAGAAGGTGAAGTGGTAGAGACTACAAGAGAAGAGGAATCATCAGGTGAATATGCAGTTGATGAAGGAACTAAGGGAACTTGAACAGGTTATAGATGCCAAACAGAGGATAGAGAAGCTCGAAAGAATTGAGCTACAACAAAAGGAAGATGTTGAAGTTTCGATATGTGAACCAGAAAGTGGACCATTACTTTTTGAAAGTGATGAAGAGCTAGAGGAGTTGAATCATATGAATGATTTGAAGCAGTCGGAAGACTTGATGACTGAAGCATTAAATAAGACCGTAGGGTCTTGTGATTTTAAAACTAATGATTTGTGTATGATTGCAGGTTTGGAAGAAGATAGACAGTCTTTTAAAACTGTCAAAGATGTGAAAGAGTATCTTCTAGAAGATGAAAGTTTTGAAGCAGAATATGATAAAGAGGCCGGGAAAGAATCAGTTCACTACAATGGACAAATGCTGGAAGACATCATTGAAATAGATGATGAGAAGGGGAGACTAGCTGATAGTCTCAAAATTTCTTTGATTTTGGATCAGCATACTGATATGCTGACAAAAAAAGAGAAATCAACGCAACATACTGAAGTGTTGCTAAAGGGAAAAGAGGTACAGAGGCCTTATATTTTTTATAATGATTGTCTTATAATTGAAGATGTTGTTGCAGACGCTGGAACATATTTGGCACAAGTGGATAGCCAAATGGAAGAAGGAGAGGAAGAACATCTACTGAGGGATGTTAAGGAGAGACTGTTGAAGAAGGATGACAAAACAGTTGTCATAAATAATAATCAAGAAGAAGTTGACAGATGCAGAAAATAGAGGCAAGAAATTGTTCTAAAAGACAATGTAGCAGCGGCAGAAAAGGTACGAAACAGCAGTAAGGGTGAAAAGGAAGCGATCAAAACAAGTGAAGAACAAGCAAGAATGAGATTTCAACAATCAAGAGATGGAAAAAATCAGCAGACAGAGGATATACTGGATAGAGAAATTGAGTTGATAAGGAGGTTAATGATGAAAATGTCTCATAGAAAGAGAGTAGCAAGAAAGAAAATGAGCGACAACAAGAGAAAGATAGCAAAATATTGCGAGGGCACAGCCAGTGGGGCAATGCAACATAAAGTGTGGAAACCTGGAGCAGAACAATAGACAGAAGTAGCGACAAGTGGGAAATTGCAGCACAAGATATGGGATCCAGGCATACACAGATTCGAACACATGATCAGGCGATCATGTTTAATTTCAACCTTGGGAGTCTGATGCAGCAACATCAAGGCCATTTTTCATTTGTAAATATGTAATAAAGGGGGGTGTGACAATTTTATTATTTTATTATTTAATTTGTTATTTTTAATAAAATAGGAGATAAATTATATAAGTGAGGATTTTGTAAATATTCTTTTATTAATTAAAAGGATATGAGAGAAATAGATTATGAGCAAAATTAGAGAGTAGTTATTCTATGTATGGGACTTTGTTGAGTCCACACCTAAAATATAGATTTAGTTGAGGATTAGGTGGAGAGATTTTTGGAGTGAATTAAATGCATTATTTATGTATAAATATGAGTGGTTTTTGTGAGGAAAATACACTTGAATAGTTGAAGAGCTGTGAGTAGTGAGAGGGTTTCTGCTTGGAAGCCTTCGGGCAATTGTAAAGGGCCAAATGATTTGGAAATCAGGCCAAGGAAGGAGATTGGTTTGTAAGTACTGTGTGTATTAATGCAACATTTGATTTTTGAAGTTTATGCCTTCTTCCTGAGTTATGTTGTAATTAGAATTCAATGTCGATTGAATTGGTATAGGTTGTTGGTTTATAAGAGAAGAATTGTAATGAATTCTCTTCAAATGTTAGTAACAATTTGTTGCGTGTTTATGAGAGAAATTTTGTAATCAAAGTGTGTTTTTAGTCTTGGACAAGAAGAGCGATTTCTGTATTGAGAGATCGCCAGTATCGATTTTGAATGAATACCAATTTATACTTTGAATCGAATTTAATCTATATATATGTTGAAGAGGATGAAAAGAGGATCAATAATCTTGAAAAAGGATCAAATCGGATTTGAAATTTCGGTTTGGTATTGGTCTTGTTAAATCGACTTAGAAGATGGCATTTTGTGAAACTGAGTTGAATTCCATGGAATTGGGTGAAAAAGTTATAATTTAAATGAAAGCATTTGCAGGGAATTAAATGATCTGTTTAGTGAGTCGATTTCTGGCAATCGATTCACAACATTTCAGATGGAGAAAATAAGCTTTAATGGCTTCAATTTCTATAGATAAGAAGGAAATGGACATATGAAATTGAACAGAAGAAATGCAGGAGTTGAGCTGGCAAAATCGATAAATTGTAGCGCTGGAAAATTAACGAAGTAAAATCTGGCAAATTGTTGAAACTACAACTGGGAATGCAGAAGAAATTGTGTTAAATCCATTGGGTAAAATCCAGATCTGTTTATACATGTGTTGAATGTCTGACATCGACTTCGAATGTTAATACAGAAGAAGATGCTAAGGATTTGAATCGTGTGGAGGATTGGGTTATATACATCAACTGTATTTTAACTGTGGGACGGAGCGCTGTTAGATTAAGGGTGATTTCAATCGTTATGCAACGTTTGATTGATAATTCATATTGTTATCTTTTGTTAAACGTTGATTGGTGTGATTTAAATGTGGAGAGATTGTTGAACATCATTGAATGAGGTAAATTCAGCACAGAGGAAGCACTGAGTTGTAGTGATAGTATGAGGTTGAGCGCAGCATTTAAATGGTAATTGCATGGATGCGTTGAAAGAACCTGGCATTATATAAGTTATGTTGATCTGGTGTCAACACCAGGAATCGATGGTGTTGAAAGAAATGGAGGAAAAAGAAACGTTGATCTAAGCAGTGTTTGCTTAAATCAATTTGATTATCCAATTGAATACATTATATAGTCAAAGGCAAAGGCGCAACTGTAGAAATCGTTCAAGGAATTCGAATGTGTGATATTAACTAGTGGACACGTTGATAAGTGATGAGAAGCATTAGACGCAGAGATGAAAGCGTCAAGAAGGTAAGTTTAATGTGAGGGCAATTGTTGTTATTAATCAAAACCTGAATGTTTATACAAAGTGCCATAGCAAACAAGCATGCATGAGGCATTAACCCAGCGTGGTAAGTTGAATGGGAAAAGGTGCATTTATATATATATTTGATCTTTGGTTCGACTAAAATGAAGGGTCGAAGATACATAATCTTGTGCGGGCCAAATGTTACTAAAATAGTGATGTTTGTCGTGTCAGGTTGGGTGATTAAAATAATGTCAAATTGAATTTTAAAACATGGGCGCATCGTTTCATTGAATTTTGATTATAGAAAATCTGATACTGAAAACCATATATAAATGATGGGATTTAATTGGAAATTGAGGAATGAGTAGTATTGGGTTTGGTTTTGGATTGAATGATGTTTGCATCCTATGTTTTGATAAGTTTCCATTCATGAGGAAACCTTTGTATGAATATTTTTGGGTTCTGATTTGGAACCATATACTGAAGATAGCTTCCGCATGTGAATGGTAGTGTGTGAATTTGCCAGGTATTGAGGTTTTGATTTGGGAATATGCTGAGATGCATGTTTATATGCATGGTATTGGAGATTCTGGGAATTGTAGGGCTGGCCCTGCATCAATAATGTTTATACTGTCAACAATAGACATCTGTAAGCTGAGAAGGATGAAAAACAATGTGAACCAACTACGTGGCCAGTGGAGAACGAAGCGCTTCACATAACCCAGATGGAAAAAGGAGTACCATTGAAAAATATTACCCATAAGATACCCAGTTACACTAAGAAATGAATTTAGCACAAGACAAAGATAAAGAAACCATTGAAAGGCTTTTACCTCTAAAATATACTCTGAGACCTATAAAAAACCACCTACAGAAAAATTTTTTGAGAGCAATTTGTAACAGAAAAATTTCAAATTAAAATACTTGGGAAACAAACCATCTAAGTAGAGACAGACAGAAAGCCCACCGATAGAGGAATGATAGGAATTATTTGATAAAAATTCGATGCCTACAGAGGAATTATTTGAGAGCAATTCGTAGCAGAAAGTTGTCAAATTACAATAAATTGGCAACAGAATACAAATGATAAAACATATCATTGTGAAATCATAACCAGAGAAGTGTGAACTAAACCCCATTTTTTGAATAGTTTTATGAGCCGAAAGTTAGTATCCAGACACATACAGCACCATATAAACCTTATAGAATTCATAACCAGACATACAATGCGGAGAGGCTGGAGGACCATGAAAGCATGTCTCTACTTCTGGACAGGCGCCATTTTCGTCATTCTCACAGGTATACGAACATAGTATCTCCATGTAATGACGATAACTATAACTATAACCATCATCTTCATTCTTCAAGGTAGCAATAAAGAAAAATGATGATAGCATTACATACCAGGTAATACACCAGTGCTGAAGGTATCCCCATAGAAGATGCACCACAGAGAAAAACAGAAAGGAAAACAAACCTTTCTTTGTAAATCCAAGATTATGGGATGAAGGAAATAGAGTATTACCCAAGTTAACCCCACTCTTTTGACGTGAAGAATGATCTCACAGGTGAGTAGTGCACATTGATGAGGGAGCATCATAGCAAGGACCGCCACCCTCGTGCAATGAATCCCATTCTGCTGTCATCCACCCCATGGGATATGATCATCAAACACTTGACACCCCGATCGGAGGTGAATTTTTTATAAGGTCAACATTACAAACTCTTCTTCAATTTTTGGTTGAGGTGCAAGTTAATTAATAATCAAAATAATTTTCAATGTTTTATACACTTCCACTGGCAAGGATAATAAAAAAACAATTTATCTTATTTATAATTATATAGAATAATTTTATTTTTCATAAAATAACGTCTTTATAGAAAAAAAATTACCTTGCCTTCACCATAAAATTGTCATAACTACTGCCAATACATCTTTATTGAAAGAGTGGGATCGTTTCACAAACAAAAGTAATTGATTATACAAAATCTCAAGGAAATCAAAGATCCATTTTTTTTGGAATTTTCTTTAAAAATTATAAAGATCGCTTTTGTTTGGAATTCTCTTTAGAAATTGTACCAATCAAGTGTAGTACCATGAGGTAGGCTTTATACCATTCTGCGGAATAACATATTGGGTAGATATGTGCATGTACATAAGTTGTGCATATACAAAATATTTACTTGCACATCATGTGTGAAATTAGTTGAATCACATTTTGCTAGGAGTGTTACTAAGAACATATGGTAAAAGAGGTCTATCGAAACTTTCCCTTTAGAGTTATTAACAAAGGATGAGCATTGATTAAGAGTCTTATTTGATACTTGTTTGTTAAGGGAACAAAACAAATTTACTTGGTCCTAGGTCATGGTAATCAAGTCATAATCCAATTTCAGATTGGAGTGATTATCTCACTTTACATATAAGAATGAAGAGAAATGATCACAATCACTATCTCTTTCCAAGGACATCTCATAAATATCAAGTAATACACATATCAATGAAAAATAATTCCATGCACATTACAAATGCACCGCTATGATGAATGTGTGCATGGTGGTATAGTAATAAAGAAATTTCATGCATTGAAGAATGCATGACACCATTGGTCAAGTACATAGTTAGTTTTCCTGCACTTAATTTCATGAAAGGTTGTATGACTAATAAAAACAATTTTTGTACAACCCCATAGTAAAAAAAAAATTAGTTTATAATAAATAAAAACAATTAAATAACATTCAAATTAAAATGATTTAAATTAAACATTTAAGACTACAATTTAATACTTATATTACAATGTCCACCTAATTTGTGGAAAATCACATTAGCCCAAGAAATCAATTTTAACTTTGTGTTGTAATATTTTCCCATTTTAAAAATCTTTCATATTTTATTTAGAGTAATTACATTCTAGAAAAAGACTAATTTAAGATATCTAAAAAAACCCTAAACAATATTCTTGTATACATTAGAAAGACATGAAAATTATCATTCCAGTAAGGGTAAAGTGTTATGTTGGAATCATTTTAGAAAAACGCTACTGAATAAATTTAAAAAAGAAGAAGGAAAAGTTATTGCTTAGTATTTAGCACAAAGAAAAGATTCTAGAAATAAAATTTAAACCTACATGCCCGAGCCTCAATTTTTTTAAAGAAGATGAATGTTCATACCAATTAACCACAATTTAACCATCATAATAATAATAAGGTGAGAGAAAAGCCATACATATATATTAATATGTAGGTGAAGAAAGAAACTGAGAGTCGTAGCCAAATGAATTCGCTGACCAATGGAAAGTAATATAAGGCATAGAAATAAACCTTATGCGGAAAGAAGAAACCCTCGTATAAAAAGAGAGTACATAACACTGTTAATATGGAACAAATTGTTTACAAGGAAATTGGAAGTTCCCTTAAACATTCTTAGTAGTAATTCAAGATATGAAGAAATATTTTATTGTTAGCCTAGGGACTTATAAATTAAAAACCCTAACATTAAATCCAAGCTAGCCTACAGTAATCAAGAAGGGAATTAGTCAAAAATTTCAACACCATTGGTGCATACCTGCGAGCAAGTCAATACAGTCATTATATACTCCAACTCTTTAAATAACATTCACGAGGTGGAAAGGAAATTAACCATAGCAGGGTTTAAATAGTTATTTGTGGATAAGTGAATAAGGTTGTCATGAGTATTGCAAAGTGAAG
Source organism: Pinus albicaulis (assembly GCA_034641835.2). Lineage (NCBI taxonomy): Eukaryota > Viridiplantae > Streptophyta > Pinopsida > Pinales > Pinaceae > Pinus > Pinus albicaulis. The sequence continues at coordinate 1,658,804,863 of CM076575.1, read as the reverse complement.
GAGTAATATAGTCCTGAAAATGACTAGCCGTAAAAAGGAAAATTAAAACCTTCAAAAGGAAACACTGATGGCTTTAGGGTTTCCTCTAAAATCACAATGATTAACCACCTAGAGTGTCTAGAACCGAGCTGAATTCCTTGTAGAAATTTGCTGCCATGACTTACAACCCTTAGAGAGGAGTTGGAGTATCTGCGAGTAACTAAGCATTAGTTAGAGTATAATTTGATGATAACATCACGATAAAGTAAACTCCAAATTGAAAATAAAAAGATAACAATAACTTTGTGAGAAAAATTACTAAGAAACTGAACAAGTATAGTGCCATAACCATGCTTGTGGTTATATCTAGACGTGGAATGGTTAATCCAAGTGAAGCCAACAAAATTTGATGGTATTTTCTTCTGGTAAAGAGGTAAAACTTCCCTTGGTTGCAACAGGTTTCTAAATGACATTGCAAAGCTCAAATTTAACAAGATCAACTTCTCAACAAGAGTCCATCAACAGGGTATGGAAGGTAGTTACCCTAACACCTATAAAACTCACCATCACCGTTGATAAACTAACCAGGGATCTCCATCGTTGAATTTATATCTATGCTCTCACACAATATGTCTGGGCCCCTTGACTTATGGTCAATAAACCAAAGCAGTTTCCTTCTAGGTGAAAGTTTTCGTGGAGCATAATATGAAAATTTAGAAGCATATATATATATATATATATATATATATATATCCAGTGGTGAATGTATATCATTGGAACTTAAGGTTACACACCATGCAAGTTGCAAGTATATCTATATAGATTGAGGGTGTGAGGTGTATACATATGAATATAAGGCATATGTGCATGTGTGTTGAAGAAATAAAATTATTCATATGAACAAATATGTTGGTGTATGTTGCATGTCAGCTTATTTTGGTTATCACCAATAATTTCACAAATTTTCCAATTGCATTCCTAATCCCTTCCAAGACATTAGGTTCCCAAGAATCGTCTAGGAGTGAGAATAATAAATCCCAAACTTGAGCTACCTGGAATTCTTCTTTTTCCAGATTATATCATTCTTCCCTATAATGCAAAAAATCCTGGCACTATTCATGAAGTATGGTCCATTCTCAAAAAATCGCTTCCTATTTTCCAGATCTGTGAAAATCACCGTGAAGAATCCCTTTGCTCTAAGGTGAACCTCGATCTTCCCCGAGTTTACCATTTGGTTTGGATCCACTAAATAGCATCTGGTTCTTGATGTCAAATTCATAATAATTTGAAGATCAAGGCATGGTATTTCATGTACTTGCAAGATTGTTCCAAACTATGGTTTGGAATCACAAACTTGGGGTTTTTTTTTCCACTTTTGGGAGGTAATGGTTGCAACGACGTGCCTTCCATTGCACCCCCATTACTAGAGTCTTTGTGGCCACTGCTATATTTTCTCCTAAGCCTTCCTAGCTCCTTTAGGAAGAGGTCGTTTGGTTCACTTCATTACAGAAGGAGGAAGCCCCGTCCCCACCCTAACCCATGCAAGGAGCCAGTCATGGGGCTAACACCTCTCGTAGGCTATGTGATATATGAGATGTGGTGGAATATATTTTTTTCCTAGCATGTTGCCCAGAAACAACCAATGTGAACCTTGCAAAGTTCTGATTTCAATTTGACAGACCCTAGGTTGCAAAACAACTCCTCTAAATTTCTTATCATTTAATATCATTCCCATTTGTAGGACAAAAATTGTTTGTGTTGATCTTTTGGCTAGTGATGCTTCTAAATTGATACCTCCTAAGGATTTCAATCTATATTAATTTTACAAAGAATCGATTTTTAAACCCTTTTCCCCCGATAACATGTCTAATTGGAAAGTTTTTAATGAGGATGAAGACATTATTAATTTACTCACATCTGAAAGGACATATGATGATGACATCATTGATGAATGCTCCTATTATTGAGAATTAAAAATTCATCTAGTTAAGATAAAAAATTAGAGAATACTATTACCAGATATGTATTTATATTAGAGTAATTTTATAATCTAAAAGACATGATGAAAAGTCTTACAGATTGTAATACCAATACTTCCACCAAGAATTTTTAGGTTACAAACCTAGGTTATATGCATTATTACTAAATAATAAACATTAGATATATATATATATATATATATATATATATATATATATATATATATATATATATATGTGTGTGTGTGTGATAAATGAAAAGATCGATTTGATCATAGCATGCTTTTACCACATTTAATATTTATAAGTGCCATCTCTTTGTAAATTTAATAAAGAAAAGGAAATCATAACATAATCCTCACAACATCTATTTACTATAAGTTTAGTTTTTTATTTTTTAAAAGGTTCATATACTATGTATTCAATCTTGTCAATATTAGTGTATATCTCATGATCCAAAGAAATGGTAAAATATATATGGTAAATTTGTACCTTTTCTTTATATCCAACAGTATATATTAGATTCTATAAATCATAAAATAAACCATATAAATTAATTTACTTTTGAGCTTTTATTGATAACATTCAATAGTTTTACTATTTTGGTCATCTTATATGTCTTATAAGATTTCTTTATTCATATCTCATATATACAAATACTATGGCATGTCCTTGTTTGTGACATTTAATTTTAGGTTAAGGTTTTATTGTGAGTGTTTCATGCAATTTTAAACCAAGATTAAATATTTAATAAGCCATTTGTGTGTTATGGTCATTGTTTCTGCATTATGATAAATATGTAAAATTGTTTAACATAACTATGTTATTGAAAAGTAATTTTTTAATCAAGCTTTTAATGTTGAAGGGTTGATTTATTATCACAACATCACTCTTGAAGGGAAAAATCTTAAACATAATGTTTGTTGACGGGAACTATAAACATACAAACAATTTGTATGACACATAAAGAAAAATCCAAATTCTAACCTTGCATATACACCGGAAATCATCACATAGATGGAATGAATCGATGCTCCAAGGGACCAACAATGAATTACATGCATAAGAAAATACTTAGAGTAGGCACCATAAGTGTGTTGAAATTAGTGTTGTCATTGATGGAAACTAGTGTCATTGATGTTATAAGGTATGCCAGAGGAAGGAGATTCTTCAGTGTAATGTTATCACGATAGTTCGATAACTTGGAATATGACATCACATTATGAAAAAACAACTTGAATATTATGGAGTTCTTGTTGAATTTATGATAATCAAATGAATCTATAAATAGTATGGTTAGACAATCCTCTTCAATACATTTCTAATGTGTTGTGGTAAAATAATAGCTCCCCTTCCAATTTTGTACTTAATCCATAATAAAATGCGGACCCTTTTATTTTTTTCATATAGTTTCTCCCATCCTTTCTATAATTCTAATATACTTGGTGATTATTACACTTCATCACCTTCATTGTACAAAAACCCTTAAAAAGGAAAATTATCGAAGTACTTAAACGAGTCATTAATTAAGGTCTGTTTTCACATCTTTAGTGACATAAAATTCTCGGACCTCATCTTTTCCTTAAAGAGAACACCCTTGGAGAAGTTTTGAAGTGGGAAAAAAACTTTTATTTTCAATTAACATACAACTCTTCAGATCTCAACGGTCGTCCTTTGCTGCAACCCACAAGTACACACATTATAAGGGTCCCAAGGAAACTATGATTTTCTCATCACTTCACGTTATAAATATTTTTTTTAATTTCATGTTAATCCCATTACTTGACTTATCGATCCTCGACCTTTCATGTTAATTGTGTTAAACTTCCCAAAAACCCCAAGGCTAATGGTAAATTCTCCAGCAAATTATGTGAAAATTTACATCTAAACTTGTATTAAAACTTTTAACCTCAAAATTTTCAGTGTTTAAACTCGATTTTGACCGAGAGAGCCCTTCCGAGGTAACATATACATCACTATAATATGGCATACACATGTTATAATTTGATATTGACACCTATCATATAATTCCACGTCATGTTCTAATTTGATGTTGACACCTATCATATAATTCCACGTCAATACAACAACTCATCATATCATAGAGTTAATCATCAGTTATTGTTTTAATTAAATAAATGATTAGTCTTTGGTTGATAATCATGACTCCATGACTAAATGCATGTAAGATCCATTTAAATGGATTTGGTGCACTATTTATGTGAAATAATCTCACATGCAATGATCTCTTTTCAATTATTAATGCTTTCATATTCATTATCAATTATAATTATTGCTTCACTTCATAATTATAAATAAACCTTGAATTGCTAATTTTCTCCATAATTGTGTTCTCCATTGTTGCAATATGACCCTTCTATTAGCTCTATAAGAAATTTGAACATGGAGAGACAACATAAGAAGAGGAAGATGGTGTAAAATCCAAATTAACAAACCATTGAAGAGATTGATGACGACAAACTTGAGTACTTTTTTATTTTCATATATAATACTAAGTGAAGATGTCGAGATATCTGCATGGAAATAAATCTACACGCTTCCTAAGAAGAGTTACATGATAATGTGATTGAAATTCCACCATATGAAGAAGGAGTTAAAGGAAATTAAGATAAATCTCTCCAAGATTCTTCGGTGTCTTTCCTACACAAAATTACAACTCGCACGAGGCTACTTCCTTATGCTGACATGATACATTGTCTTAATAGCACCGTTGTCGGCTCTTTTCACCTCAAGGGTCTCCATGTCATGTATAAACTGCCTCAACATGAAATCAGATATAATGCTACACTTTTTAGGAGATTTCGTGAAAGAGGAATGTACCTAGGCATAAAAGGAGAATGCCTGAATTAATTAAGAAATGGAGAATTAATCAGAACATATTTAAGGAATAACTTTCTAAAGAGTACTCCAATGTCACTTTGAATGTTTCTTTTTCCTTTATGTTTTATATGCTTTGTAGACTCTTTCGTAAAAAGGATGTGACACATTTCCATTTTGATTAGGTTCCTCTTATCCAAACAGCTTCTAAGGGTTATGTTTTCAATTATCTTAATATATTGCCACATAAATTATCCAAACACATCAACTCCTTCCACCTTTCCAAAACTACTACTTGTAATTCCTCTTTCTACATGTAGCTTTTGTTAGGGATGTCATTTGTTTTTCCACTTCCATTCTAGCAACAAAAATGGAAATGGACACTCATCAAAGAACTTTCCATCCATATATATATATATATATATATATATATATATATTTGTTACGAAAATTATTTGAACCATTTTTATCAAAATTTTCATTTAGTCATTATTCTTATCTTCAAACTCCTCTTTAAAACTAAACCTCCTAGAATCTTAAAAGAAGCCAGGATTGTATTGAAAGAATTGGTGATTGGTATTCTGAAGTGGATTTCTAGGATTATGGTTTCTAATCTCTTACACATGATTTACCCCTTTACATTCTCGATAGGCTACTCTATAAGTAAATTGCTTATCAAACAACTAAAATATGAATTACAAACGAATTGAAAAGGATATCAAAGAAACTCTAGCAGGATTTTCAAATTGAAGTCAGTATTTACACCTTCCAAAATATCCAACATGTACAGAAGGAGTTACCTAAGAGAAATTCCCTTAAAATGTCATGATCCTTTAGATATTTTCAGTAATCATTGTTTCTATGTAAGCTTAAAAAAATATGCAAACAAAATATCTATTTATGATCATTTGTTTTATAAGGCTAGGTCTTATCAAGAAGTTTGAAGAGCAACGAAGCTGTCTTTCGATAACTATCAACATTTCTTGTTTTTTAGAAGAAAGGTGAGGTTTATTTTCTTTAAATCTACAACAAATAATAGGGAAATAAATTTCAACTCAGGCTTCTACATGAAAGGTCGCATAGATTTTCAACACCAGAGGAAAACAACTTTACCATCAAAATATTTATAACCATTATTGGAAGAACAATGGTTTTCATAATGAATCAATAATGAGAGTAATTTGAGAAGATAATAAAAAATGATTCTCATAAGGAACTTCACCAAAGGAAAACCAGTTTCAGATGAATTTTTTTTTTAAGTTGCTACTGAACTTCTCAATGACAAGCCATTATTGGATGAATAAATGTTTTCCTAATGAATCAATAATGAGAGTAATTTGAGAAGATAAGAAAAAAATGTGCCTCGTAAGAAACTTGATGTTCCTCCTCCTATTGAAACTCCTATAGAAAATACTGTGGGAAAATGAAAGAACATTTAAGTTCTATTCCTCCAAGTGTTACTGATCACAGACAAACTAGTCTAACTACCATTGAAGTTTTTATCAAAACTCCTAGATGAAGTTGTAGATGAGAAAGATGAGGTATTAGAAATTTCCATGCCTCCTACTGAAATGGAGTACATTCCACTAGTTCAAGTCTTTTATAGTCCATAGCAAAAGACTGTTGTAAGAAGTAAAAAAAAAAATAGGAAGAGAGATTAATATCAAGTAATAACAAAGGTATCTTGACAAAAATTTGGGATGGGTCAAAACTTAGTCCAAATGCAGCTATGGAAGATATATTTATTCACAATGGAACACATTCTACTGCTAATTTATATAGTTTTCTGGAAAATTAAAAGAATTTTTCAAATAGAAGAATAATAAAATTCAATTGTAGGAGCAAAGTTGGTCTCAAAGGGTAAACCAGATAAATGCACAATTAAGGCTAAAAGAAGGAGAAATTAATAGAATAAAGTGTGAAATCCAAGATATAATTAGTAGAGAGATACACATATCAATGAATTGTAGATGAAAATCTTGCAAGAAATTCACAGTATGGTAGACTTAGCACAATTGAAAGAAAAATCTATTGGCATTTATCGACAATTTCTCCATAAACATGAGTTGTGCTATTATAAATTGGGCTTAGTGAAATTTCATGAGAAATTTACTAATTAATTCTTTAATAACATGATTGACATGTAAGCTAAGTATGATGATGTAAACATGAAATTGTATTATCTTTTGTCGTAACTGAATGATCAGAAAATGAATTTCCCTAGCCTACCTACCTAAAATCAGTGTAATTAAAAGGAAAATAGTTCTAAAATCTTGGAAAGCTAATAAACGTTTTTCTAAAGAATTAATCATGGTAGATCAACAGACTTGTTTGCCAGTAATTTAGTCCATTATACAGGTTTTAAAGGAGACATATTTAGAACAAAAGGCTATAGAAGAAAATTACCCAAAGCACAAGTTGTAAATAAGAAGGCACGTGAAAGAAAATTGAAATGTTACAGTGAAATCAAGAAAATTATCAATACTGATCTTGATCTAATCTGGAAATATTTGGTAAAAAAAAAGAGATATTTCAAATAACCAATTTAATAAATGATATTTTATGAGCTTCCAACCATTGAAGAACATGTTTACAACTCTTGAGTCAACATCTCGCCAAATCCTCGTTCTAAGCTCTCAAAAATTCTTCAACTATATTCTCATTGGAAATCAGCCAATAACATCTCCGTGGAAGTTTATCCAACTGCTTGAATATTTATTTTTACTTGTGCACCAAAAAAACCTTTCATTTTTCCAAATTTACATTTTACTATTAAGAGAATCGAGAATCAGGTGGAAGAATTTATTCTTCTAAATTTTGTAATATTATTTAAACAAAACTACAACCCTATGTTTGGGGTTTTGATTTAGAGAAAGAAAGTATGATTTTCACTATTGTGTTGACATTTTCTTAATATATTTGTTGAACTATTGTGATTTCTTGTTTTAATAAGGAAAAACAGATATGGTACTATTGCTTTTGTTTCTTTATATGTTGCGCTATTGAAAGCATTAAGCTACTCTTTATGTTTTAGGGTTGAATGATTGGACTCATCACTATTGATATGTTATAATTGTTATGTGAATGTTGAAAATGAATTTATTTTATTTATATTAGAAGAAATTTTAGCCAGTGTGTCTCTTAAGGAAAAATAATAAACGAAGATTTATGAATTTCAGAGGGGAAGGAAGAAAAATGTTTTTATTTCTTTATTGTAGTTCTGGCTTATTTTCTTATAGGCTTACTCAAATTTTAAGTGTATACACTTCTTGGATGTGTAATTAAATTTTACATCCAACGAGTACCCATTATGCATACATCAATGTGGGCCTTCTTAGAAGTACACATAAAGGGTACTCGTGAGATGTGAAATTCAACTTTTCATCCATCGCCTCTCTACACTTGAAATTTGAGTAAAGATGTATGGAGATGTGCCAAAGATACAATTAAAAAAATCACTTTTTTTTTTTTTTTTTTCCCTCCAAAATATTTCTGTGTACCTATTTTTAAATTTAAAGGATTTTGATTGGTTCACATATTATTCACATGAAAATTTCATGGGAACTTTTATGCTAAAATTTCCTCTAATGACTATTTAAATGCATTGTATTTGATTTTAAAATTAAGTGAAATTGGTAAATGAACCATTGATTTATATATCTTTTTTCTTGTTATTATTTCATTTACACATAGATAAAGTACTAGGAAATTTTATTGATAAGTAAATATAGTAGTCAGTTAAGGCTACCTCTCATGCAAATGGTGATAGATGAATGACTTAATTAATGCAATTAAATACCAAAAAATGATATCTAGTTTAATGTTGTTTATCCATGTCATTTATTAAATTAAATCATTCAATTCTTTAAATTCCTCTCCTTTTTTACATTTGATTTTACACATACAATAAGCCTCCATTCACTAGAGAAAAATCTCATAGTGGTAAAGGAACCCATTCAACCAGTCGAAATCACCATACCAAATCAAAAAGAGTGTAATTAGGGCTATGACCAGGTGATTTCCTAAATGTTGATCTAGACAATTCTAGCCATCAACATTTTTGGCACTAGAAGGATGAGTATCCAACTATGAATGGAAATAATATTACATATTAACAATCCAAACCTTTCTAAGAGATCAAATTCACCCTCAATATCAACTACAACTCCAATATCACCTTCTCGATCCCCATCTTTAAGATCTAAAGTTGCACATCAGGAAACTTTAAACCTAATTCCTCATGTACATCCAATGTGCTCTATTCTTAGATCAAGAAATAATCCTTCCAATATTGAGCTTACCCTTGAAGGCCATAAATGTTATCGAAGCCCTCTTTCTTCGCCTGAGATTTAGAGTATTAGATAGAGGAATGAAGGACTTAAAAATATGAGAGAATCATCTCAAGGTTATGAGCAACCTTTAGAAAGTGTTTCTTCCTCTTTACAAAACCTTGGTGTTCTTACTGGGGAAAAACGTGAGAAACTAGGAGTTTAATCGTTTGAGTTCCCATTGAATAGTCATCACCAAAACAAATCCATTACAATTTTTTATTCGACAACTAGTGAAAACAATACTCCTAGATCTCCCCCTCTTAGACCTACTATTACCCCTTTGTTGTCACAACGTCAGGAATATGTTATTCAAAATCCTATCTTTATTCCTCCACCATCCTCATATACCGTTTCATCTCCAACTCATATTTTAATAAATTCTTCCCCTATTTCAATTATAGTTATCTTATCAACTACTTCTTCCACTATAAATACTTTGATAGTTACTCGTTACTATTCATATAATGGTTGGAAAAGGACAACCCAAAAGGCCATGGGAAAATCTTGGAGCTATTAATATTCCACAAGATAAACATGATTTTCCTAAGCATCCTAATAATTTTATGCCTATAAAATATTAGTTAAAATAACAAATTAAGAGTTATGAATTTGGAGGGAAAAGAAGAAAACTATTTTTTTTTAATTGTATTTTTAGATTATCGCCTTATATTTTTACTCAAATTTGAAGTGTAGACATTCATTGGATGCATAATTTAATTCTGCATCCAACAAGTACCCATTATACATAGTTTTGAGAATAACAACATTGATAAAAATTGAAGATACATTAAAAAAGTGTGTTCAACACATTTTTTAATGTATCTTAAATTATTATCAATGTGGGTCTTCTCAAAAGTATGCATAATGGGTACTCATTGGATGTGGATTTTAATTTCACATCTAACAAGTGTCTACATTTGGAATTTGAGTGAACCTATAAAGAGATAAGCCACAATTAAAAAAAATGTTTTTTTTTCTCCAAAATATTTACACGTAACTCTTTTTCAATTTAAAGAATTTTTATTGGTTTACATATTATGACATGGAAATTACATGAAAATTTCATGGGCACTTTTAGACTAAAATTTCCTCTAATGAATAATTATAACAAAAAATCCCTAGAAGATCATATTAATAAATATATGTTGGCTAGTAATATAAGGCTATTCGTGAAGATGTTTTCTATAGATTTTTTCCTCATACATTTGAAGTCCAAGATTCTTCCTATTATTTTTATTTACAACCTAATTATATAAGATACCTTGGAGGATATGTTTTAAAAGAGATTTGATGATGAAAAATTGCCAACTGTAGCACCCTTATCGATGTACTTTTTAAATTTTACTATTTTTAGACATTGAACTATGATGCATTTATTTTATTATATATTGACTTACTATATTTTATAAGATTTTTTGCTATCTTAGAAAACATTATTGGTGGTCAAGTCCACATGGTGGACCTTCCCTAAAATCTCCTAAAAATCCCTAGGAGACACTAATTAAAAAGAAATTAAATTAACACAATGGGAGAGAAATATTGTATTAATTACTTAGTTGGGTATAAATAATATGTAGGGTGGAGAAAATAACCATAGGAGAGAAAATCATGCTTTAAAGAAAAAGAAAAGATTTTTTTTCGAAAAATAACTAAGAAAAGGCTTAAGAAAAGAGGTTGCCAAACCTCAAAATAAGGACGTTACTAAAATATTGCATGGGAAGAAATCTATAAAATACACCAACCATGAATCAATGGGGAGTTGATTCGAATGGAAAATAATTATTATCTTGGGGGGAACTATGGGATATAGTTCACGGTTGGGTGGCACGTGCTTGGCTCCAGACCAATTTGCTAGCAAAAATTACAGTCTGAATTCTAGTTGTGTTTTGTGTTATTATTAAAGGGTGGCTAGTCTGATATGTAATTTAGATTGTATTTGATGGAATGGTAATCGATGGAAAATATAGTTTAGGGAAAGAAAAAAAAGAATATATGCATGCATGTTGATTATAATTTAAACTTCATAGGTTTAATTATTGGAGGTATGAAAAAGTCTTTTGCTAAGGCACTAGGGATAGGTCATTTAAGTGTTGAATAGTAGAAGAGTGGTCCCTAGTGTGTAAAAATAAATTTAATCTTTGAAATGAACAATTTTAAGAAATTGAAAAGAATCAATAAGCGTTCTAAAATTTTAAGCAAAAGTTTACATATTATATGAGATTCTTATCCATGGGTAGAAGTGACTACAGAAGAATGACATCATACACTTTAAATGGAAATGATACAGTCCTTAGGGTACATAATGAACTATCCTTCTCTGAATTAACATAATTTTACTGTGAGAATAAAAGGGATTATGGGAACAACTAGTACAACTAACTATGAAAATAAGTTAAATGCTATTGCAGAAGGGGATACGTAATATTGTAAACCATGGTATCTAGGTAAAATGAGAGTGATTATCCACTTAAGAGGTTGAACTGAAACTCCTAAATACTCATCTAGAGGAATTAAATTAAAGGAAAAATATATATAAATAAACCCACCGAAACTAGCTTTGTAAAATCTAAGTAAATGATCCAACCAGAATTCTTAAACGCTGCCATTTATCACTCTATTTGGGTTTCAAAGAAATCAAAATATAGAGGTCAGGGCCATTGGCATGTTTGGGGATGCCATTCCAAAAGGTATAGCGTGTAGGTAGTCGCATAATATGCACATGCGTAGATCTATAGGAAGGTCACCATTCAGCCAGTGTGGTCACCTAGAGGGTCAAACTCCCAAATTAGAACGTATTAAACATATACATCATTTCACACAGGTAGCTGATTAAGTAAGTGGAATGAAAATAGACTGTAAATTACATGATCCAATATAGAAGGCATGAAATGTAAAGAACTTTTATTAAAGTTAGCCATCACATCCTATAACAGAGGAAAGCTTCATATGATATTTCTAAATTTTCTAATCACATCGACGAAAATTTAAAAATCATCAACAATACATTATTTGCGAATCAAGAACATCGGTGGTATAATTTTTATGTGAAAATAAATGTAATGGACATAAGATAATAAATTTGAGATTTGTACATGTAAGGACTTGAAAATAAATTAAATCCGTAGGTATTGATAAAAATAATAGCTTCATTACAACACAAATCTTAAGAGAAACCAATGCGCTAATTCTTGTCGACACTATGAGTATTTCATTTAGGGAATGAGAAATTTAGACCCTAGTGCTAGTAAACCCATATAGAATCTTTGGCCATTATACCAAATCTACATGCTCACACAAGCAAGGTAGTAGAGTTCAAGCAAAGTGTCCAACCTGGGAGGGGAGCAGGAAATTAGTCTCCACATGGAAAATAGGAATAGAAATCATTGTGAATTCCATGAGATAGCATATGCACACCTATAAGTGATGCAGCCAAAAGGCCTCTTATACCCACATACACAGATTCTTTAAAATGTCTGCCTATTCCTAGGACTGATACTTGAAATAGAATATATATTTCGAAATTTCCATATTCGGATAGGTTCACTTAATTCAAAGAACATTTCAAAACACAATTTAAACATTAATAAATTAATTTCATGGAAGCTCCCTTCAACCCAAACTTATTACTTTTGAGAATATCGTAGCCCAAGCAATATCGCACTTTACTATGCTTAACCCTTTTCTTGATGCTTCATCACGCATTGCAAAACTCCATCTCACGTTTCAGAACTTATCGCAAGTCGCAAAACTTAACACTTCGCACTACGCCCAACTTAACATTTTGCATGTCACAGGGTTTAACCTTCGTCGTTAACTACTTGTGCCATATCACATGCAATATGCGATATGTGAGTGGACCCCGTCGGCACGTGCTCCTCTTCATCACATCGTAAAGAAAACAACTTATCAGGAAATTTCTTAAACCTAAATACTAAAATCACCGATGTCCAAATCACACTGGCTTTCCATTCAATCTTCACCATTGATCTCGCCCAGATCTAACGGTTCCGTTGTGTCCTTATTCATCAACTTTGCATCGCAACTCAATTAATTTACCAGCCAAGTATTAACCATGTAACTAAAAGAATTGTTGACCGCGGTCTTAGCTTGGTTGTTCCTCCCAACACGTGTCCACTTCACAACTTCTCAAACTAACCTTGTGAAGTAATCTTAGTTGTTCATATTCAAAATTGATCTTTGCGATTTTAATCTTTGTCGTCCATTCCCTTCCTTTGGAATTTTTTTAAATACTTTGCTGCCTTAGTATTTTTCTCTTGTTTCTTTGACCACCACCACTCTGCGTCTCTATTTCATTCATGCTATCCTTCCTGAGCTAGTTTGGTATTTAAATTGCACTAATATCTCCTGATCTTTGTTTAATTATTCTGACTTTGAATTTTCACGCTCGCTGCACACCTTGCATGTTGTCTCAATCCTGAATATAGAACACCCTTCTATATTACTTCTTAGAATCCAAAATTTGGATAAGTTTCCTTCTCAACCCGCATTCAATTTATAATTTCTCTAGACTGGAATCACACATGATTCTACCCAATCACTAAGTCCTTATCTCTCATAAATACTTACTCTTTAATCAAAATTCACATAACAGTGGTTTATTACATAAAAACCATAATTTCTCAGTTATGGATCACTCAACTCATAACAAAAGGAATGACATATAGTCACTATGAATTAGGTTTTTGATTAATTAACAAATGTACATATACAAATAAAACTTGATTAAAATCAATCTTTGGCATGTTGCTCTCTTAGCATGGCCTTCTCTTCCTACATAGAACCCTCTTTGTCTCTCGCTCTAGGCCTGATCTTCTTTATTTAATTTGGACTCCTCTCTTTCCAATCTTACAATTTAATTTATAATAGAATTCAGAGCTTATCCACCCTCACTCAACTCCTACAAACTTGTAACCACTTCTATTCTAAGGAAATCCTAGTTTATGACTTTTCTATATTCTTAGCATAAACAACAAATATTCTCTCTAATATCCCATTTCTTAAGGACATTTGTTACACTAACTCAACCCTCATTGACACCTAACAACTAAGCATATTACCTATCAATGCTCACTAACAAATAAAATACTTTTTTTACAAGGATTTTTTACAATAGTTCCTCCTTGGACAAATGTCAAGACCCTAAGGTCTGATTTCCTACTTTGACTTTTGACTTAGAGTAGATGCTCCTACTTCAGACTCCCTAGGTGAAAATAATAATGATCTCCAGATTATGTGTCTTTAATAGTTGTCCTCCTCAATCCCAAAATTCGTTCTATAATGATCCACTATCTCTAACTTCTCTATTTTTTTTTGTTGCTCTTGTTCTCAAGGTCTCCATACTTTATGTTGCATTGCCCCACTAGCTATGCTATCACATTCTTCTGTTGACTTTCTCTTGTTGTTGCTACTTTGCATCTAGCTACTCTCTTCCTCTGAGACACCTTCGCCATCAAATTTCTTATTCTTTCAATCCCCATGTCCAATTTATCTTCTAACTGGTACTCACTCTGTCAATTGTCTTCAAACTGTTGTTTGTTAACATCTCTTTGAATTTTTTGGATTCTTACTACCACCCTTACATCCTTACCCTCTTGTTTCTTTTGAACTTTTTTCTCATCTCCAAACAACCTTTTTTCAATATCTTTGATAAAAACAGCATACTCAGATGCTTCCAACAAACAGTTCAGTAATTCACTTTCTACCTGATTCCTTTAAAACACCTCACCACTATGTTGTTCATCAATTCCAGCATATTTTTCTTCCTCTTCCTTGATAACCCCCAGTGATTGTTCTTCAACTCCTTGACTAATCATGGTAGTCAGTTCATCTTTCTTCAGTTTAAGACTGATTCCTCTTTAGCATGAGACATGTCTGCCTCAACTTTACCCAATTTCAATTCTGCATTCAGAATATTCATTCTCTGACTTGCTAGTCTATTCTCTAAAAGACTTAACTCATGCCACAATCTGTCATCTCACTTGGAACTTCTTCAAAAAAATTCTATACAATCCTCACTATCTCCTTCTTTGTCACAAGTCCAATTTCTTGGTGACACTACTTATTAATTCTCTATAAGAATAAAATTCCGATCCTCTATCTCTAACAACTTTAGATGTCTTTCCAACAGTCTTCTCTTGTTCAATCATATAAGTCAATTCCTCCCTGTCATCAACAATAACAAGTTCCTTCATATGAGACATAACTGTCTCACCTTCCTTGGAGATACTTCCTTCACTAAGCAAGGAATTTATGAACTTCTGCTACAATAACTCAACTTGATCTTCATCTGAAAGACAGTCATCATTGTACTTTGCTTGAAAATTCTCAACTTCATTCAAGACAATTTCAAGAGATGGATTTCCTTCTGCAACACCTGCAAACACAGTAAAATTATGAATCCCAAAATCACAAGACGCAATTGCCTCATTTGAAGATCCAGTCACCAAATCTTCCTCTTGTTGTTCTAAGTCCTCTAGATGACTCAAAAAATATTCAATGGTATTCTTATGAGCCTCCTCAAGCACTTAACTTGGTTGCTTGATATCCTTCTCCACTTTTTCTTGCTTATGGTCATCATCGTGAGCCAGGCTTCCTCTTTTTTTAGTCCTTACAACATGCTGAAAATCAATACCTCCTCTCAACTTTGTATGATCTTCCATATGAGATCTAACTATCTCAAAACTCAAATTCTACCTCTCTTCTTTGTCTTCTTTGACATCACCTGAAAACATACACAAATTATTAATTTGAAAATCATAAGGCTCAATTTCCTCAACTGATGTGTTAGACATCACTCCTCCATCTTCAAGCTCAAAAGAAACTTGTTCTTCTCCAACAACTTTGTCTTGTTGTAGCTCAACTCCTTTGAGCTTCTTTGTCCTCAATTCAACATCCATAATATGCTCAAGCTTCCTCAGCTCCTCTATTAACTGCATATCCACTTGTTATTCTCTTTTCTCTTGTAGCTTATGCCACTTCATTTTCTTTCTCATTATGTAACAAATGTCTTGTCTTCTTTACTCCTCTGGAAAAACTTTATCAACAAATTAAATTGCATTCTTATCTCATCTTTTTCTCTCTCATACTCTTCATCCATGCCATTTGCTTTGACATATTTCTTCACTTTTATTCTACTGTGGTCTCTGTTAGAACCTCTGTTATGACTATTAGTAGTCATCTTCTCCTCTATATCTATGAATTCCTCACTCACTATGAGATGTACTTAAGCCTCTACAATAGAAATTCCTTCCTGCTACAACTTACCTCACCAAGATTTCCTCTATACTTGGTCACTATTCCCCTCTCTAGAATTTTCTTTGAGCATTCTTATACTCCTTTTAGGCTTCAACTCATCTGCACTTTTGAGAACACAACTATCCTCTTGTATTTCAATCACAAATGAAAACTAGGTTATGGCCACACTCTTCTTTCACTCAGAAACACTGACCATATTCCTTCATCACTTCTTCTTAAGGCTGTGATATTCTTTTGTTGAGATACTTCATTAGCTGCAACTATCAATATTCAATCTGTCTTTTACCTTGCAAAACTCAAATCAGATTTAAATAAAACAATACCTGCATGATTTCACAGTAAGTCTCCATCTACTCTTCACATTCGAGTGAATCTCCATTCTCCACAAGAAAACAACCATCACTATGCTTTCTTTATGCTTCTGCAATCTCTTCTTAAGAGTATCACTTACTCCCATCTTCTGCTATACTTTATCTCAATATCCCTATTGCTTATCAGATTTAAAATATGATCTCCTCTTTTTGCAATATCTTTGTCAATTTTATGCAAATCACATTTTCTTTACTAATCTTCTCTTTCTTCCGCAATCACACTTGCATTCTCCTTCCATTTCACGCAGAATCTTATTTTATTCTGCTACCAAATATCTTCTGCATAGTTTAGCTATGCAATCTTCATTAATAACAATTTTTTTTCATTTACTTGACCTCATACCAAATGATGCAGCCAAAAGTCTGGTTATACCCACATACGCAGATTCTTTAAAATGTCTTCCCATTCCCAGGACTGATACTCGAAATAGAGTATATATTTCGAAATTTCCATATTCAAATAGGTTCACTTAATTCAAAGAACCTTTCAAAACACAATTTAAACATTAATAAATTCATTTCACGGAAGCTCGTTTCAACCCAACCTTATTACCTTGGAGCATATTACAGCCCAAGAAATAACACATTTTACTACGCTTAACCCTTTTCTTGACGCTTCATCGAGCATCGCAAAACTCCATCTCACCTTTCAGAACTTATCGTAAGTCGCAAAACTTAACACTTTTCACTATGCCCAACTTAACATTTCGCATGTCCTGGGTTTTAACCTTTGTCGTTAACTACGTGTGCCATATTGCATGCGATATGCGATATGTGCATGATCCCACTGAAACGTGCTCCTCTTCACCACATTGCAAATAAAAAAACTTAATGGGCACTATATTAAACTTAAATACTAAAATCACTAATGTGTGAAATCACACTCGGTTGTGATTCAACCTTCACCATTAATCTCGTCGAGATTTAATGATGCCAACGTGCGCTTGTTGATTGGCTTCGCATCACAACTCAAATAATTTACTCGCCAAGTCTTAATCATGTAACTAAGAGAATCGTTGATTCTGATGTGCGCTTGGTTGTTCCTCCCAAAACTTGTCCACTTCGTAGCTTCTCAAACTTACCTTGTGAAGTAATCTTAACCGTTCATCTTCGAAACTGATCTTTGCGATTTTAATATTCATCATCCATTCCCTTCCTTTGGAAATCTTTTAAAGACTTTGTTGCCTTAGTCTTTTTCTCTTGTTTCTTTGACCGCCACCGCTCTGCATCTTCGTTTCCTTCACGCTATCCTTCCTGAGCTTGTTTGGTATTTTAATAGTGCTAATATCTCCTGATCTTTG
The DNA here is from genome assembly GCA_034641835.2 of Pinus albicaulis. Lineage (NCBI taxonomy): Eukaryota > Viridiplantae > Streptophyta > Pinopsida > Pinales > Pinaceae > Pinus > Pinus albicaulis. The sequence goes on along the minus strand of CM076575.1, from coordinate 1,658,786,789 downwards.
TTTAATTATTCCGACTTGGAATTTTCACGCTCGCTGCGCACCTTGAATGTTGTCTCAATCCCGAATACCGAACACCCTTCTGTATTACTTCTTCGAATCCAAAATTTGGATTTGTTTCCTTCTCGACTTGCATTCAATTTATAGTTTCTCTAGACTGGAATCACGCATGATTCTACCCAATCACTAAGTCCTTCTCACTCAGAAATACTTACTCTTGAATCAGAATTCACATAACAATGGTTTATTACAAAGAAACCATAATTTTTCAGTTACAGATCACTCAACTAGTAACAAAAGGAATGACACATAGTCACTATGAATTCGATTTTTCACTAATTAACAAATGTACATATACAAATAAAACCTGCTTACAATCTAGCTTTGGCTTGCAGCGCTCTTGGCATGACCTTCTCTTTCTACATAGAACCCTCTTTGTCTCTCTCTCTAGGCATGATCTTCTTTCTTTAATTTGGCCTCCTCTCTTTCGAATCTTACAATTTAATTTATAATACAATTCAGAGCTTATCTACGCTCACTCAACTCCTACAAACTTGTAACCACTTATATTAAAGGAAATAGAAATTTACGACTTTTCTATATTCTTAGCAAATATTCTCTCCGATATCTCATTTCTTAAAGGATTTGTTACATTAACTCAACACTCATTAACACCTAACAACTAAGCATATTATTTATCAATGCTCACTAAGAAATAAAATACTTTATTTACAATGTATTTTTACAATAGTTCCTCCTTGGACAAATGCCAAGACCGTAAGATCTGATTTCCTACTTGGACTTTTGACTTAGAGAAGATGCTCCTGCATCAATAAATACCATGTGGGAAATGAATACCTAGGTAAAGAAATGGTTAAATTATCTAAAACGATGATGAAATTAAAAGGCAGAAATTCCGTGATGAAATGAATTATCGACAACAACTACCCTCTGCACGAAAAATAATATATGTTATCTAAAGAGTCGATGGCAAAAAAAAAAAAAAAGAGGTTATACCTCTCCTCTGTAACATGGAAGGCACTATGAGGAGAATGGACGATGAGTGTGTTGTAGAAGAAAACCTAAATTTGGAGATACATGTAGAAGAGGGAATGTCCTTTGTAATCATATAAAAAGGGAAAGTGTAGACAATTAATAACCCCTCCTTTGTAATCATATAAAAAGGGAAAGTGTAGACAATTAATAACCCCCCTAACTCACATTATTGACCAGTTACCGACCCCGACGGTGTCGTAAATTCTCGAGGAACTCCTAAGTGGAGTAGAGAAAGACCCAAATAGATAAATTACTGAATCGATGATTAGGGTGGATGGAAAGTAAAATATAAAAAATATCAGTAACTTACTGACAGGTTTAAAAGCGTTGAAGCTAGGAGTCAAATCCCCACCGAGAGGAACAAGGGTTTATCCTGCCATAACCACAACATAAAATTAATAAAAATATAAAATAAACAAAGATAACACTTTCACAGGTGCTACTTAACAGATAGTTTGGGAGTACGAAATGCTGAGATAACCGTAAACGCTTGATGAGTTCTTACCGACTATGATAATCCTACCCCACTAACCCTAGTCCATTCTCATAGAAATTCATTGAATCAAATGTAAAATACATGGAAATTTTTAAAATAATCCAGAAAAATAAATTGAAAATTTGCTCACTATCAACGAGGCCGCGAAGGTGAGGTTTGTAGCTTACCGAGCTGACCGGAACGACATCTCGAGTGGGCTTCGAATATATGGCCAAAGATAATTTTATCTTAATCTCCTCAAGCACAGAGAAGGAATGTTGAACTGCAAAAGAGCGGAACTGTATTTCTCTAGAAGAACAAGAAAATGGGAATTACAAAAGGTACCAACCGTGACTGTCCACACATCCCAAACTAATCGGTATTGTTCATTGTTCAAACGCTTCGGGCATGTGAAGCGCATATGGGGATGATTTAATTGTAGTTATTTTATTTTTCCAAGTGCCCAAAATGAGGAACACGTGGCTTAACACTGAAGCCCAATTAATACATTCGTAAACATACATAGGTATATTGTAAGTTCAAACCAACTAGTAATAACAATACCTTGGTAGTTACGTTATCGGATGAGTTTAAGGAAAGAAAGAAAGTAATTTTAACGTCCACGAGGCTACAAATAGCCTATGGGACAGATTGCTTTTCTATCCGGCTCATGTAATCAGCCATTTTCCTGTGGATTTTTACAATAAATGTTCCTAGCTTCTCGACAAACTCTTCGCTAAATAGATTATCCCAGGGGCTAGCTGCCAGAATACATGCATAATTTTCCCTACTGTCTTTGAAGGCCTTGCACACTAAAATGAAATGTTTTTCTATTTCAACTTTTTTGGAAGAGCAAAAAATACATACTCTTTCCTCCCACATTTCTTTTGGCCTTTTCCAGTGCCCTGTTTAACAACGGAGTTGATGAGAATTAGTCCTTAATTGAGCAATAAGAATTTTAGATCTGCAAGAAATATTGGCACCTATGTACGCTTTTTGTTAATGATCATCGGTGGGGTTAAACTCTTCAGTGTAATACTTCTTTTTTCTCCCTAACTCTTTCTCCCAGGCACATTTGTGGAATTTAACCGTAACAAAAGTTTTTATCTCTTTACTATTTGTAGGACACATGTCCCAGAAAATACCCCATTTACTAAACCATTTGATATTTTGCCTCATCCAAGTCTCCTTTCTTTTGCACAATCTGTCATTAAACACAGCCTTAGGCCATCTACCCTCTTCCATTTGCTCATTTTTTTTCAAATATCTTATGACTCACACCATAGCAATTGCTTCGATAGGAGCAGCCCCTGTTTCACTTAACAAGATATCATAAGAAACTGCACTTTTAATTTTGAATTTATTTGTAATCAAATGCTTCTGAATTTTCTCAATTTGTTTCCATTGCATGTCGGTTGTGTTGCTGGTCCACAACTCACCACCATAGAGAATCACCGAAATCACTAGAAGCCCAAAAAGAGTTAGAGTGGTTTTCCAGTCCCACAGTTCCACCTCTATACACCTGTTTTGAAGAGCATACAATGCTTTCCAACCCCCCAAAGTTCTTTTCTTTCTACAACCATCCCAATTTAAATTTCCGTTGAAGTCAATTCTGAGGTATTTGTAGTCTGCAACTTCTTCTAGAATGTTGCCTTCAAAGTAGAACTTATGCTAGTTATGCTTTCTTTTTTTAGAGAAAACCACTACTTTTGTTTTGCTAATATTGACTTGCATCCCCACCTTTCTACAGAAATACTCAAGGGAATGTAAATGCTCTTGCAAACCAAGAGCCGATTTAGCAATCAGTATAAGGTCATCTGCGTATAGAAGAAGCCCTATAACGAACTTGCTCAAATGGAAACCGTCACCCCCTTGTGAATTTAACCACTCTTCAAGCTTGCCAATCTATAAACCAAAGAGGGTAGGAGACAAAGGGCAACCTTTCTTGACCCCGATATCACTTCTAAAACTTTTAGAAATTCCTACTGAAGTTCTAATTTTGACTTTCACCTCTTTGTACAGTTAATGCACAGCTGCTCTCAAATGCCTAGGAACCCTGAGTTCCTCCATTCTACGCCAAAGCTTATCCCTAGGCACCATGTCAAAGGCTTTTTTGAAATCAACAAAGCAACAAAAAACTCTTCCTTTTTTCCCAAACTTTTTCAATGATGTGCCTTAAAGTTATACAATGATCAACTGTGGAATGTTTAAGTCTAAAACCCGCTTTCCATTTAGCACGTTTATCTCTTTCTTCTACCCACTTGTTGATTCTCTTTTCTAACATGCTTCCAAATAACTTTGCGAACAAGGGGTTTATCATTATGGTTCTATAATTGCAGGGATTATTGACGTCAGCACTCTTGTAAAGAGGTATTGCCATACTAGTTGTCCAATCTGAGGGGAGCCCCTGCTATATGATGTTGTTGAAGATTCTTGTAATGTGAGGTGAAAGAATTTTTAAACCCCACTTTAGATACTCTGCTTGGAGTTCAGCTAAATCTTTTGCTTTTCCAACACCCAACTTCTTGATACCCATCTCTACCTCTTGCATCGTGAAGAGTTTTGTGTTTGTGTTGACCAAGGGAGGAGGGTTAACCTTGGTATCCTGCTCATAAATTTTTACTGCATAGTCTAACCATTCAAAAGTTGTAATGTTGTTTTCAGTTTTCACCTTTTTCGGTTGGAGCTCCTTCCAGAATAATTTGGGGTTATTTTTCCCAAGGAAGATTAGTTCTTCTCTCCTCGAAACTATGAAATCAGCCTTTTTCTTTCTTAATATCTTCTTGTATGCTTTGAGCTTTATGTTATCTTTCCCTGATTCCATCCACATCCTCCTTGCCTTTTTGCATTCCTTGTCAAACCAAGCATTAACCGGAAAGCAATCTGTTTCAAAGTTCTTAATTTTTGCTCTTTTGCACTCAGCAAGTGCGCTTTGAATTAAATGTGTTACTTCGTGGCTATGAAGGCCATGCAATGGGATTTCCTCCTTCTTGAAGAGCCTCTCTAGCGCTATTTTGAAGGTATTACAATTCTCTAGAGTCAAAAGAATTCTGCCCTTTGGGGGATTTTGTTGAACATACTGAGTTTTTGACCCTATTTGTTTCTTTTCGGTCCAAGGGAAACTTAAATAAACTGGCTTGTGGTCTGATTTTAAGTCCCAAAATTGATCTCCAATCAATACTATCTCCATTTTCTCACACAAACTATGTGAGAAAATTACATAATCTACTACACTTGCTCCATTGTAAGTATTGCAAGTGAAATTACTGGACTTTTCCCACCTAGTCAAACCATTACAAATGACTAGATCGAAAGCCCCACATAGCGTAAGCAATTGTTCTCCAAAGAGGTTGCAGCCTTTATCCTCTGAAATTCTTTCCCACTGATGATTCCTCTCTTCTGTAAACCAGATAGGGTCACAGTATTCTTTACAACAAAGAATGCTAGCTTGTTTGCCTACGGTTCTAGCATTGAAATGGGTATCATCTTAAACAAGACATTGAAATGGTAATTTAGGACAAATACACGTGTAGTCAATTATAATAATTTTACCATTGGCTTAATATTAGCAAGAAGGGGTATTCCAAAGCATGAAATTCCTTGTGGGTAATAACTAGCATGACCATTAGGTTTATTAAACCTACGAATCATATGGATCCAAGAACATAGGAAAACATCAAAAAAAAAAATGGGAAACACACCTATACATGACATAGCCTATGTTTGAAAATTATTTAAAAAAAAAAAAAAAACATTGAAGGTAATATGTGACCTATGGTATCAAAGTTGTAGGTCCAACACTGAATCCTATGGCCAACCCACAACTGCATGATAGAAACTACTATTTTCTATATCAGACCAGAGTGCATTAAAGAAAAATGGGACCCGTAGGAGGATGATATGGAGTAGGAAATGAATAATAACATGAGAGTCTATTCCATTCTTTATTATAAATGTATTGATAGTGAAAAAAATATATAATTGAATACAAGTTGTTACAGGGAGTGCAAGGACAGAAAAATTAGTTGGTTACAAACTAGAGTATCTATTATTAAATAAGCAGGAAATAATTATGGTCCTCTATTATATACAAATTATTACTATATTAGATTGGTATCTTTGACGTAAAAGGGAGATATGCATTTTTTATACCTTATATTAGTATAAGAGTTAAATCTATCATGAATATCAAGACAACATAATCACTAGTTCAAATTTTCACCTCTTATTGTTAAAAACCTAAAACATTTCAAGCCAATTTATTACATCATGCTTGGAATGAAAGAATTCCAAATTTTTATAGAAGAATCATGATTTCATGGGAACTGATTTTTCTTGTATCTTTTCAAGAAGAAAATAAGCCATTTATTATGGAAGAAATGATTGGATTCGATTATTTTGGTTACAACCAGAATGTCTATTCTAGCATAAACAATATATTTATGTTACGTTAATATCAATATTCATATTCACCACTAGTAACATAAGAAAAAATTGTAGGATAGACATAGGAGACTCATGTGCCTACATAAGGAAAGGGTATCTCATTCCTAGATCAGTTCTAGTAGAAAGAATATCAATTTATAATGTCTCCAATTATTGTCCATCGTACTTCTGGTCTACCCCAACATAGATGTGACAATTAGAGTTGTTGATAGGCATCTTATCAAGTTTCAAGCTTTCCCATATTCAAGTTGCTCTACATTTAGGAAATAAGTATCAATGGGATTAAATTTGACAAATGTGGTGTGTTATAAAATACTTTTGGAAGAGTGAATTTGAGAGTGAAAAAAATTGTCATGTAATGTTAGACTTTTGAATTAACACATAAGCCACACATCTTTTATGGCTATGAGTGAATCCTGTGATATATATATATATATGTCAAATACCAAGGGAACATCATACTATATATTTCCAATATTCAAAACCAATCTTCTCATCTTTGTAGTGCAATTCGCTTTATCACTTTCTTAATATGCCTACAAATACAATAAATATAACAAGTCCGTTGTGGTAGATATTAATATTAAGGACATGGGATTTGAGAGATTCATCAAAACATAGTTTATGTTACTATTCCTGCTTTGTACATGGTATTGACCTATTCAATACCAACTAGTGGTTTCATTTCAAAAATTAGCCTGAAAGGCCGGCTAATATTCAAGAGATATCACGAGCGATAAGTTGGTTTTATATAAACATTTTGGTTGTAGTCCTATAGATTGAAGCCATTAGGAGGCCTTCAGAGATAGATTTGAAATTATATAAATTCAAGGATATCCAAAAGAAGAAACAACTACTATGGTTCAATTTCACTAGGTGCAAAGATGTTGGTATTGGGGAAATGTTGAATCAAACATATGCCTAATTATAGAAGTGGTTGGGGAGTTTTTCACATACAACCCCTTGTTTCCTTATAAAAAAGCCAAATTTCATAATATTTGCTCCTCCCAATCCAACTGATATTGTATCCAAATTGATGATACGATATACCTTTTATGTGGAATAAAGGTTGATCTAGATGATCTTTAAGACAACATTGTCATTGTGCTAAGACTAAGGGATTTTTGTGTCGGTGTTTTAGATTTTATATCTATATATATATATATATATATATATATATATATATATACCTTAATTGTTCGGTTTTGATATATGTTGTCCAAAATTGAAGGTGTCCACGCCAAATTTGTTAACGCCTAGAGTCCTGAGCGATGTTGAGATGATTAGCTTTGACAAGTGGAGTATGACACACAATGTTGATTAGTGCAGATAGTCATTATAGTTAGTGATAATTTTTGTGGAATCTTTCACTTCAATGATAAAAGTGTGCTAGAGATGATTTTGTAAGAGATATGAAGTTTGGAAGATGCCTTATATGCATAATAGTTCGATCAAATACATGTGAGAGTCATGGAGAATTTCTTAATCATTCTCACTCCAGAGGTGTTTCTCTGTGTGAACTATGCTTGCATGGTACACTTGACCTAATTCGACAATGCATAGCATGATGCTTCTACCTACAACTAGTTGGAAGCCATGGTGGGTGGGATGGTAGAGAAGGCTAAGATTAAGTCTATAATATTGACTAGTATTTAGGATCACGCTCCATGTATTGCCCTTATTTCCATTATGTATATCTTTGGATGTCTAAGGGTAGCATAAATTGTGGGTTATTTGGCGGAGGTTATAATAGTTGGTAGACACAGACTTGAGCTATATATGGGTAATTTCTAGTATGTGTTCTTATTGGAAGCATGGGTAAAAGTATGCAAATAAGAAGAACAATATAATGACACAACGCATTTCAAAGCCATTGATTAAATCAGGTATATCCCATAAGATAGACATAATAAGCCCCTATATGGGTAAGAGACAAGAAATAACATATGAGTTATAGACCATTATGGCCAAGAATCAAACAACCAAGGATGTCCTAGATATTTTTTTGGTAAATTTATAATAATTATGGAAGAATTGATAATTTACTACAAAGGAAATAGATATATTATTTGGTGACCTCCTTGAGTGTGGAAACTAGAGAAACTCATTCATTTATATAATTAGAAAAAAAAATTGAGTTCAGATATCTGAATAATTTCATTAATAGGAACACAGAGGAACCATAATAAAAAACCAACAATAAAACATGAAATATAAAAGGGAAAACATTTTTTGATTGAAACTTGAATAATGAAATCAGTCTTGGAAACATAAATAAGAAATTGTAACATAGAAAATTAATTGATAAGAGGTTACCTATTGAGACCCCGAAAATTGGTGCAACAACATCAGAGAAAACCACCCAGTCAAGGACTTGAAAACCGTCCCTTATCGGTTTGATATGGTGGCCATGAATGGATTTATGGGGCCAGTTTCCCAATGAAATATAATTGGGTGGATGGATGGTATTATAACCGACTGTAACTTAATAGATGGGAGTGATAAAAATCTTCAAGTAAATAAATATACCTATCTATAACTATCCATGGATGAATTATCTCTCTATGCGATTTAAAAAGATGATCTTTCAACAAAAGAAAATAAATATTATATAAACACTTAGAGATATGAAAATAATTTAAAATAATTGATTTAATTAAAAGTTAATTAGATCAATTGAATAATCCTATATCATATATGTATACTACATGTATTGAATATGTACCGAAAGATGGCAATCGAACGTGTTCAAAAGTGAATTAATTCCTGGTTGCTTTAAAAATATACATAAAACAAAAAATCATAAAAAGAATTAACCATTTCTCATTTGGAATAGAAAATTAGCATAAAGATAAAAGTACCATGTATACGTTAACTCTGATCATTTGAAAAACAATATTTGGTCCAACCCTTTCTATTAAGAAAACTTTAATAGTACAAAAGTGTGACTTCCGTAAAGTCTTCCTTTCAAAATTTTAGGATGACTTCTTAAAATACATGAAGGTTTTTATATAATAAAATAGAGAGGTTAAAAATAGTAATTACAACAAAAGCTGAGGAGTTTTAAACAACTCTCCTTAAACTAAGTGAAAATAAAAAAACATAAACAAAATTTAATGGGCTGACTTGCTTGAAGATTGCCCTGTTGTCTCATCAACCATTCGTTTCGTCAGTTGAAGGATGTTGAGCATAGGCTTAACCTCAGGAGGTTGGCCTGACTTGATGTGCAGTTTTCCAGTGTAAACCACATTTAAAAGTGGAGGCATCATATAAGAAAAATTATGTGTAAGAAAACGCAACATGAGCCATTGGCTATGTGTCTTTACCAAATATTTACAATAATTTTCCGAGTCTAACTTTTCCAACTTCCTGATGCTTTCCTCTTTTAACTTGGATATTTCCTGCCATTTCCTTATCAAATCTTTAACAATGGGAAGTGAACCAGTAGGACATATTGATCCAAATTTATGCAGGAACACAACAGAATACACATGTAACCATAAATACAAATACATAGTGTAAATAACACTTCATTTCATTGATATCAAAGAACTGAAATTTTCTTATAGACATAATATAAATAAACTAGCTAGGGCACTAGTAGCTTATCTTTGAGAAGAGATGTGGTGGCTAGAGGCCTCTGAACTGAGTTACAATGAGGCTTGGGGACCTATTTATTATTTAGAAACAATGTAAAACCCTAAACATCCAAAACCCTAACCCTAGGAGATGAAGCGCCAAAACTATGGGCCCCGTTTGGGTAAATTGGTGTTTTAACTTCCTGGGGACATAACTTTGGCATAGGATCTCCGTTTGATGCGCTCAATAGCTCATTAGAAATATCTATGTGAGGAGTACAACTTTTGGTGCAAGAAAATAGAGCTCAGATCCTCTTGATTTTCCCAAAAAACGTCGTTTAGGGCATCAAAACGGCTTCGGAAGTTCATGACCCGAAAAATTGTCAAAAATAGTAAGTTGTGCCGAAACTAAAAAACTGAAAGAGACAATGGTGGGGCCCCAAGTGGAATAGGTGAGTGGACACCAATATCCACCTAGATCACATCTCTAAGTAAGATTGGAAGCAATGATATTTTGGTTGACTATTTCAACAATTTTGGTTTTCAAGTTCCTGTGGTTATTGTTTACTGAAGAACTTGCCAGATTATCCACAGTATCACGAAACATTTGTCGATGTTTCGAATCCCAACGGGGATCCATCTTTAGGACAATGTTTCAACAATATTATTAGCCACATCTCTAGCTCAGCCCTTTCAAATTGTTTCAATTGTATGTCCCAATTAATAAATACAATTTCTTTTTTGGAATCCTCAATCGTGGGAAGATTAGCCTTTTGGCCATCATTAGTATCTTTCCGGGTGACATATTGTGAAACTTTATCATTTATTTCATCGAAGTTGATTCTTTGGTCTGCTACTCGATTCATCTGTGAATCTCTTTTCTCACAAAATTCAATGATACATGAAAATTTATGAAAGAAAATAACTTGTGGTTGTGCTAAGAGGGTGTTCAATTCCAGTGCTTCTTTCCTAAGTTCATCTATTTTTATTTTGTCTTTCAATTGCTCAGCAATAAACTGCAATTGATGAATTTGAGTATCCTTAGCACCAATTTTAGTTTGGTTTTGTAACTTCAATTGATCAATTCTCTCTTGGAGTTTTGATACTTGTACCCATAATTTTTTATTTACATTATGCTTCTTTGCATGTAGTTCTTGTTCTAATTGTAGGATTCTTTCATCCTTTTCTCTAATTAAATATTAATTTTTGTGGCTTTATCTATAGTAGAAGATGCATAATCTCCTGTGAACTGGGTCAATCGAGTTACATACTGAGAAGGATCTTCTTGTGAATCTTTCCAAACTACCTCCATTGGAACATCTCCCAGAACAAGGAGTTGAGACTTCTTTGTACTCTTTCTTTTTCTTTGTGTGCTCAAAACATATTTATGGTTATGACTATAAAATATGTCCAGAGGAGGGATTTCTTCAATTTTCAGTACAATTTCTATAGTAGGGAAGGTCATGATTAATTCCACTTGTTCTATGCTAACTAAATTGTAAGATGACCCATCAATAAATGAGTTTTGGATTTGGATTTGAGGCGTTTCCACATTTTTTTGATGACCAGTGATCATCACTTCTTGGTCTCCTTGGAGTTTTTGATTAAACTCCTTCCATACATCATTCCAGTTTCTTGGAAACTCTAAATCCATGGTTTGAACTTCAGCAGATTTATCCTCTTGATCTTTGCTAAGGACTTCAGTATCCTTAGATGTTTTTTCTTTTTCTTGTTATTTTTGTGTTATGGGTTGGGATACCTCTAGCATTTTGAAAGGAATCCTTTCCAATATTTTGTTCATGTACTACTTTAAATTTTACAACTATCGTGGATTGATACATGCTCTTGCTAATTTATAAACTGCGGATTAAGTGTCAACTGACCCAAAAAAGTCATCGAAATCATCATCTTCAAGCACAAAAGGTATTTTTTTTACTTTAGTGGTGAAATCATTGGAAATTTGATTCGGGTCATATTGTCTATTTGAAATTGTAAACAATTTAAGACATTCAATTTGGTTGACCTCTAATCCTGCGTGCTTATAGTTGTCTAACGCGTAGACACCATAGTGAATTGGAAAGGAGGGCAATGAATCTTTCTTAGCTTTCTTCAAAAACTTAGTAAATCCATTGTCAATAGTTTGATAAGCTATTTCTCTTGCTAGAAGCTTATCTGGAACTTATAATGGTAAAACATGTGGCCAGGCCAAGCTCCCAAAGACTCTGACATAAGTAAATAATTCTTCTTCGAACCATTTTCCAATGGAAGAGAAGTCAGCTTGCGCTTCCTTAGATAACCTGGGGTCTTTCTCATTGAGCACAACTTGAAATAAAGCGAGCATAATCCATGGAAGATTTTATAAAAATGGTTTTCATATTTTGACTTCCATAACATGCTATGATAGACATTAATGGGAAGAGGGTCCTGGGTAGTCCATTTCCAACCCATAGTTGGAAAATCTGAAGTGAAAAATACAATTTCCATAATATAAGCACTCATATAAAATGGCAGAAATATTTTGGACGAAATATAATGATTATTTATATTTTCCAAAATCCGGGTGGTGATATTGTTGGACAAAATGGTCCCCCAATCAATGATATAAGAATCTGCGACTCCTTCCATTAAGGGTCCAACCCATTCAGGCTGACCGAAGAGCCTAGACATCATTATAGCAACATAAAAATAGGGACTAGAAAGGGAGTCAGTAGAATACATAACCTTATCATCATGTTTATGTGTATTCAGGTTGCTCCTCCATTGCTTGATATGATTTGAATTCAGCTCATTCTCACTCATGAATTGAGCTAGAAATTATTTATCATAGACTTTCTCTCGGTGTGGAATATGATACATTGACTTAAAGTATTCTTATTTAAAAGAACCTATCATTTTTACTCTGCTGGTTAGGAAATTATTGTCCCCAATATTGAGGTTGTCGATTATCCATCTTACCATATCAGGATATGTTAAAATTTTGGGGCACGCAGTAGCTTGGAGTAGAAAAGAATTGGAAACTTTTCTAAAGTAGCTTTTGAAGAATCAAAACCATCTACAGTAGCTTTTCATTGAACCCTATGGGATTTCTCATCCTCAAATAACTTATACATTGCTTCCCAGGAGGAAGAACCACTTTGCAAACCTATGTTGTGTTTGTGAATAGAGGAAGCATTTATGTTCTTTCACTAATAGTAGTTTTAGGATTTGTAGGTTCCATAGGTTTCTTAGCTTTCTTCATAGCTTTCGACATTTTCGAAGAGCTATGTTTATTTGTACTAGCTTGTGAACAATGAAGAATGATAAGTAGAAAGAGGCAATATTAATTTACAAATAAGAAAGTATCGTAATAATGAAAAAAATCAAGCGAATGAAACTTAGCACTTGGTTAATACATACATTCAATGTTGTTGCAGTCAAATCATTTTTGGAAGCATGGGCTATAAAACCATTCAAATTTGGCTTAATGGATAGTATGGTTTGATGTGCCCGCGCAATCATTCAAGAATTTAAACAAGATCTTTCGCATCGTGGATGTTATTCATATGTGAATATTTATATAATGCCGATTGGCTACCTTTTGTCGATTGTGATATCACAATTGCAATTTTGGTGAAAAGGAATGAAGGGAAAGAGAGGCTATGAGGCAAAAGTGTGATGCGATAGAGTATATCACATCAGGGAAATGTGGAGGATGATTTTCAGATTGTCATGATAAAACTGCAAAATGTGATTTGCGATTTGACTACATGCCGGAAGTGGGTCCCACGTTTTCTTTCTCATAGAATTTCGTTCAAAAAAAATTCCTTTTTCCTTTATTAAAGCGCTTTGTTGTATTTAGCATCGCAATTTGTATTAAGTGGCCTTTTAAAAGTCATATGTCTTTCATGCGATACTGTGATTAACATATTGCAATTCCTAAACATTATCCTCTTAAGTGTCTTTTCAAATGAAAATTCAATGTTTTTAACCCATTTCATTTGTATTTATATTTGAATTAATTTCTTAAGGGTTTTATTTGTTCTACTCTAAAAATTTTGAAAGGGTCCCCATTATTTTTTTAAGGTAACTATACTAAAATAATGGTGGTTGTTGAATAGCATAAAAATTGGCGATTCACTGGAAGAACCAGTTTTCTCCGAAAAATGAATTTATTAGTATCTTTTAAATAATTAAAAATAATTTAAGGAAACAAAAATTGTTTTCAAAATATTTGAGTGAATAAAATTATTCTAAATAAAAAACTCATTTTATTGTTAATATTTCATAAACCTTTCAGGAATAAATATCTTCATTCCTCTGTATCAATCATCTAAATAGTTTAAAAGATAAAGTAAGTGTATTTTTGTAACTTACCCTTTTGATTTACTCCTTTCGTCATAGGTAGAGCCACTATTACCAGCAGGCATTTATAGCCTCCACAAGGTTACTTTTTAACCATGAATGATTCAGTATCCCATCCATCTATTATTACAATTTTTTGAGATAAATCCTTAATCATAAAATATGTTTTTTATTGCTCTTAAAAAGTCATATTCCTAGTTTGGAGACCAAAAAGTGACAATGTCATTCACTGGTTATAATTGAACTAAACAAGATGGCTCGGGATGAGACCCCTTGTCTTATGATAATTTAATAATCATGAGACATTACCCTGGTTTGATATGCATTAGTGGTAATGTCACTTTATTATTTACCTATGATCATATGTAAGCAGGCTCGTGATGAGACCTCTTATCCTTTTAAGTTTTTTTATATTTTTGAATTACACTCTAGAAAAGTCATAATTAATGGATGGGGAGAATCATTGACTCCTTAAGAGTTTTGGATGAAAACATAGAGTTAAATATGCTTAGTGACAACAAGTCTTTAATTTTTAAATATGGACCTTTTCTGACTGATAATAAAGTAAAAAGACTTTACATATTTTTAGGTTTAAAAAATTTACAATTTCAATGGAAAAAGTTTTCAAAGTTATATAATATTCATTCAATTTTAAATTTTGTATTTATTTCCTCAAGAATTTTTATTCTTCAGAAACAAAAAGTCATAAAATAATTCAGAGGTGTTTTAGAAAGCCAAAAGTATGTCATCAAACACTATTCTCCTAAAAAATGTAAATGTATAAACATGATACATTTAGAATAAAATTTTCTTCTAAGAAAATATTTTTTTCAAAATCAGCCCATTGATAGGAATAAAATATTTTCTCCCTTGAAGATCTTGTAGCATGAAGGTTGATGGGCCAATTTGTTCTGTGATTTGGAATGGTCCAAGCCACATTATTTGGAATTTGGTATGCTTACCTTTTTCCTCATGTGCCTTGTACCACTTAAGGACGAGGTATCCAATTTGAAATGATTTTGGGGAAACAAAATTTGCATCGAAATAATTTTTTACCATCTAATGGTGTCTTGCCTAAGTTAATTTGGCCTTTTCCCTTTCCTCTGATAGTTTGAGGCTTTGCGACATTATTAATTGTAATGAAGATGAAGGTACTTCATCAATAAATTTAACTAGGGATAATGAAGGAAGAGCCCAATTTCATGGAATTGGAGCTTCTTTCCTGTAAACTAGATTGAATGGAAAAGTACCTATGAAGGCCTTCTGAGTAAACCTATCTTCCCATAGTGAAAATGTTAAAGAATTATGCCAATTTTTCTGGCTCTGATCAATATTCCTTTTTATCATTCTTATGAGATTTTTATTTTTTCATTCTGCTATACCATTCCCTTGATGATAATAGTTGGTAGAATATTTAAGTTTAAAAACTCTTTTGAGAGAAAAGTCAGTCATACTATTTCCCAAAAAGTAATATGCATTATCAAACATAAGTGAATTAGTTAATCCAAACCTGGTGATAATGAATTGATCAATAAATTCCATAATGGCCTCAGAGTTAGCTACCTTTTATGGAACGGCTTCAACCCACTTAGTAAAATCGTCGGTTATAGTGCGAATGTATCTATGCTATTTGGATGAGTTAGGAATGATTTCACCTATGGTGTCCAATCCATATTGCTCGAAAAGCTGCTCAATGTTGAATGGTTACAAGGGTAAGGTTGGTTTTCTTTGTCTTCCAACAGTAGTTTGGCCTGTTTTACATTTTCTCACATTTGCATGAGCATCATTAAATAATGTTGGCCAATAATATCATGCATGAAGGATTTTTTTTGTTTTGGTATCTCCTCCACAATTTCCACCCATAGGTCCATCATGTAGTTCTTGCAAAACCCTCCATGCTTCAGACTTTTAAAGGCATATTAATAGTACATAGTCATAGTTCTTTCTAAATAAAACATCGTCTATGATCTGATATTGACTAGTTTTCAATATAAAAGCTCTTTTTATTTTATAATTTATTTCTGTGGGAGCATGTCCATTTTTTAAATAAAAGATAAGATTATTTAGAATCGTTCAGGCTTACCTCAGTAATCTGTTTAATGTTACCTAACTCTTCATCATCTGATATGCTAGAATCTCCATATAGCAATTTGCAGAGACCTTGCCCTCTGATGATTTTGGATGGTCTTATGTTAGTGTCATATTCCTGTAGAGTAGTAACCCAATTTTCTCTCTTTTCTCACAGTTCCTTTTGAATAAGTAGTTTCCTTACTACCGAAAATGGAACTATTACCTTGGTATGTGTCTTTAGGATAAAGGGTCTGAAATGCTTTAAATATTTGTAAACATCAAAGGCTTGCTTTTCCACTTCTGAATAATTTAGCTCAACACCTTGGAGATTTAAACTAAATAATGAAATATGTGTTTCAATATTTTGATCATTGAGTTCTCTTAACACAGTAGCATATGATGTTTTGGATGCAAAAGTATATAAAATGAAATGATTAGAAAAATATGGGGTAGTTAGAGAAGGAGCATTTATGATAGCTTGTTTGATTAGACTAGAAGCTTCTCTTTCATTGTGTCCCCATTTGAAGAGTGAATTTTTCTTAATCATTACTTACAATGGTAAAACAATTTGGGAAAAGTTAGGAACAAATCTCTTAATAAAATTTATCTTTCCTAAAAAGGACTACATGTATTTCTTGTTATGGGGTTGAGAGATTTTAGAAATTTCCTTTACCCATTCTGGATCTATGCAAATACCTTCTTTTGAAACAATAAACCCTAAAAAGTTTCCTTCACTTAAAGCAAAATAAGACTTTTTTGTATTTAAAGAAATTGCATATTTTAAAAATCGTTCAAGGATTTGATTAAGATCATGACAGTGGTCACTTCTTTTATTAGAATAAACTGTTATACCAAATAGGTATATAACCACAGTTTTTTTTATCAATCCTCTAAAAGCAATATCCATTGATCTTTAAAAATTTTCTCCTGCATTGATTAGACCGAAAGGAATTTTCTTATAAGCATAAGTGCCCCATTATATTCTAAATGTAGTCTTTAACCTATCTTTAGGATGAGATGGAATCTGATTGTAGCCTGAAAATCCATCAAGAAAAGACATTAATTCAGATCCAACAACCGATTGCAAAATTTGTTCCATAGGTGGTAATGGCAAAATTGTCTTTTAAGTAAGCTTTGTTTAAGTTCCTAAAATATATACAAATGTGAATGTCACCCTTCTTTTCGTAACAGGGACAAAGTTTTAGACCCACTTTGAATGCCTAATAGGGAAGATGATCTTTCCCTTAAGTATTTTATTCAGTTCAGTTTTGATTTGACTTTCAAGATCAGGGTGAAATTTCCTCAACTTTTGTTGTATAGGCTTCTCAGTGGATGTCATTGGGATAGTATGTTGGATGATGGAGGTATCATACATTTTGAGATATTCAAATTTCCATGTAGAAAAGTTATGATATTTATTTAGTAACTGAATGAAGGTTAATATTTCATCAAAAGAATTACCAAGTCCTAAATTAATATTCTAAGGATTGAGATCTATGCCAAGGTTTACTAATTAAAACCATAAAGTTGAGCTTTGTAGTTTAGAATTAGTAGCATTTTTAAACCTATCTTTGAGATCATAAAGATCTTCAAGATTAACCATAGATTTAAGTATTTCATTATCTTCAGGTTTTTTATTCAATTTTCTTTCATTTTTGTCTTCCTCAATTAGCTGATCATCATATGACCCTTCCGATGTGAGAAAGGTTAGAACATATTCATCATCGTTAAATACTCTCCAATTAGTAACATTATCAGGAGTAGATGGGAAAAAAATCAATTCTATAGAAAATCTATTTGGACTATAATCCTTAGAAGGAATAAGTCTGGATGCCACATTAGCTAGAAGGTCATCGCTTGCATTTTGGAGCCCTAGAATATAGAAGATATTGAATTCTAAGAAGTGTAAGATAAGATATTGTACTAATGCTTGGTAATTATTGAGGTGACCAGAAATACATTGAAGAGTATTTCTTATTTTAGTTTCACCATAGGCTTGAAGATATTTGACACCGGGATCTATTGCTTTATACAAGCCTTGGACTAGTGCCTCATATTCTTTAGTATTATTGGTGCACTCAAATTATAGCCTACATGCCAGCATTGTCTTTTATCCTTCTAGACTAATTAGTATGAAACCATCTCCTGCACCTTCACCAAATTTTGATCCAGCAGAGCATAATGTCCAAAAAACAATTTTAACACATCTTTTATCTATGATATTTATACATTTTGAAGAGTGTGACTAAGGAAAATTTTCGATTTGAGAATAAACTAAGTTGCCAAGAAATGGATATTTTTGAGCATTAAAATTTCCTAAAAAGGATTCAGCAGAGTGATTTCCAAGAATATTATTAGTAAAAGCCATGGGTTCATTTTCATCCTCGAAATTTGTTACTGAATATTTCATGTGTTTTTTGCGATCAACTTGAATCTGATTTTGGCTTACCATTGTAGGGAAGCCACATATGAGACAAGTCAGTTTCAAAATAACCATGAATTTTCTCTGACCAATCTCTACTCAGAATTAAATCGTAAAAATCAGGAATATCAGCAACCAAAATATCAATTACTTGATGAAATTTTGAATTAGATGCTAGTTTGATAAGGACAAAATTCATTTCTCCTATTACCTTGACTTTGGTTATTTCTAATTTCACGATATGTACTGCAGAATTTTGTGGAGTGATATTTAACTTCAAGCAAACAAAATAAGGCATGATATTTGAAGAAGATCCAAAGTCTTTTAGAAAATTATGCACATTTTTGTTAAACACTTTAAAAGTCAAAAGAAAAGGATGGGTATGTGAAATGGATTTGTCTCTCATTAGAATAACATCATTTGCATCGAAATTTTCAGATGAATCGGTAGGAGGTTTGCCAACTCCTTTTGAGGCTTTGGAAGTAACAGGGGTTGTTAGAGTGGGGTCCCCTGGGATACAATTTTTCATATCATTTTGTATAAGTTTTCTATATGTGTGCTGTGTGGATAGGTGAAGGGGATTTGGGGCAGGTCAAAGTCCCCCTTTGATTTAAAATGGTTTTAGGGGTAAACTATGGGCCTCAAACCATGGTTTGAGACCATAGTATCTGCGTGCTAGATTGGATACAGATAGATAGATTGAGTCTAAGGAAGTAGTTAGTCAATTATTATTCATGTTTTGGATCTAAGTGTTTATTTCTCTATGATAATTTTGTAAGGGTTTCAGTATGGGTTTGGTAGAAAGGCTCCTACTGGCTGTGTGCGTGGAGACCTAGTCCTGGTTATGTGCAAACTCCACTAGATATGTGCGCGGAAGGGTAAAGTGTAAGGGAAAGTCTCATGTACTCAATTTCTCTAAATCTAATACAAGGATTGATTTGGTGAAAGCACCGTGGTATCTATCTGAATTATCTGTTTACTGTTTCTGTCTTAAGATCCCTTTACTTTTCTCATGCTTACTTTTATTTGCATGAATACATTTTTTATTTATGACAAAGTTATATTTATGGTTGAATGCATGGGTGAATCTGCTTAAGTGATTACGCATTATACAGATCTCGATCTGGTTCTATTATGATATATTTGCGATGAAGAATCTGTGATTATGTTATGTGATTTGATATGTATTATTCCATAATTGTGCATATCTATCTAGATATGTATAAGTTCTGCAATCAATATGTTTAGGGCCACTACATTATTTTCTTTCTCAGGGTGCGGAAAACTGGTTTCAGCACCCCTCCCTACTGCTTTGGGTAATTTGATCTATGCAAGAAAGTCATTGCTGAAAGGGCCAGTAGTTCGAGGATTTGTTGGTTTCGCGATAAGCTCTTAACCTGGGTCAAGACCCCTCAAGCCAAAAAATGGTTCCATTTCTAGGACCATGATCATTTTCATGGAGATTTGATGTTGTGGCACCCTTCGCAGAATGAATTGTAGGATTGGCTAGATATAAATATACTTGAATTTGTGATCCAAGAAAATTGAAGCCCTAAGATATCTACTAAAAAGTGGGTACATAAGTAAATATATATAGAAGTTCACGAGATATTCTTTTGCTACTTTGCAATTGAGTTGCAAGAGTGGTTATCGCAATTAACTGAATTCAATACTTGCACGAAGGACGATGCAATCACTGAGTGGACACCTGAATTGATTCAACAATTAGAAAACCTAGAAAATAAGATCACATGTGTGATATATCATTGGATCAATCGTCTCTTGGGAGGATTTGTGATTGAATTTGACATTGATTAGTTTGTGTCATACTCTGAAGCAAAAAGAATATTTTCCAAGGGTCCTAGAGGTAAGTTCCTCCACTCTTTGAAGTTTGTGTTGAATATTTTATTGTTTGAACATGGCTCTCTATGTTGACATATTGCTTGAATGTTGCAAAGAGGCCCAATTACGGGCAGTGGAAAAATTTATCATGAAGACCAAGAGAAAATATTTATATATATCTTTCTGAAGCATAGATTTGATAGTGACAGTGAACCAAAAACTAGTAGCTCTAGTGAATCTGCGCGCTCTGAAGGAGATTAAGTTTCATCAAACCAGAACGATCAGAAAGCCTTGATCCTCTTTCAGATCCAACCCACTCCACTTCCCAAATCATCTCACAAAGAACCCACTCCACCATGCAATTCATCTCCACCACCACCTCCACCTCCCCTAGGCATATATATGTACGCATCAATGAAGCTACCTAATTTCAGAGGTATTGGGAATGATTATACTGAGCACTTTTGGTTGTTGACTAATGTTGTATGGTAGGATCGACATGTTAATAATGATGATTTTAATAAAGTACAGCTAGCCACTACTGTCCAAGATCGCGCATTAGATTGTTATATCAGATATGTTCAATCAAACCTTAATTCCAGTCTGGATGACATGAAAGATGCCCTAAAAGAATAGTTCAAGAAGCCTAAGCCATACACATAGTTGGCTACATAAATGAAAGAGATTCATCATGAGGTTAATGAATCTGTGTGGGAGGAACATCAGAGGCCGAAGAACATTATAAGATATGGTGGATTTACCATCTATGATACTCAACATAAGGAGTGGTGTATTTTTATGTTTCCCCCGCATCTGCACCAGCCCTTGGGTCAGCAGAAGATTTCCAAACAAGCTAAGGCTATCGATATTGTAATGAAATTAGAATCTGCCCCAACACCTATTTCACTCGGAACTCAAAAGGTTTGAAATTCGTTGGAAGCCATGCATTTAGAGATTCAAAGCATGAGCAAAGACAAGGACAAGGAGTTTTGTGCAGAGGTCTGGTGCATAAAATTTCAAGTTGTTGGGCACCATAAATATTAATGTCTTGTCTTTAATAATTATCTAAAAACTATAGGTCCTAGTACATTGACGAGCATAATATGGTGCACAATCTGTAAAGTTGCCGGATTACATGAAACATATTTTTGTCCAAGGGTTGGAAAGTATCGACCTAAGTTGAAGCAATTGTTTTGCAGATTATGTTCATCACTGGGAAATGAGGACCAACACTGTCACACTTATGATTTGATTTTGGAAAAAGCTAAAATGTATAAAATGTAGGCCGAACCTACCTCACCAGCATCCCCCTCTAGGCGTGGTGGGTTCCAGGGTAGAGGAAGAGGATGAGGAGGTGGATTAGCTAGTCAAGGAAGGGGAAAAATTATTCGCTACAATTGCGGAGATGCTGGTCACTATGCACACAATTGTCCAAACCCAACACTACAATAATGCAGTTATTGTAAGTAGTTTTATGATGTGATAGAATATTTCCCATCTTTGATTGCTAAAATGTAGGAGAAAAATATGAAAAGTCCAACACAAAACCTTCAGAAGTTTAGAGCATAAACCCATGAAGAAGACCCTAGCATGAATGTGGTAACTAGGAGCGGTGTAGCCACTAATGAAGAAAATGGAAAGAAACCAACTACTGATTTATGGATCCGTTAGGCCTCTGAGAATCAAGATGGATTTTATTTGCAGCACGCTAAGGAGAATATTTTTGAAGCACAGAAATAATTTTCAGAAGGAAGCACATCGACATCAGGTAGACCAATGAAGGAAGCAAGATTAGATGAAGAGATCAAAATATTTCTACAAGCATGCATTAAGTTACTGTGCAACAAAAAGGCAGTAGAGAACTTGCAACCTCTAGTAGATAATTGCACAGAGAAGGAACAACGGATGTTAGAAGAGAGATTTTTCAAAAAAAAATATAAGAACAAGAAGAGGATAGGTCATGAGATGCATATGACCGCACAGATCAGTGCTTATGAGATGGACTAGGTTATTCTAGATCTGGGATCGGATGCAAATTTTCTACCTAAGAAGACTTGGCAGCGCATGGGAGAACCCAAGATGGAATGATATACCATCCAAACTTGCATGGAAAATCAATAGAAAATCATTCCATTAGGAAGGTTATTGTAAGTTGTAGTATTATTGAGGTTTTTAAGGTAATGAGAGACTTTGAAGTTATCCAAATGGTGGATTTTACTGACCCTTATCCTGCGCTTTTGGGTTGCATAGGGTATTGATATGGATGGTGTTATAAATCTAAAAAAGATGAGAATGGAGTTTGAAAGTAATGGAACCATAGTCACAATTCCCTTAGACCCTGCAGAAGTACCAACATACACATAACCTGTGCATGTTGATGATGATATTGATCATATCTATAAGCTGACTTTGCGCGAGAAATATTGGATCAGCCCAATGACGGATGGAAATATTAATTGGGAGAAAGAAAACTCTTTTTTCTCAGATTCTGATGAAGAATTAAAAACTGGCAGAACCGGTTGCATGAAGTAGTTGCGATGCATTGTAATCTAGTGACTAGATCTCTTCAATGTATAATATCTAAGGTACGTGAATATCACATTATGATGGTTTAACTAATATAAACATGTTTTTAGGAGAGCTTGAAAGAAATATCCCAGAATTAAAAAGATTCCATTCTTTGGATCTCGGACTACGCGCTACTCCAGCAAGATTGTGGGAAACTCATAAAGAAAACATGGGTAATTGGGATGAATGCACGCACATGGTGAGGTTACGCTTTGAATGTTCAACCATTAGAATGGAAGAAGTCTACTTTGGAAAGGATGATCCACACATATATTTGGCTAGATTGAATTAGGTGTGGGGTGTAGAACCAAGACCTGAATGGGTCCACATGTTTATTCATACATTGGGGAAGGTACCTACTGATTGGTATTTGGAGACAGAGCTACACCAAAGCACTAGTGAATGGTCTGCGCTGATGGAGAGTTTCATTTTGAAATTCGGATTTGAGATTGGATTTGATAATATTGGAAAAGCATTGCATAATATTCAAAAAGTTATATTTGACACAAAAAATCTTGCAATCGAGTGCACTCCACCAGCATGGGATGCATAGATGAAGGATATTGTGAATTGCAGAAATCTTACGGTTGAAGAGAGTAAATAAAATTGATGAAATATCATGATTCTGTAATGTAAGGGACAACGCGTAGTGGCTAGACCATCTATCACTTCAATAGATGTGACAAAACCTCTAAATATCCAATAGGTGAATCTTGGATCTGAAGAGAAACCTAAGTTGGAAAATATTGGAGACTATTGGGATGATGGTACAATAGGAAAAGTTGTTGAGTTGCTGACATAGTATAAGGACTTATTCCCTATAAATTTCTCATAGTTGAAAGGAATAATTGGAGAACTTGGAGTTATGAAGATCACTTTGAAACTTGATGCATGCCTGGTGAAGTAGCGCCGATACAGTTTGAATCCAAGATCTAAGAAGAAGGTGAAGGAAGAGTTGGATAAGAGGGTTGCTGCAGGCATCATAGAACCAGTAGAAGAGTTTGATTGGGTAAGTCCAATGGTAGTGTAAGACAATAATACCAAAGGAGAAATCAGAATCTATGTCGATCTGTGAAAATTGAATGATACTTTTGTGCATGATCCATCCCCAACTCCATTCTCCAATGAAATCCTGGATAATGTTGGAGGAAAAGAATCTTGTTCATTCACAAATGGGTTTAAAGGGTATCATTAGATCAGGCTTGCGCCAGAAGATCACACTAAGACCACCTTTGCAACCGAATGGGGATATTTTCAATATATAGTCATGCTCTTTGGCTTGAAGAATGTGCTTGCCATCTTCTCATGCATAGTAGTAGTTTCTTTCAAAGAGTTTATCCATAAGTTCTTGGAGCTGTAATTTGATGATTGGACTATTTTTGGGCCATTTAAGAAGCATGCTTCAAGCCTATGCTTAGTTTTGGATACTTATATAAAATACCAGATCTCATTGAACTTGAAGAAATGTATATTCTATGTGCCATTTGGAATACTACTGGGACACATTGTCTCCCAGCAAGGATTGATGGTAGATCCTGCGAAGATCACAATCATAGTTAATCTGGAGATAACCGATAATGTCAAGCAATTACGCTCAATATTGGGGCACACTGGGTATTACCTAAAGTTCATTTAGGGTTATGCGTTGATCACTACACCCATGGAGAAGTTTCTCAAGAAGGATGTGACATTCTGCTGGGATGAGGACTGTCATAAGAGTTTTGAATTGTTTAAGGAAAAGATGGTCACTACACCTATATTGGTATTTCAACATTGGTCAAAGGTGTTTCATGTGCATGTCGATGCCTCCTCTATCACGCTCGGAGTTATTTTAGTGCATCCAGGAGATGGAGAGATTGATCACCCCATTGGATACACCAGTCAAAAACTCTCAAGCGCAGAATGGAATTATTCAATGACAGAAAGGGAAGGATTAGCGATGGTGTATGCACTGCAAAAATTCTACCTCTACCTGTTAGTAGGCCATTTTAAAATGTTTATTGATCATTCTTCTTTAAAATAATTGGTAAATAAGCCTGTGTTGGGGGGGAATATCTAGAGGTGGTTGTTGCTACTCCAGGAGTATGAATTTGAGATTATTGTGAAACCAGGAAGACTAAATGATGGGCTAGAACATCTACCACGCATTGAGATTGGTGAAAAACCTACGAACTTGGAGGATGGATTACCAGATGGATGGTTTTTTGTGATCAAGGTAGCTCATGAGAATTTCCCTGATATTATCTAGTTCCCAAATACTAGATGCATGCTTGACGAATATACAGTTCAACAGAAGAAAGAGCTCATGGTGTGCACAACACACATCACTATTATTGCTGGAAAATTTTATATAATGGGTACAAATGAAGTTCTGCAACGATATGTTTTGCAGTATGAAAGGCATGCAATCCTATATGAAGCTCATGGAGGGGTTTCCGGTGGTCATTATGTCAGTGAGGCAACCGCACAGAATATTTTGCGAGCTAGGTTATGGTGGCCCACATTGCACAATGATGCCTTTGCGCATTTTCGCGCATGTGATGTATGCCACAAGACTGTAAATCCATCGCGCAAAGATGAGATGCCCTTGCATACAAATATAACACTGCAAGCATTTTAGAAATGGGATATAGGCTTTGCTGGACCAATTAATCCTCCAGGAAAGAAGAGTGGTGTGTATTACATAATCACTGGGACATACTATGTAACTACATGGCTTGAAGCTAAGCATATGAAGGATTTTACTACAGATACAGCTGTGTAGTTCATATTTGAGAATATTGTGAATTGCTTTGGATGTGCTAATATTTTAACAAGTGATCAGGGTACGTATTTTGTGAATGAAATGATTGAAGCATTGACAGATGAATTCCAGATGCATCATCAGAAGAACTCCCCCTATCATCCCAGGCAAATGGTGCAATGGAAGCATTCAATAAGATATTGGAGACTTCGCTTACTAAGGTGTGAAATGCTAATGGGAATGATTGGGATGAGCATGTACTTGCAGTTCTCTCAACATATCAGACCACATGTAATAAGTTGACTGGTAGGACATCGTTTAGGATGGTAGATGGGCAAGGAGCTATGTTCATAATGGAGTTCATTTTTCCTAGTCTGCGCATTGCAGCATTCACAAATATGTCAGAAGAAGATGCTATGGAGGAATTGTTTTCACAGTTGCTCGCACTGGAAGAAGAATGCTTTATTGCCAATTATCACCAAAAAGTTCAGGAGGCATGTGAAAAAGTATGGTATGATAGTCACATCAAGAAAAATGTGTTTAAGGAATATGATTTGGTATTATTGTATGATAGCAAGCTTGTGCGCCACCCAGGGAAGTTCAAGATGCATTGGCTAGGGCCATATGTTCTTAAGGAAATCACTGATGGAGGTGTAGTGATCCTAGACACCTTGAGTGGAGAATCCCTCCCCGGGTATGTCAATGGAAGCCTATTGAAGTCATACATGGATGACCTCGTGCACACCAAATGACTATATGCTTGAAGAATCATATCTGCACAGACGTGATGGAGGATGCGCAGGTTGGTGTGACATGCATGCGGTAATTGAGTGAGGAGGTTGACTGGGTCGGAAAGGTGCCAAAAACTAGCCATTGGAATAGTAAATTTGGAAAAGACAGCATTATTACCATTTATGGGAGCGTCTAGGTTGCATTTAATGAAGGTATTTTTCCATATTTTGGATTTTTTTGTCATTTATGATGACACATTAGTTCATAAGGAACTATTGAAGATGTGCCAAAAGTATAAATATGACCTATGGGGTCACAATAGTTCCCTTTGATTTCTTTTATTTCCATATCATATTCATTTTCTATGTTTGGTTTGAATCCGAGATTCGAGAAAGAGTTGCATTGTAAGGGTTTGGGTTACACAATTCTACCCAGTATGACAGCTACGCAACTCGGAGAAGAATCTGTTGTGCCAGAGGTTCCTATTGCATCGACTACTGAAACACCTGTGCCCACGAAGTCGAAGATGGGTCAAACATTTGGTACCAGGAAATCCCCCAGGGAAAAGACTCCAAATCCGCACTCTATTGTGTATGAGCGCCATAAAAGACCGATGATGGAGCTTCCTCAGACAATTATGGATCAAGAGGAGGATGTGGTCGAAGTGGCCCCATTCTCGTGGTTTTAGACCTATTTCGCACCTCTCAAAGTGTCAGTTAGAGACCCCAAAGATCTTGACAAGGTGAGATCAAGTATCAATATGCCCTTGATCCCTAAAAACATCCCAGTGGAAGGTGACATGTTTGTAAATGTGCCACAGCTAAGACTAGAGGATTGGGACATTACAGTCGTTAATAAATTCCCTGAACTTGCGTCGGAGCTCTATTTATACCATGTTTAGGATGAAGGAGGAATTTTGCAATTAGAGACGAAAATATAGGTGTTTGGTTTGCATAAGGCAGTCCTATTTAATTTATTGCAGATCCCTCATTTCATGCACAGCTTGATAAACAATATGTGTGTTTGTCAATTACTCGCGCTCGTGCATGATGATGCACTATGGTTGGGAGAGTGCATTCCCATTGATGCTGAGATGATCCCTAGGATCAGTGGCCTACCTGATGACAGTGCAGATCCAATGGATAATTTTGGAGGAAAAGCACAAGAAAAAAAGTCACAGAAAATATCAAAGCTAAGTACCCAGTCTCATGCAAAAGTAGATCATTTGTGGTGAGCGAGATCAACAACCCTATTGTGCAATTTGGAACACTCATATTGGCCTACAAGATGATGAGGAAATTTCTACCTAAGGAGGTGCCTGCGCTGGTAATTTTCCTCATAGGCCAGTGCGAAAAATGAGTGACCTACAACTGGTCATACTATTTATGCAAGGAATTTTTTAGAATGTGTGTGAATCACAGGAAGAGGGAAATCATGTTTATTATTCTTGGTTGTTATTGTTGATCGCCTTAATTGGTTGGAAGACCCCTAAGGAAACACAATTTTCTGAGATAAAGGCCCAAATGTGTGAGGTCCAACGGTACGCTACACTTTAGAATTCATCAGACCCCATGTGCGTCATAGAGAATAATGTTTGTTGGGTATTGTTTAACACCTCACTTTATCAAGCAGTGCAGTCTAAGCCAAGCCTCTCTTCAACACTGTATGATCAGTTTAAAATGATAGCATATTTCAACGCCACTTTCCATAATATGCATAGCCATGTGAAAGGCGCAGTGGAGGGAGTTTGGTATGAGTTACCATATCTAGTCACGAAGAGCGATGTGATATGGGTCACTACAGAGTGGCTACCAGCATCGTTGGAGCCCGAAGCATCAACATATATTCCTAAGACACCAACCAAGTCGCGCACTGGTACCTAGCTAGAGAAGACAACAAAGAATACCATTAAGAAGGTGACGGATAAATAATCCATGCTAAAAACAACCGACGAAACAATTGATCCGAAAAAAGACATTGAACCAGAGAAAAATGGTACTTCACCAAAAGATACCGAGGAAAAGTGGAAGCGCAGAACTTTAATGACACAAAGCGCGGTTCCTAAGAAATTGGCAGATCGAAGAAGAAAATAAAATGATCTAAAGACATTGGAGAAGAGGTTCTGACACTCACCAAGGATGACTTGAATGAAATTGAAAACACGGTCATGTCTGTGACAGGGGACCGATTTTCAGATGTGGAAGTGCAGTACAAGATTGTGCTCAAAGTAGTATAGGTTGGTATCTAGGAACTAAAATTTGAAGCAAGCCTGAGTTAGGCGAGCATTGCTCAAGTGAGCCAGATGCAGAAGAGTGTGCATGTAACCAGCGTGCAGCTCCTCGACATAGCCTTACCAGAAACTGAGGATGTTCTTCTTGCTCAAATCCCTCTATTGACCATCCATGTAAACCCCAGCCGGTGTGCTCAATTTAGAGGTTGTGGTGAAATTAAAATTAATTTTTTTGTTTTACCTGCATGGAAGCTACACCTGATGCACTCTATGATCATAGATGAGCTTGACTTCTGTGAGGCTCATGCTCACACAATTGTCGTAGAGTCAAGGTAGAAGGCCACAGAAGCACAACAGAAATAACAGTAGTGAAGGAATCCTGTCGCGCAGTCGAAGCTCAGTGTGTCACACTCGAAGCAAAGATGCACCAAGTGTGCAGTGAAGTACCAAAAATTCCTTCCACATCTTCCCTAAAAGAGAAATTAGAAGGACTGGTTACCAAATTGAAAGACTCGTGCGCCTAAGTTTAGACTGTCCGAGCCGATTTTGGACATCAAAATTCTGATTTACAAATGAAGTTGCATCCTGAAACCCCACCTGAGGTCAGAGAAAAGCGGGTTGCCGAAGTAAAGCAGGGAACTAATAGTATTGATGCCGCAGTCACGCAGTGTGAAAATATTTTGAACGAGGCAATGGATATCTTGAATTCAGTTTAGAATGACCCTGTGGTACAATAGCTGCACAATGAGTTGCACATAAAAGAGAAATTTTTTTTTGATATCAGGACAGAGGTACCTACCCTTATTCTTACATAGTGCCTCGCCTACTTACAGGAGGGCCGAATAATTGAAACTGAGATCAAGGACTTGCGTCACAAAGAGCAGCTTCTGGATGAAATATTGAAACCATGGGCCAATGAGGCTCCATAGCTATCACATACTTTGGACAACACATTGAAGTCCATTCAACAGATGCAGAGAAGTATCGAGTTGTCCACTTAAGGGCCCACTGCTAAGAAATTGGTTCTTCAAGCGTAGGGTGTTGTTGCGCAGACACTAGAAATGGTGCTCCCTCTCAAAACTTCTTCCACTATGCTCAAAGCTAAAGTGAAGGAGAAGACACCACAGTGACTCGAGACGAGTCACATATTTTTGTTGGGGGCCTCTTGGAGTGGGGTCCCCTGGGGAACACTTTTTGATATATTTTTTTATAATTTTTGTATATGCGTGTTGCGTGGATAGGTCAAAGAGCTTTGGGGTGGGTCAAATTCCCTCTTTAATGTAAAACTATTTTAAGGGTAAACTGTGGGCTTCAAACCATGGTTTGAGACCATAGTATCTGTGTGGTAGATTGGATATAAATAAATAGATCGAGACTAAGGAAGTAGTGAGTCAATCATTATTCATGTTTTGGATCTAAGTGTTTATGCGTCTGTGATAATTTTGTAAGGGTTTCATTTTGGGTTGGGTAGAAAGGCTCCTACTGGTTGTGTGTTTGGAGACCTATTCCTAGTTTTGTGCGCTGGCTATGTGCACCAAAGGCTAAAGTGTAAGGGAAAGTATCATGTACTTAATTTCCTTGAATCTACTACAGGGACTGATTTTGCGAAAGCACTGCGTTATCTATCTGAATTATATGTTTACTGTCTCTATCTTAAGATCGCTTTACTTCTATCATGCTTACTTGTATCTGTGCAAATACATTTGTTTCTTATGCATGAAGTTATATTGATGGCTGAATACATGGATCAATCTGCTTAAGCGATTACGCATTATATAGCTCTGGGTCTGGGTCTGTTATGATATATCTACAACGAAGAATCTGTGATTTTTTTCCGTGACCTGATAATTATTTTTCCATAATTCCGCATATCTGTCTAGATCTGTATAAGTTTTGAAATCAATCGTTTTAGGGCCACTACATTATTTTCTTCCTTAGGGTGCAAAAACCTGGTTCCAACACCCCTCCCATACTACTTCAGGTCAGACTTTGATCTCGGCAAGTAGGTCATTTTCGAAAGGGCCAATAGTTGGAGGGTTTGTTGGTTGTGCGATAAAATCTAAACCTCAGTTAGGACCCCTCAAGCATATAGGGGTAGGTAAAAGTGAAGCAAGAACTGCATTTAGTTCGGTAAGTAAAATTTCTTGCTGCTATTTTAATTTGCTAAACTCATGTATGGAGATATTTTCCTTCACTTTCTTCATGTCTTCCACTATATTATACTCTATTGTATCATAGACAACTAAGGTATTTGATGTAGATGGAGTGGTAGAAGAAGTTGGTATGAATTGAGGAGGAGTAGTCTTTTTGTTTACAACCTTATTCTTAACAATAGTGGATGAAGATTTCTGCTTTTGAGGTGTCTGAGGAAGATCTGTATAATTTTTACTTCTTGTGTTAACTGGAAGCACCTCATGCTCATCTTCATTATTAGATGTAGGAAGAATAAAGTCCCATAATCCATGAAATTCAACTAGTTCCTCATCCCGTGATTCTTCTGTGGAGAATATTGTTTCATCATGATCTTCGTTTTGATCTGATTCAACGTTTGAGATTACATTCAATGGTTGATAATTTGAAGCTTGAGTTTTCTTAAAATATCTAAAAGGTTTCTTTGAAGAAGATTCAACTACTTGTTTCTTTATTTCAACCATATCATTTGACATAGTTTTAAGAACCTTTTGTAATCCCTCAAGATTGTAGGGGTCCTTTGATTTTTTATTTTTCGATTTATCTTTAAACGAAACCTTTTTAGTTTTTCTTTCTTCTCGTGCATTTTTATTTTATAAGGCAAGAATTTTGTATTCTATATAAATGGCCTCTTTCATATTTACTACCAAAGTAGCCTTAATTGCTCTATCTACAAAAATTTCTAGATTAGAAGGAAGATAGGATATATACCTATTGGAGCAGGGTCCCTTAGGACCAAAATTTTGGGACAAATATCAACATTTTTTTTAGTTTTGAGTCGTGTGTGCTACGCAAATAAGAGTTAAGGGGATTTGGGGTGGGTCAAAGTCCCTTTATGATTTGTAATGGGTTAATGGATAAACTAGGGGTCTCAAACCATGGCTTGAGGACCATAGTATGAGCGCAAGTGAAGGTATAAATAGAAGTATAGATTGAGTGGGATAGATCAATTAATAGATCAATTAGGAGAGATTTTCATATGATAGAGATCAGAAGTTGAATCTGTAGTAAGCATTTGTGTCTGAAAGTCTCCTGCAGGATTTGTGCACAGAGACCTTAGTCTGGCAGTGTACGGACCCCGCTAGCTGTGTGTGTAGGTAGATCTGGTGAATTATAAGGGTTTCTGTGAAGACTGATTAATAAAAAAATATTTTGGAAATTTTTTGTACTTAATGCATCTATGATTTGATTATGTGTATGGATTCTTCTTTCTGTGTATGATTTATGTTATCAGTAATCAAGATCAGTTTACAGACATGTTTATACTTTTGATGCATAAGATATTTGCATAGATCTGATACTTTAAAGGATGAATACTACATTGCATAGATATGTTATAACAGTTAAAGGGATTCTTGATCTACTGTTTGTGCGTGCACATGGTTAACCTGTGCTAGT
This sequence comes from Pinus albicaulis, assembly GCA_034641835.2. Classification (NCBI taxonomy): domain Eukaryota; kingdom Viridiplantae; phylum Streptophyta; class Pinopsida; order Pinales; family Pinaceae; genus Pinus; species Pinus albicaulis. The sequence goes on along the minus strand of CM076575.1, from coordinate 1,658,754,701 downwards.
CAACCTAGGGTTTATGGTACGCAAGATATTCTGTTTAATAAGATATATCTATGGTCGTCCATGAATATTACATTGCATAGATCTATTAGAAAGATTAAATGGATTATGGATCTGCTTTCTATGCGCACACACAGGGTTAACCTGTGCTAGTAGACCTAGGGTTTCTAGTACATAAGACAGTATGTTTAATAAGATAGATCTGTGGTCGCCCACTTCATCTAATTCTCTCTCAGGGTGTGGTAACCTGGCTCCAAAACCCCCCCATACTGCTTCAGGTGAGACTTTAGTCTGTGCAAGAAGATCATTGCCAAAAGGGCCAGTATTAAGAGGGTTTTGTTGGTTGCACACTAACTTCGAACCTCGGTCATGACCCCTCAAGCAAACAATAATAAGGTCACAATCCAATTCCAGATTGGAGTGATTAGCTCACTCTACATATAATAATGAAGTGAAATTTGCACAATCATTATCTCTTTCCAACGACATCTCATAAATATCAAGTAATACACATTTGAATGTAAAATAATTCCATGCACATTAAAAATGCACCGCCATGATGAACGTGTGCATGGTGGTATAGTAAAAAAGAAAGTGTATGCATTGAAGAATGCACAACACCCTTGGTCAAGTACATAGCTGGTTTTCCTGAACTTATTTTCAAGAAAGGTTGTAGGACTAATAAAAACAATTTTTGTACATCCTCATGGTAAAAAAAAATTATCTTATAATAAATCAAAACAATTAAATAACATTGAAATTAAAATTCTTTAAATTAAACATTTAACACTACAATTTAATACTAATATTACAATGTCCACCTCGTTTGTGGAAAATGGCATTAAACCAATAAATCAATTTTAACTTTGTGTTATAATATTTTCCAATTTTTAAAATCTTTTATATTTTATTTATAGTAATTGCATTCTAGAAAAGGACTAATTTAAGAAATCTAAGAAACCCTTAGAAGAGAAACAATATTCTTATATACATTAGAAAAAGATAGGAAAAGTATAATTCTAGTAAGTGTAGAGTGTTACGTTGGAATCGTTTTTGAAAAACACTACTCAATACTTTTTTTTTTTTAAATAAGAAAAGTTGTTAAGCATTTAGCACAAAGAAAATATTCTAGAAAGAAAATTTAAAACTACATGCCCAAACCTCAATGTTTTTAAAAAAGATGCATGTTCATATCAATTAACCACAATTTAACCATCACTATAATAATAAGGTGAGAGAAAAGTCATACATATATATATATTTAAATATATATTAATATGTAAGTTAAGAAAGAAACCTAGAGTCATAGCCAAATGAATTGGCCGACCAATGGACAATAATATGAGGCATAGAAATAAACCCTCTGAGGAAACAAGAAACCCTCGTATAAAAAAAGAGTACAAAACATTATTAATATGGAACAAATTGTTTACAAGGAAATTGGAATTTCGGTTAAACATTCTTAGTAGTAAATCAATATATGAAGAAATATTTTATTGTCACCCTAGGGACTTATAAATTAAAAACCCTAACATTAAATCCAAGCTAGCCTAGTGTAATCAAGAAGGGAATTAGTCAAAAAATTTCAACATCATTGGTGCATAACCATGAGCAAGTCAGTGCATTCATTATATAATCCAACTCTTCAAATAAAATTCTCCAGGTAGAAAGGAAATTAACCCTAGTAGGGTTTAAATAGTTATTTGTGGATAAGTGAATAAGGTTGTCATGAGTATTTCAAGGTAAAGGAGTAATTTAGTCCTGAAAATTGCTAGCTATAAAAAGGAAAATTAAAACCTTGAAAAGGAAACACTGATGGGTTTAGGGTTTCCTATAAACTCACAATGAGAAATTTCACCAAGATCAACCACCTAGAGTGGCTAGAACTTAACTGAATTCCTTGTAGAAATTTGTTGCCATGACTAAAAAACCATTGGAAAGGAGTTGGAGTACTTGTGAGTAACTAAGCATTAGTTAGAGTATAATTTGACGATAACATCAAGACAAAGAAAACTCCATATTGAAAATAAAAAGAGAACAATAACTTCGTGAGAAAAATTACTAAGAAATTGAACAAGTATAGTGCCATAACCATGCTTGTGGTTATATCTAGACGTAGAATGGTTAATCCAAGTGAAGCCAACAAAATTTGATGGTATTTTCTTCTGGTAAAGAGGTAAAAATTCCCTCTGTTTCAATAGGGTTCTAAATGACATTACAAATCTCAAATGTAACGAGAGAAAATTCTCAACGAGAATCAATTGGTAGGTTATGGTAAAGTAGTTACCCTAACACCTGTCAAAAACACCATCACCATTGATAAACTAAGTAGGGATCTCCATCGTTGAATTTATTTCTATGCTTTTAGACAATATGTGTGGGCCCCTTGGCTTATGGTTAATCAACCAAAGCAGTACCCTTATAGGTGGAAGTTGTCATAGAGCATAATATGAAGAATTATAAGCATACATATAATATATATATTTCTAGTTCCAATATTTTTCTGATTCCATGCCTCAAGAAGGATTCTAGACAACATATAGTTGCCTCCATGGATATCTGACTTTTTCATGATGAGAGTCATTTGGATCTATCCCCAAAGGCTTAATTATACACTTGGGAGGAGCAACTTGGGGTGATATTGTTGAAAGAGAATCTTGCTCATTGGAGGAAATTATCATATGAGGATGCTACTGGAGGAGGAGAGGAGGCTCCTCAATTCTATCCTTGCAGTTTATTGAGGACAAGAAAAATTTGGGAGGGGAGGATTGTAATATTGCAAAATTAGCATGCAGCTAATTGGAATATTAAATTTTAATTTTTTCCTTTATATAGAAGAATAAGTGGGTAGAGACACCCATAAATCTCTTTACTAGGAATAAATCACTCCAAATGTGAATGGAGGACATCAAAATAGCTGGATAAAGCACCGCTATGTGTGAATAAGGGATGAAGCATGTGGAATGGGTCAAATTTGACCAAATCAACAATGTTAGTATGGAGGGAGTGGACATTCAATGAGGGACAACACAACTTTGGAGGGATATTCCATGCATGGAAGTAGTGGCTTTAATGATTGGGGCCCAAGGTGAGGAAGCCCACCAAGCATATAATGAAGGGGATGGAAGTCATGGAAAGCATGTTTTGATTATTATTTATTTATGGTTTGTTGTGACTTGTGGCTCTCTTCAGCTGTTTAGCTAAGATTGCAGTGCTGTTTAGCACAAGGGTGTTCCCAAACGGGAATCCCACCTTCATTCTTGGGGGACTTCAAGTTCCCACTCAGGAGAATTATTAAGCATTATTTCCACATTCTGGCATTATTCCAAGCTACAGCTTTCTTCTACAATGTAGTTTCTATTTAGAATTGTGCTGAGTTGCAGGGTGCAGCAATGGAGGATTAGTTTGGGCCATTTCTGAGCTATTTTTCAGTGGAGGAAGCATTCCTTCCATTGGGAGGCCTACAAGGAAGGTCCTTGGGCATAATTTCATATTTTGGCACCGAGCCAAGTTACCACCATCTCCTACAGCGTAGTTTCACACCCAAAATGCATTATTTTATTGAGCAGATCCAAAGGGGATTTCAGTGCATGTGTTGGGGAGTGAGATCTTCAATGGAGGGATCAGCCTTCCATTAGGAGAGAATATTGGAAGAGTTCCATTCAGCTTTACATAAGTTTTAGCCACCTCCTTTTAGGTTCCCAATTGCAGAGTTTATTCATCCATAGGGTTGCATTCTGGCATTCTGATATTTTGTATATTTCGAGAAACAATTTCTGGGTTGTCTATGAAAAATGTGTGGGAGCATAGATCTCCCTTTTTGAGACTTGTTTGAGCATGTATTATCAGATCCATTTATTTATAATGTTCATCTGCAGTCATATTCACTAAAACTTCGTTGTCTTGGCTTCAATATTTTGTGTAGCAGTTGTATCACTTGTTTTGGTGCTTTTAGGAATTGAAGGCTTCTCTTGCCTAGCTTGAGGGAATTGATCCCCAATATATTGTAATTATTGTTGTTGTTATACATAATACCATGGATATATATTTGGCTCATATGTAATGTATTCATATTTACTACTTCTTTTCCTATTTTGGAATATTACAGAATATCTCCATAGAAAGGGACTTTATTAAAATCCAAAGGAATAGGGAGTTTATGTTTCTAATTTATTAAAATAACAAGAAAACTTTACATAACACTCAGCTGATTTTTATCGATTCTAACAGCATTTTGAATCTGGCGATTTTTAATCATGAGCTGCAGGTGAAGAAGTATAGGGTCTACTAATATTATCTTAACTGCCTGAGTAACTATTGTCGAGGTTCCTGTAGTGCTTCCAACTATCTATTGAATGTTGCCTGGTGCCTTGTTGAAATGTGCTAGTGCTGAGAGTAATGGTGGCTCAGGTTGAATGGAAATTTTTTCTAGAGGAGTTTTGGCATTGTTTTTCGTCTAAATGGTGAAAATCCTTTTTATTTAAAAAAAAAATAGAAACCTTTTTATAATGGTGTAAAACCCAAAACCTTTTGTATAGAATGGCAGAGAGAAAGGTGGGGCCGATGGTATTAACACAAATTGAAGCATGGTTTCAAGGGGGTATCCAAGCAATAATTAGTTTGAATAAAGGGCATTGTGAAATGATGAGAGGAGGACATGTTGTAGTGGGGTCAGATCACAATACTACCTTTTTAGACCTCCCATCTATGTTAAAGCTAGAATGGGAGAAGAGGGCCAAAATAAAACAAGAGTCGTGGATTAAATAAGTGGGGAAGATCTAAATGTAGGAAGGGCCTTTTAAACTATAGCAATCGCATGGAGTAAAGGGTAATATATATCAATTGATATGGCGCACAAAATCTGAGATTGTGAAAAGGTGAGTGACGTGAGCAGGTGTGGTAGGCCTATTGCAAATTAACATCAGGAGTTATAATATTTATCACAAATCGGGGAGTAAACCCTTTATCGCAAGTTGGGGAGTCAAGAGATATCACATTTCGAAGCATATAACTTTTCGCATATCGGGGATCCGAGAAATGAGGCAAGTAATATGAATGGAGGACCATAAGATTTGCGATATGCAATAGTGATGCTGATGTGGTAGGGAAGGCAGGTCCCAATGTAGTATCACATATCGGAAAGCTTGTAGGATTCAACAATGGTTACATGTATGAGGTTTCAATATGCGATAATCGAATTGTGATAGAAGGTAAGGCAAAAAAGGGTATACATGTTTATTGCGGTAATGGTAAGTTTTAATGTAGTTTATATATATATATATATATATATATATATATCAAATGGCCTAATGTGGGGGGTGGAGCTACTTTTAACCATAAAAATTCTTTTAATAATTAAAAAGGGGTTTTGAAAGAAATGAAGCAATGGACATTGGGTTTAGAGAAAAATGAAGGGTAAAGGGGTAAATGAAATGAATGAAGGCAGAAATGAAGTTTGCTCACCATTAAACTTGATAACAACACTTACTTCTTTTAAGTGAACTAAGAAGGCAGATTGATTCCTTGCAGCTCTATGAGTCATGATTTCCCTTCGTCTTTTCTTGATGTTTGAGATAATATAACTTTGAGGGTGATGGCATCCATGGATGAGATGATGGAGCAGAAAATCTAACCTGGACTCTTTCAGTGACCACAATTTTATTTTAAAACTGACTTTGAACGTAAAATTTTGACTTATAACTTAATGAAAAGCCACTAAAAGATATTTATTTGCTCACTGAAATACTGACACTAAAACGATGTAAAGTTGTTGGGAATCATAGGATCAATTTCTAGTATTCAATGATTATCTGCACGCTGGAGGACCTAGCCCATTGAAGAGCACAATAGGGCCTATTGGGAAACCTCCACTGTGGTGCGTGATCTGTTAGACTACAATTTTTCAAGCGATAGATTTATGTCCAAGGATCGGAAAGTACGTGCCTAAGCTAAAGTAGTTTTTTGTAGATTATGCTCCTCACTCGGACATGATGAACAACATTGTCGAAGTTTTGACCTGATGATGGACAAAGCTGAAATATATAGAACTCAGGTCGAACCTACATCACCAACATCCCTATCTAGGCACAGTGGATTCCAAAATATAGGAAGAGGAAGAGGAGGAGTATCAGTTGGTCGAGGAAGGGTACAAGTCATTTGCTTCAATTGTGGAGATGTTGGTCACTATGCGCGTGCCTGTCCAAATCCAGCACGACAATCATGCAAGTATTGTAGACAATTTGATCATGTAATAGAATATTGTTTTTTTTTAATTGCTAAGATGAAGGAGAAAAATATGCAAACTCTGACACAAAATCTTCAGATGGTCAGGGTGGAAATACGTGAGGAATATCCTAGCATGAATGTGGTAACTAGGAGTGGTGCAACCACTAGTGAGGATAAGGGAGGGAAGCCAGATGTTGACCTTTGGATTTGTAAGGCACCTAAAAACAAGGATTTATTTTATTTGTAGTGTGTAAAAGAAAATTTTTTGGAAGCGCGACAGGGGTTTGCATAATGAAGTGCATCGACATCAGATAGACCAGTGAAGGAGGCAGGAGTAGATGACAAAATTAAGCCATTTTTAAAAGCTCCATTAAGTTACTATGTAACAATAAGGCAATGGAGAACCTTTGGGCATTGATAGATAACTACGCAGAAAAGAAACAACCTTCAATAGAACATAAAGTTTTTATTAAGATCTATAAGCGAAATAATAAGAAAAGAATTGGACGACATATGTGGTTGAAGCTGACATCGATGCTTGTGAGATAGATCAGGTCATTCTGGATCTAGGATCTGACACAAATGTCCTACCTAACCAAACTTGGAAACGCATGGGTGAGCATAAGTTTGACTCGTCTAATATTCAACCGTGCTTGGAAAAGCAATATAAAATCATTCCATTAGGAAGATTTTCGCAAGTGGTACTCAATATTGAAGGAGTTAAGGTGCTTGTAGATTTCAAAGCTATACAAATTGTGGATGATAATGATCATTATTCTGTGCTGTTGGCATTGGATTGGGCTATTAATATGGATGGCATCATAAATCTGAAGAGGAGAAGAATGGAATTTGAAAACAATGGAACCGGAGTCATAATTCCCTTAGGTCCTATAGAAGGTGAAAGATACACAGAGCCTGTGAACACTGATAATGATATTGACCATATCTATAAGATGACTATGCACAATGAAGATTAGGTCAATCTGACAGTTGATGGAAGGCTTAATTGGTAAAAGGAAAGCTCCTGCTTCTTAGATTCTAATGAATAATTGGAGAACTGGTAGAACTAGTTACATGAATTATCTGTGTTGTGCTGCAATCGAGTGACCAAATATCTTTGTTGCATAACATCATAGGTACAAAAATTACCATATTATAATGGTTTAACTAATGTGAACATGTTTTTAGGAAAACTTTAAAGCATTGTCCCAGAAGGATAGAGATTCCATGCCATGGTTCTAGGACTACATGCTACTCCAACACGATGGTGGGAATCTCACAAATAAAACATGGGCAACTGGGACAAATGTGCACAAATGATGAGATTGCACTTTGAATGTCCCATTATCATAATGGAAGAAGTATACTCTGGAAAGGATGATCTTTGCATACATCTGGCTAAATGGATTGTGGTATGGGGTGTAGAAACACGATCTGAATGGGTACACATGTTCATTTATATGTTGGGAAAGGTGCCTACCAAATGGTACCTGGAGACAGATTTGCGCCAAGACACTAGTTAATGGTCTGCATTGAGAGAAAGTTTCATTCTAACCTTCATCTTTGAGAGTGGGTTTGTCAAGATTGGAAAAGCCCTACATGGTATTCAAGAACTTATCTTTGACACAAAAAATCCAAAGGTAGAGTGCGCTTCACCAGCCTGGGATGTGTAGATGAGGGATATTGTTAATTGTAGAAGTATGACAATGGAAGAAAATGAAGATCCAAGGAATATCACAATTTTGGAATCTAAGGGATAGTGCACACTTGCTGGGCCTTCAATCACTTACCTAGATGTCACAAAAATGTTAAAGATTAAACATGTAAATATTGGATATGAAGAGAAACCAAAGTTGGCGAAGATTGGAGATTATTGGGATGATGACACAGTGGAAAAGGTTGTTGAGATTTTGATAGAGTATCAAGAACTATTTCCTATGAACTTATCAGAGTTGAAAGGGATAATTGGAGAGCTTGGATTCATGAATATCACTTTGAAACTTGATGCACGCCCAGTGAAGCAATGCCCATATAGATTGAATCTGAAATATAAGCAAAAATTCAAGGAAGAGTTGGATAAAATGGTTGTTATAGGAATTATAAAACTAGTGGAAGAGTCTGATTGGGTGATTAATATGGTAGTGCAAGATAAGAAGACAAAGGAGAGATAAGGATTTCCATGGACCTGTACAAATTGAATGATGCATGTGTACATGATCCATTCCCCACTCCATTTTCTGATGAGATCCTTGACAATGTCAGAGGACAAGAAGGTTATTCATGGTTTCTCAAGGTATCACCAGATTAGGATTGCACTAGAGGATCGAAGTAAGACCATATTTGCAACAGAATGGGGATATTTTCAGTATACAGTCTTTCCATTTGGCTAATAATGCACCTGCTATCTTCTCACGCGTAGTAGTAGCTGCATTCAATGAGTATATCCACAAGTTCCTGGAAGTATACTTTGATGATTAGAAAATATTTGGGCTATTGAAAAAGCATGTCTCAAGTCTATGCCTAATGTTGGATACCTGTAGAAAGTACCAAATCTCATTGAATTCAAAGAAGTGCATATTTTGTGTGCCATATGGGATACTCCTGGGTCACATTTTCTGCCAGCAAGGATTGATGATATATCCCATGAAGATCACAGTGATTGTTAATATGGAGGTTCCTGTGAAACAAATTCACTTAATATTGGGCCATACTAGATATTATCAGAAGTTCATTCAGGGTTATGTGCTGATAACTCCACCCATGGAGAAATTTCTCAAGAACGATGCAGCATTTTTTTCAGATGAGGAATGTCAAAATATTTTTAAATTGCTGAAGGAAAAGATGGTCATTGCACCCATATTGATCTTTCCAAATTGGTCAAAGGTGTTTCATGTGGATGTTGATGCCTCCTGCATTGCGCTCGGAGCTATTTTAGCATATCCAAGAGTCAGAGAGATTGATCATCCTATTGCCTATGCAAGTAGGAAGCTCTCAAGCGCAGAATGTAATTAATAAACCATAGAAAGAGATTGGTGATGGTGTATGTGCTGCAAAAGTTCCACCACTATCTGTTAGGAGGATATTTCAAGATGTTTATTGATCACTCTGCATTGAAGCACCTGGTCAATAAGCCTGTGTTGGGGGGGAATATCTGTAGGTGGTTGTTACTATTCCGGGAGTATGATTTTGAGATAATTGTGAAACTAGGGAGACTAAATATTGGGCTAGACCATTGGCACGCATTGAAAATGGCGAAGAACATACAAGCTTGGAAGATGGATTACTAGATGAATAGTTGTTTGCGATCAAATTAGTTGATGATCATTCACTTCCTGACTTCTGGACGTGTGCTTGAGGAATATACATTGTAGTAAAAGAAAGATCTCATGGAACGTGCAACAGACTTTACTATTATTGTTGGCGAGTTGTACAATATGGGTGCAAACAAAGTTTTGCACAAATATGTCTTCCAGTTTGAGAGATGTGACATCCTAGAAGAAGCTCACTGAGGGGTTACTGGTGGTCACTATGTAGGTAAGGTAACCACGTAGAAGATTTTTTGAGTGGGTTACAGTGGCCTACATTGCACAATGATGCCTATGCACATTGTCGCACATGCAATGTATGCTAGAGGACATGAAAGCCATCACATAGAGATGAGATTCCCCTACATCCACAGGTGGCACTACAAGAATTTGACCAATGGGATGTAGAATTTGTTGGACCTATGGACCCTCTAGAAAGAATAGTGGCATGCATTACAGCTAGTGAAGGATTGTAGTGCAGACACAGCTACGCACTTTATTTTCGAGAATATTGTGACTCGATTTCGATGCCCTTAGATTATGATCAGTGATCAAGGTACACACTTTTCGAATGAAACCATTAAAGCACTAAAAAAATAATTCTAGATTCATCATCAGAAGAGCACTCTATATCCCCAGTAGGAGAATGGTGTGATGGAAGCTTTCAATAAGATATCAAAGACTGCACTTACTAATATTTTCAATGCTAATCGGAAATATTGGGATGTGCACGTACCCACAGTTCTCTGGGCATATCGAACCACATGTAAGAAGTTGACAGGAAAGACACTGTTCAGGATTGTGTATGGGCTAGAATTTGTGTTCCTAGTCTGTGTATTAGGGCATTCACAAATATGGCAAAGGTGGATATTATGGAGGAATGGTTGTTGCAGTTGGTTGCGCTCAAAAAATATCACTTTATACTAAATTTCCATCAACAAGTACACAAGGCGCATGTAAAGGCATGGCATGATAGGCAAATCAAACAAAAGGTCTTTAAGGAAGATGATTTGGTCTTGTTGTATGAAAGAAAGTTTGCACGCCACCCAGGGAAGTTCAAGATGCATTGGCTAGGGCCATATATTGTTAAGGAAATTACCGATGGAGGTGCAGTATGCCTGGCCACGTTGAGTGGAGAATATTTTCCTAGGCATTTCAATGGAAGTTGATTGAAGCCATATAGTGATGACCTCTCCCTACACGTACCAAATGACTATAGGGCTGAAGTATTTGATCTGCACAGAAGGGATGGCAGATGCACAGACAACTACAACACGTGCACGGTAGCTATGCGTGGAGGTTGACTAGGCTGTAGAAGTGCCAAAATCTAGCTGTTGGTACAGTAAATCTAGAAAAGACACTTTTATTACTGTTTAGGGGAGCATTTAGGTTCCATTTAACGAGGATATTTAACAAATTTGGAACCATTTTTTCATTTATGGGGACACATTAATGCATAAGGGACCTTTGAAGATGCGTTAAAGCTATAAATATGACATGAGGGGTCGCAATAGTTCCCTTTTCTTTGTGTGTGAATTTTCTTCCTTGAGTTCTCTGATTTCTGAAATTTACTCATTATTTATGTTTGGTCTGGATCCGGGGTTTGAGGAGGGGTTGCGCCGTAGAGGCCTAGGATACATTATCCCCCTAAGTATGAGAGTCACGTGCCCTGAAGAGGATCCCGTTGTGCCTGCCACTGAGACACCTACACCTGCAAAAAAAAAGAAGGGACAAACCTGAGGGACCCATTAATCCCCAAGAGAGAAGACCCTGAAGCTACACTCCATTGCAATTGATCGCTAGAAGAAGTATGAGTTTCCTGAGATGATCATAGACGATTAAGATGTGGCCAAAGTGGCCTCCATCTTGCAGATTTCAACCTATGTCGCACCGCAAAAAGCATTATTCAAGGTCCCAAAGGACCTCGACAAAGTGTGGGCATACATTATTCTGCCTTTGATCCCTTAAAATGTCCCGCTAGAGGGAGATATGTTCACCAAGGTGCTCCTATTGAAGATGGAGGATTGGGACCTCACGGAAGTTGATAAATTCCCTGAGCTTATGCCTGAAAGATACCTAGATTGAATAACCTATGAGGGGGGTATTGTGAGCATAGATCCAAATCACTAGGTTTCGGGCCTGCACCAAGTCAAGCTATTACATTTATTGCAGGTTCCACATTTTGGGTGCAGCTCGATCAATGACACATGTGTGCAATAGTTTCTTGCACTGGGCCATGAAGAAGATTTGTGGCTGTGAGAGGATGTACCTATTGATGTCATGCTGATCCATCGTATCACTGGCCTTCCTGATGAAGGCACGGATCCCATGGACAATTTTGGAGGAAAAGGCCAGGAGAAGAAGGTGGTGGACAAGATGAAGTCTACCTACCAGGTATCGTGCCATAGCCGAGGATTTGTGGTGAGTGAAATTAATGATCTAGACATCCAATTTGTTACACTCATCTTGGCATGCAATATTATGAGGAAATGTAGGCCTAAAGAAGTCCCTGCACAAGTAATTTCATTTGCAAGACAATGTGAGAAGGGCATCATTTACAATTTGGAACAATTTCTGTGTAAGGAGTTTCTGGAAAATGTGAACGACGCACAAAAGGAGGGCAATAATTTCTACTATTATTGGCTCTTGCTGTTGATAACATTGATCAGTTGGAAAACACAAGAAGAGACCTAGTTTCCTGAATTAGAACCACAGATTTTTGAAGTCACGCGGTACGCCATGATGTGGAATTCCTCCATCCCCACGCGCATCATGGAGAAAAAAATATTTTGGGTCTTGTTCGATGCCTCCATATTTCAAGAAATTCAATCAAATTTGAGGTTGTCTACAACTTTGTACGAGAAGTAATGAGTTGATTTCCGATTTTAAAGCAACATTTCACAACATTCACATCCACGTGAATGGCGTCGTCGAAGGTATAGTGTATGAATTTCCTTATCTCATCACTGAGAATGATTTTTTGCGCATCACTACATAATGACTACTATATTGGTTGGAGCCTTGCACCATGGGATGTGCATAAAATTCTATTTTTAAGATGCCCACCAAGCCCCGTACTAGAACACAAACAACCGACAAAAGAACTAGAACATATCCAACACTGACCACAACTCGTGAAACAATTGACCTTGAAAGAGACACTGCACTCGAGAAGAATGGAGTTGGGCCTAAGCAGAACGAGGGTCACACAACAGAACAAGTGGAAGTCTATAATTACAACGGGACAAGCCACGAGAGGTCCAAGGAAGAAGCACAAAGGCTCCAAGGCTGCCAGAGAGGAAGATTTGATGCTAACCAAAGATGTTCTAAATTAGATAGCTAACACAGTCATGATGGTGATAGAGAACATGTGGACAGACATGGAAGTGCAGTACAAAGTTGCGCTAAATGGGGTGCAGAGCAGCATCTAGGAGATCAAAGTTCAAGCGAGTCTGATTCAGGAGACAATAGCACAAGCGAGCCAGATGCAAGCGAACGTGCCTGCAACCAATGCACAACATAGGGGCTTCACTAAGGGAGCAATACCATAGCACGTGGGTTCATATTGGGGGATATATAATGAGGAAAAAATGACATAATATATTGGGGGATATATAGGGGATAAAGGTTTTTTATATTGGCAGCTATAAAAAATGGAGCTCAAAGTTAATGAAAAAATATAAAGAGGTGTAAAAAATGTTAATAAAAAAATGGATACCTACAATATATAGTGAAAGCAGAGGTATTTTAAATTGGGAAGGTATATTGGGTTTATATTGGCGGGGGGTTAAATAATGTGATTTTTAGGGGTATTTTTCAATATGTACTCAAATTAAGGGTATTGTTTAATATGCTATGATCGCATGTGATATGTTATAGGCTTATTGAGTGAAGCCCCTGTGGCGCACAGCTGCTCAACATAGTATTGCCTGCAACAGGGGAGAGTCATCTCATTCAAATCCATGAGCTGACCATCCATGTAGAATTATCAAGCTGACGTGTGTATCTACGAGGTTGCAGTGATATAAATGTTGACATATCTATTTCCCTATAGGGAAATTACACATGATCCACAACATGATCATGGATAAGCTCTAGTTCATAGAATCTTGTGCCCACCACACTGCCGTACAGTTGCAGCAGTAGGTTGCCGAAGCTCAACATAAACAAAAAACCATAGAGGAAGTGTGTTGTGTAGCAGAGGCTCAGCACGCTGCTCTAAAAGCAAAAATCAACCAAGTTTGTAGAGATGTGCTCGCGGTCCCTCCCACAGCTGCCCTAGCAGAAAAATTAAAATGGCTAGTTGCTTCACTGAAGGCCTCCTGAGTAGAGATTCAGATTTTTCAGACAAGATCTGCAGATGAAGCTGCAACCGGAGACTCCTCCGGAGGTTAGATCCCGGAGGGATGTAGAAGTTAAAACAACTACAGAGAGCATATTTTTCACAGTTACAGAGTGCAGTCAGTTATTGGATAAGGCCATGGGCATCTAGAATTAGGTTTAGAATGACCTAATGGTATAGCAGCTATGCAACGAATTGCATGTCAAAGAGAAAAAAATCGCAGATATCCGGATGGAGGCGTCTTTCCCGCCTACAAGAGGGTCAGGTAATTCAGATAGAGATTGAGGATTTGCATCATAGAGAGCAGTTGTTGGAAGCACGGATGCAACCATGGGATGAGGAGGCTCTATATCTATGACATACACTTGATGGCGTGCTAAATACCCTTCAATAGACACAAAGAAGTATTGAGCTTGTCACTAATGGTCCGACAACCAAAAATCTCATCAATGAAGCACAGAGAGCTAATGCACAGAGAATTGAGGTGGTTTTACCACTGAAAACCTCTCTTTCTATGCTCAAATTGAAGATGAAGGAGCCTACCCCACAGTGGCTCGATATGAGTCACGAGTTTGTGTTAGGGGCCTATTGGAGTGGGTTCCCCTCATGTGAATTTTGAGAAACCTTTTGTATATATTTTTGGTTATGCGCACTACACGAAAAGGTAAAGGGGCTTTGGGGTGGGTCAAAGTCACTCTTTTATGTAATTGGGTGTTAAGGGGGAAATGTGGGCCCAAAACCATGGCTTAAAAACATAGTATATGCACGCTGAAAGAATGTAAATATAGATAGATCGAGTCTAGTAAGAAAGTTCATAGTGAAGCTAATATATAAGTAAGTGATATATTTTTGTAAGGGTTTCCAGTCTGGGTTGGGTAGAAAGGTTCTTGCTAGTTGTATGCGCAGAGACCTTGTCCTGGCTGTGTGCGGACTCTGCTGGCTATGTGCACAGAAAGGTATTTTTAAGGGAAATTATGACTGTAATGAACTTATTGGATGTAATACAAAGAATGTTTTGGCGAACCAAATGTTTCATGTGTTTCATATGTGAGTTATCTAATTACTGTTTATTGCTTTGAGACCACTTTAATTTTGTTATGATCAATTTATCTGTGCATCGCTTTACTTTTGTTATGATCAATTGTATATGCGCATATTTTGATGATTAACTATATGAATAGATCTACCTAAGTTATTGCGCATGAATTTATACTCTGTGAATTGCGAAGATATGATTTTGCTATATGTATCTGTGACGAAGTTAATCAGTGATGTTGTTTATCTGTTATGTGCATTATTTGTGTTTATGACGAAGCTAATCTGATAAGTTTTGATCTATATATGCACACATATGTTATATTCTGCAATAAGTTCTGTTATAAACATTTTTAGGGCCACCACATCAATTTCTTCCTCAAGGTGCGGAAACCTGGTTCCACCACCCCCCCAAACTACTTCAGGTGAGACTTTGATCTGTGTAAGTAGGTCATTGCCGTAAGGGCCAGTAGTTGGAGGGTTTGTTGGTTGCGCGATAAAATATGAGCCTTGGTCAGGACCCCTCAAGCCAACATTCTCAATATGCTGATGAAATCTAGCCCTCCAAAGGAGAGAAACTAATTTCACTCAAGGCTATTGTAACTTGTAAAATTATCTATATTTATTATCTGAAACATCCCATAATTTTAGGCAAGACGTATGCCTAATCTTGAAGATGTACGAATATCGAAAAAAAATCAGTAACTAAAAGAAGCCTTATTTTCCACTCTCTTTTCACATCAAGGGGAATGATAATATGAATCTTGGCAAGATGCTACAGTCCTTTTTTTGTACGTTTCCTATAGTTCTTTATACAATAATTGAATGGTAAATTTAGTTTCACACGAGAGGGAGTAATAATATAAATGTTGGAAAACTGTTGTAGTGCTATGTTTTTACTTTTACTGTGATTATTTATTTAGCTATTGAACGGAAAAACAAGTTTCCAATAGGACTATTTACTAAAACAATAGTAACCGTTGGATAAATTTTGTCTTGCAGATTGTTCTTTAGGACCATTCAAGTTTTATATATATATTACATTTAATATTTTCCTCTATCTCACATCAAATATATCATTTTGAAATCATTCAATCAGAATCAGAATTATTACCAACTTGTTTGCAGGATCCTCTACTCTAATAGTAGCACAACTGAGTCTCGTAGCATCTGCAAAAATTGTCTCATGAAAGTGTCCTTTTGGGTTGCATGTCAATGTTTTGGGTCACATGTCTTTGTTTTGGGTCAAGTGGTCTTTGTTTTGGGTCGAGTTGTCTCTATTTTCTAAGTGCACGAATTATTTTGTTTCTATTGGTTTGAACCTCGATGAGAGACTGAAATTAATGCAATAGGTGGAGTGGGGTGGCGAAGGGGACCGAGAGTGGTCATGGGGGAGTGGAGGGGAGCGAGGGAGAGGAGGGGAGTAGGGTAGCGAAGGTAGTCAGTAGAGGGAATAGGGGGGTCCACCACAAGAACAAAAGACAAAGGTCGAGCGTGAGTCCATGTCATAGAGGTCTTCAGACAGGGGGTCGTCGGAGGGGTCCCATTACGAGAAGTCTTCGCTGGAGCCAATGGTCAAAAAGCTCCGTTTCGTAGACTCAAAGACACTTCTGTAGTCTATTATCATGATTTCCTTACTTATAGATTACTAATTCCAATAAGTTTTCCATTGTTTCCCACGTTATTAATTTCATTAAATTTTTATTATGTGTATTAATTTCATTTTTTCCCACTTTATTTATTTCATTAAATTTTTAATATGTGTATTAATTTATTGGTAAATTAATTTTAAAATATGTATATTTAAATGTTTGGGATAAGTGAAGACACATAGATTTATAATAAATATCAAAACACTTATTTTTGGAGTTGTCTTCAAGTGCGAATTTTTAGAGTTTATGGTCGGTTTATAGTGGGAATCCGATGCAAAAACTAAGTGGTGAAAAATTGATTTATGTTATTTAAACTAGTTTTTTACTACATATATGGATTTTTCACTCTAAAAAACACCTAGATCACTTTGATTGTGCAAGTTTCACCCATCAAATTTCAATACCTTTCATTCCTAATATAAAAAAACAACAAATAATTCATATATATAGAAACTATTAGAAAACCTTGTCACATTAAACCAACACAAGGCTAGCATGCACTAACATCTCATGCAAATGCTCTGTGGGAATTGTGGATCCCCACTTTCTTTTCAATGGCTTATTATCATAAATTTCACTAAGATAGACTTGAATGATCACCTACCATCAGAGATTCTAAAATTAAATATGTTAAAATATCTTTTTAGTAAATTATTATTAATTTTAATTAATGTGTTTAAATTTAATTTAATTTAATAAATTATTTTATTTAATTTAAAGTTATTTTTCAAAAAAATATATAAAACAATCCAAAAATCACAATTTAATGTACACATTCACATTATGAGGTTAGAAATGAATACTCCACTTCATATTTCTCACCTTGATATAATAATGATTTCTTACTTTAGTTTTCATGTTTTTCGTTTTTCTTTTCTTCTCTTTTCCTTTCTTTCTTTTCTTTAATTTTTGTATTTGTTATGCTAATATATGGTAAAATGAATCAAATTCTTTATGTAATGAGACCAATCAAAATAAAAATGAATATACATGATGTTATGTAAATAATTGGTATAATTTGTTAATGATAGGGTATAATGTATTTAGGATCTTATTAGGATTTCACATAGGTCATTATTTAACCCTCTTTTATACATTATTAGGAGTATATGCCACAAATTTTCTTTTACTAATTGACTTTTCCTACCATTTGGGATCGAATGGTGACACTTAGGATGACATTAGAAAGTAACTTAGACCTAATTGAGCGAAGACATAGCAATTTCCTCTCAATTATTCCACATTACTTTGTCCCTAAGGTACTTAATTACTAATGTGCGTTGCCTTTTTTATTTTGAGAGATTACCTTATCCACTCACTAAAAACCATATCCCTTTTTTATTTGAATTGTTGCTTTTAGTTATTTAACTTTTTTTCCATCAACCTCATTCTCCCTTCTCTTTTGTTCTATTGTAGCTAGTCTAGTATTTTTACACAACTAAATCTTATGATTTTGCATGAAATCCTTCATGTTATCACAACATAATATTGGCGAGTTTATAAATAATTCTAAAATTGTATTTCAAATTTGACAAGTTAGGATAAATCACAGAGAAATTTCCAATTGACTATGATCCTCACTTTTTTCATTTGCATTAACTCGAAGCTAAAACTCCAATTGTTATTTCCTAGCAAGGGACTCTATAGGATCACAATGGGGATTAAAGTTGATCCTATTTCAACCAATGAGAAATAAAATTTCTTCAAAATAATGGACGAGTCTTATGGTATATTTTATATGTCGAACTCACTTGGATTGTTATTTCATGTAGAAGCTTGGAATCTTTTTTCATGTTTAGACCAAATTGAAGGTATTATTTGAAAGAAAGATGAGTTAAGAGGAAATTACCTAGAGAACAATCATATCTCATGGGATCAAAACAGCTTCAAGACCCTATAGAGAATTCCTCTCTAAGTTGAATACTTTGATGACTTAGGTAAAATATTTGACAGAGATTGCAGAGGTGGAATTACATGAATAATGGATTTAAAATTACCAAAAGAGTGAACAATTCTTTTGATCATTCAATAACAATTATATAAAATAAATAGGTGTTGGGGCCCTTGTTTTTGTTTAAGTTTTGAACAGTTGGCCAAGACATTTTGAACTTTGACTCTTTTTGAGTCGCGGAATAAATGCACATAGCAACCGCGATCGCGCCGCAGCGACCAGGAGTTGCGGAGCTACCAAGGTGGCGCGGAAGCAATTGATAACTAGAGATCGAATAGAGATAAGTGCAGATGAAAGAAATACAGCAGAAAACAGAAGGTAGAACACGCAGACATCAGAAGAGACGTTGGAAAAAGCCAGAGTGAAGACACAGAGAAGCTGCCAGTCGCGACGAGCGGGTGAATAAAAGGCGATCACCCGACTAAAGAAAGAGGTTGGTTGGTTATTGGTTGTTATTGTTGAAGGTTGGATAGATGCGTCGCGAGGATCAAGACCTGAGGAAGGGTATGCAGAGCAGCTGCGGGAGGATTATGGTTGTTCTTCCTCTGGGTTCTTACTCTCTATGTTCTTCCTTTCTGTTCTCAACCCATCTGTATCTGACTTGTGAGTTATCAGAGGAGAAAGCTATGTAATCATATATTTGGCCAGAAGAATAATATAAGGGAGGATTGCTGTCTTAATATGTTGTTCATGTGTTGTGATGTGTTTACACTGATTTAAAAATTTTAAGTTGCGACTGTCTGAATGCTTAGTTAATGATCTTGCATGTGTAATTTGGTATATGTAATGGATGCGCTTTCTTTCCTTGGTTGCGGGTTTACTCCTTACCCGTGATCTCATCCCCTTACACATGTGGTCGCGGCACGCCTCGGGTGAGACGCACTGCTCTCCAAGAGCAGGGTGAAAATGCCGGCGTGTTCCTAGACTACACCGGACCCCTTGTTGGCCACAACCCTTTGAACCTGGGTCTTGCCCGCGAGACCTGACTTTTCGCCAAAAAATGGTTCCGTTGCCGGGACCTGCATGTTTTGAGGGGATCTAGATCATGGTCTCGAGGATTTTTGAAGGAGCAATACGGCGATGGTGGGATGATCATCTTGACCATTTCATTACTCAGCAAGCGGAGCTAACCAAGAAAAAGGCGGTCGCGATCAAGGAGATCGTTCTTTTCTCTGATTCAGCCAGTGATACGTACGAAATCTTCTGGGGAAGGTTCCCTACCGACCTTTACAATTGGTTGCGGAGGTTACGAGCGACGGTGCCCCAAGGAGGCTCGCGGAAGATAAACCGCAGGTGGGCGCACGAAGACCTGGTAGCACTGCATCGGGTAGACACCGAACTCACCGGTGCAGTGGATTTTTGGGTAAGGACCACGTTGGAGGGATACGCTGTGGAGTTTGCTGCTGAGTGTTACCAATCCTTCTCGAAGGCTGAGGCTGTTTTTCACTCAGGACTAAGGGGGAAGCTGTTAAAGGAGATTCCACTGTGGATCAAAGCCCTGATGGTGGACGAAGGGTTGATTGAATTCCGCAAACCGAGCATGGAAGCGTAAACCACCCGTACTGGGGGAAGGGTTGAGGGGACCGATGCTGTGTAGATTGTGAGAGTGGGGAGTGGGGGATGGACGTTGAAGCCGCATGCAAGTTGCGAGAGTCACGTGCACATCGGCGGGCACAGATCGCCGATAGGTGGCGAATAAGGGTAATGAGAGATTTGAAGAGAAGGGAAATCGAGAGGAGAAATCAGAAGGAGGCGCCTCAGAAGACAAGAACCATGGATCTGGATACCCGGACGGGGGACGGGACAACAGCGGATGTACAGTGGGTGCATGGGAGCCCAGCGACGCGAGAAAGAGAAGTAACGACTAGCAAAGATAATGGAAAGATGTAGCCCGGAGAAAGCTCCGATGACGAATGGCACAGCGTGATGCAGCAGATGTTCCAGGATCAAACAACACCCACCCCTCCAGGCAGCCCTACGTCCCGCTTTCCGCATGGCCAGGATCCCGACCTTCCCCTGGTACTTTATCAACCTTTGAGAAATATTTTTATTTAGTTACAAGCATTAAGTCAGTCATATAGTAGCTCAGCGGTGTCGGTAACGCCTAGTAGCAGTAGCGTCACTAGTAGTGGTATTTTCCCTAGCGGGACCGTTACGCAACCAGGACCTGGAGGCTTTATCCTGGTTAATTCTCCACAAGTATACATGGCTAGATCTTTTACCCGGTACCCGGAGTTCTCTGGCCAGGGAAATGACGACGTCGAACAACACTGGTATCTGTGCGAAGCCATCTGGAGGGCTCGACAGGCGCCGGATGTAGGGAAGTTAATAGAGTTCCAAACCACGCTCAGAGAGAGAGCTATGCGTTGGTTCATTAAGTGGTCCGAGGCGCACCCTAACCCTGTAATTGCGGACGTGAAGCGGGATTTTGTCCGTGAATTCAAGCTTCCCCAGACAGACCAGCAGGGCCTGTCAGAGCTGTGGGAAATTAAGCAGAAGGAAGGAGAAACCGCATGGGATTTGATGCGGCGATTTAAGGACGCGATCGGGAAACTTAGTTACCCGATCGATCCAAACCACCAGAGGGACTGGTTCATCAAGGCTCTGCTCCCCCTGACATGAACTCCTCTCACACAGCAGAAGATCGATAATCTGCAGGACGCTTTGGAGCAGGCCATGAAGATTGAAGCCATGGCGGGATACCCCCAGGAATACAGGGGGGGGATGGGCCCGCAAGACCCTTCTCTGATAGGGTTGCAACATCAAATCGCCATCTTGACCGAAAAGCTCAAGGAAATTCAGCCAGTGATGCCAGTGCGACCGAATGTTTGGTGTACTCATTGCCTGGTCGAGGGACACGTCGCAACCGAATGTCCTCGGTTGCGCGGTGCAGGAGTTGGGCCCTCAGTTGCAGCAATTCAGGGGGGTTCACCACCAGGGGGTGGCGCGGTGATGAACCCGCAGGGAGTCTACCAGCCACAACAGACCTTTGCGGGGTTCCCACCGCAACCGGGGTCTTCCGCCACAGAGTACTGTGAGATTTTCCGGACGATGGGGCATCCTCCTCGGATGTGCCCGATATTGCAGAAGTACTCCACGGTGCCGAATAATGTATACTGCGAATTCTGCGTGTCTACGACTCACAACACTGAGCAGTGCAGGGCGCTTGACGCTCTTGTGGATCGATTGGATCGTCCCTCGTACAGGGTGAACGAGGCTACAAGGGGAAGAGGTGGCGGCATGCGCGGAGTTCGAACAGGAGGACGCGGTCCGGTAAAGTGCTACAATTGTGACCAGGAGGGTCATGTGGCTCGAGAATGTCCCCTTCCGCGACGACCCTAGTGTTCCCAGTGCCGGGTCAACGCCCATGCTACAAAAGACTGTGCGGAGCTCATCAAGAAATGGGAAGAACGGGTGAGGCAGAGGGGAGCAAATTTGATAAACTCAGAACTGCGCAGCACCACAACCCCTGACATGAAGAACGTTGCGATAGTAACACGGGGTGGGAAGAAGACTGGAGACGATGCCCACGAGAAGGAGCCAGCAAGAGTGGTTCAGCCGGCATCCCCACAGAAGTTGCTCTGGCCCGATGTCCAGAAGAAGTATTTCTGGGAGGCGGTTGAGGCATTCGCCCAGTTGCGGAATGAGGGAGGGCTGGAGGAGCCCTGGCGGCCGGAATCCGGTGCGCAGGACGCCGCAGATACTGTGGTCGAGGATTGGCTCTGACTATTCCTCAGGATTGTTGATAACGCTGGGCTGTGGCAGCAGCTCAAGCATGCTTTAAGCGGAGTGCTGCAGGGGCACGCAGAACCGAGAAATCTGGCGGACGCTAGACCTCAATATGTGCAACGTGTCAAGCGGAACAAGCAACGAACAGGTAAAGAATTTCGGCTTAACAGGCAGGTCGCGGGATTCCAAATCAGCGACACCATGTTGGACTTGGGGTCTGACGTCAATATATTGCCACGAAAGACATGGGAAGCTCTTGGAAAGCCACGGCTCGCCTATTCCCCAATCCAACTCAGGATGGCGAACCAGTACTGTATTTTGCCAATCGGCCGATTGGAGGGTGTCGAGGTCGACGTTGCGGGGGTAAAGACCTACACTGACTTTCAGGTTATTGATATCATGGGCGATAAGGACCCCTATCCTGATTTACTTGGCATTGATTGGGCTTTTTAGAATTACGCGATCATCGACCTCAAGAAGGAGCTGATAATCTTTGAGGATGGGGAGGTACGGGTCACTCAGCCGCTCGACCCGTATCAGGGTCCGCAATATACAGAACCGGTGGACCGTCGGGAGGATGCTCAGTTGATGGACCATCTCTATCAGATGACTGCAGGGAAGCGGGACGATTACATCAACCCGACCACAACAGGGTCTATCAGTTGGCGGAGTGTGCAGAGCTCGGAGCTCGGATTCGAGCTTGCATGGGAAGACTGGCAACAAGGGGGGTATGAGACCACCACGCGGAGATGTGCCTCCATCGCTCAGGTCCGGTGGGTTGGGACTGAGATCCGCGGATACCCCACATTATCAAACATGCAAGCGGTGAATACTTTTATTGCCAAGGTCGAAGACTGGGTCCCAGAGGAAAGCCGGATACCACTTTTGGATGTGGCCTTGGAGTCAACAGCGGGACGATGCTGGAACAATCACCGCAACACTCTGTTGCGATGGGAGTGTGTGGCGGATGCTCTACGTGCACGCTTCAAAGAGGATGAAGGGCCCTGCACTACATTTAAACATCATGGAGCTTCCGACCCACGACAGCATTTGCAAGCGTGCGAGGAACAGTGGCGTAGTGCAAGGTACCCTGAGGAGTTGTGGGTCCACAGGTTTTTCCACTCCCTGGGTACAATTCCCCAGGCCTGGTACTTGGAGGAAGAGCGGAAACAGGGAACCCGCTCCTGGCAAGCAGTCGCGGAAAAGTTCGTCCAGAGCTTCTTGTTCGAAGGGGAGACAGCGCAGGAGTCTCACGCCCTACAAGCTGTCAAGGAGGTTCTGTTTTTCCACCATCCTGAGCCTGGTGAGGGCCCAGTGGCGTTACGCTCCGGGGTCAAGCGCGAATTGGTTTGCCAACGAATTGATGGCGATCTGGACGATGATAGTTTGGAGGATCTTAGGAATATTTACTTTGATGAAAAGGAAGGCAAGCGCAGCATCCGCGACGAGCCAACGACAGAAGGAGTCCATCTGCAGCCCCTAAGGACAAAGAAGCTGAACATTGGAATGGAGTAGAAACCTAAGTTGGCAACGGTGGGAGATTACTGGGACGAGGAGACGACAAGAGAAATCTTCAGCCTCCTCCGGGAGTATGAATATCTATTTCCGTCATCAGTTGCGGACCTGAAGGGGATCAAGGGGGATCTGGGCGAAATGCGCATCACACTGAAACCAGGAGTCAGGCCGGTGAAGCACCGACCCTACCGGTTGAATCCACGTATCAAAGAGAAGGTCAAGATGGAGATCGACAAGATGCTGGCTGCGGGTCTCATCTTTCCAGTAGAAGAAGCTGAGTGGGTAAGTGCCATTGTCATCCAGAACAAGAAGGACAAAGCAGAAATTCGTGTCTGCGTCGATTATCGGAGTTTGAATAATGCTTGTATTCATGATCCGTTTCCCACTCCCTTCATCGACAAAGTTCTAGATCATGTCGCGGGAAACGAAGCTTATTCCTTCACTGAAGGGTTTTCGGGCTACCATCAGGTGCGCATCGCCGAGGAAGACAAGGCGAAGACAACATTCACAACTGAGTGGGGATCATTCGCATACCACGTTATGCCATTTGGTCTGAAGAACGCACCAGCTGTGTTTTCCCGGATTGTCATTGCTGCCTTCCGGGAGTACATTCATAAGTTCCTGGAAGTCTATATGGACGACTGGACTGTTTACAGCCTGCTGAAGAAACATGCCTCTCTGTTGCGTGTTATGTTCGATCGATGTCGCCAGCTGCAGATTTCCTTGAACTTGAAGAAATGTATTTTTGCAGTACCATTCGGCACACTCTTGGGTCACGTGGTGTGTAAGCAAGGGGTCTGCGTTGATCCTGCCAAGGTCACGGTCATCGTCCACATGGAGGCCCCCAAGACTGTGAAACAGTTGCGGGCACTACTCAGGCACATAGGATACTACAGGCGGTTTATCCGCAACTATGCCAAATCACTGCCCCTTTGGAGAAACTGTTGCGGAAGCCAGAAGCATTTGAGTGGACGGCGGAGTGCAGGAAGGCACTCGACGCATTGAAGGAGAAGTTGGCGACGACACCCATACTTGTTCACCCCGACTGGGATAAGCAGTTCCATGTGCATATTGATGCGTCCGGTATTGCACTTGGAGCTGTGCTGGCGCAACCCGGGGAAACGACAGTCGACCACCCTGTATACTTTGCCAGCCGACGATTATCGAATGTGGAGAAGAATTACACCACGACCGAGTGAGAGGCGTTGGCGATGGTGTACTCTCTTCAGAAGTTCCGCCACTACCTTCTGGGCGGAAAATTTACATTTTTCACGGACCATTCGGCATTGAAATATCTGGTCAATAAGCCGGTGTTGGAAGGAAGAATCTGTCGATGGCTTCTACTTTTCCAGGAGTTCACGGTTGAGGTGATTGTCAAGCCTGGCAGGTTGAACGTTGGTCCCGATCACTTATCCAGGCTGGAGACGGGAGAGAATGAAGGTCCGTTGGACGATCAGCTCCCGGATGCTGACCTATTCCGAGTTGAAGCAGTACCAGATTACCTGGCTGACATTGCCACGTATCTGACCACAGGACAGTGCCCTGAGGATTACACCCCTCTTCAGAAATGCCACTTGGTTGTTCGGGCGGCCAATTATCAATTGATCGCAGGGCAGTTGTACAAACTAGGCCCGGATGAGGTGTTGCGTAGGTGTGTTCTTGACCACGAGCGGGAAGCAGTGATGTGGGAGTGTCACAGCGGTGTTGCGGGAGGACACGTGGGCGCTAAACCCACCGCAAGGAAGGTGATTAAAGCTGGCCTATGGTGGCCGACAATACATGCAGACTGTAAGGCCTATGTGAAACGTTGCGATATTTGTCAGAGGACGGGAAGGCCTTCGCACAGGGACGAGCTTCCGCTACATCTGGTGCATGTGTTGCGGCCATTTGAGAAGTGGGCTGTTGATTTTGTAGGGCCCATCGCACCCATCGCCCGCCATTCCAAAGCTCGGTACATCATCACCGCAACGGATTACCTCACCCGGTGGGATGAGGCGGCAGCGGTGCGCGACTGATCGGTAGAGACCGCTGCCCGGTTCATCTTTGAACACATCATCAGCTGCTTTGGCTGCCTAAGGAGCTTAACCAGCGATCAGGGTACGCATTTCATTAATGCCACGGTCAAGTCGCTACTAGACACATTTATGATTCAGCATCATAAAAGTAGCCCATACCACCCGCAGGCCAATGGTACGGTGGAAGCCTTCAATAAGATTCTCGAGAAGGGCTTGACTAAAATTTGCAATGCTCAGCGGGACGATTGGGATGAGCGGCTACCAGCGACATTATGGGCTTACCGGACCACGGTAAAACGTTTGACCAACCAGACGCCTTTCCAGTTGGTGTATGGCCGAGAAGCGATGATTCCCGCCGAGTTCACCGTGCCCAGCGTTTTGATCGCAACGACCCTCCACTTCTCAGAAGAGGCGTCACTTAGGGAACGCCTCCAGGAGCTACAGGAGCTGGATGAGGCTCGATTCCTCGCAGAATTCCACCAGAGGGTTGAGAAGGCCCGACAGAAGGCGTGGCACGACCGCCACATCAAAACTAAAGCTTTCCAAGTTGGCGGCAAGGTTCTCTTGTACGACAGCCTGTTCCAGAAGTTTCCAGGCAAGCTCCAGATGCATTGGCTGGGACCATACTTTGTCATCGAGATCCGCGACTCAGGAGCCGTTCGGTTGGCACAACTGGACGACACAGTTCTTCCGGGATGGGTGAATGGCGCATGCCTGAAGCCCTACCAGGAGTAGGTACTTCTCACTTTTCATTAATAACTCTCGCAACTGAGAGAACCCGTAGAGTAGCGTAGTTGAATAACTCTCCCGCAACCGGGATGAATGTAGGTAGTCTTTTTCCAATTGTCGGCACGCAGTCAAATAACCAGTTAGTTGCGGGAACATTTCCGCAACCGACTATGGTTAGGGCGGCCAGTCCAGCGTGTCGTAGCGCCAGTCCACCATGTCACCGCTCCAGTCCAACGTGTCATGCACGAAGGATCCATCTTCGTGCCAGTGTCAGTCCAGGTCATATCCGTCAGTCCTTTTGTCAGTCCGTAGGATAGCTCAGATTTGGTCATAAATTCCCTTAATGGACAGTAATCATACCGTAATCATTTGCCATCAGCCGCAGTTCTCTCCGCCGTCTAGTCCGCCCATCTCCCAATGACGCCGTCAGCAACTGTCAGATTACACACAGGCCTGCGATTGATCGCACGATTATCGCAGGAAAGAAAGATAGCAAGAATTAATTGCCGTTATGGAGTCTCATCAACCCCGCGCGTGCCAGCAGATGGCCCAATTTGCATGAAGGCTATCAGCACAGGGATGACGGACCAATTCAGTTTGGAAGTTTCAGCGACTCCGGAGCATTCGCAGTACCAGAGCACTCAGCACCTAGCAGGAAGTTACAGAAGAATTGTCCAAGTCTATCAGAGACGCGCCAAGATGTCGAGAGCTCTTCTCTCAGTCCCTGAACCAGCGCTAGATCGTAGAATTCACCGAGTAGAGTCACTGGTCGGCAAGTACGACAATGCACCCTGTATGGACGCCAATTTGTCCGACCCGGCTGAGTTTCCTCATCTCCATTGGCAGACGTTCATGGAGCACCATTATACGCCAGGTAACAGCTCTAACAGTCGAATGCGGGATGAATTCTAGGGCCTACAGCAGTCAACTTTGATGAATTTGAGGAGTCTTTCCATCTTCGGCACCACCGGACCAGTTCTGCAATGTACTCGGTTCCTCCTCAGTCGGGTGCAGAACGGGTCCCTCTGGCTGAACGAAGAAATTCCAATACATGCAGCAGACATTAGTCGGCTTACGGGGCTATCCCAAACTGGTGCAGATGTCTCCTCTGCGGGGCAGACAGCCTCCAAGCGCGCCCGGAAGTCAGCTGATGCGGACCTCTACACCAAGTATGGCACTCGCCGGGGCGGCAAAGGTGCCAAGATAGATTTGATAAATGTGCCAACAATCCGGTTTTCTTGCTACCTGATCGCTAGCAAGACCATGCGCCATTACACAAAGGGAGAGTGCACTCTGGACATAATTTCCATTGCAGAGCACTGCGTCCAGGGGGCCAGGTTGAATTGGAGCGCGTTTGTGTTGAAGAAACTCTTCGCGGCTTGCGAAGACAATTACAGGTAGACTACCAGTTTCATCTATGGGTACTTGCTCTTAGCATTCGCCATGTGGAAGTGGCATCTTCCCCCGATACGGACACCAGCGGAGCTCACCGTGAGCCAACCGCTCGCGATGAGATATTCCCCCTGGCAGGTGTCCACGGCCCCCAGCAGCAGGCAGGTGAACGCAGAGGCGTTCCGAGAATGGTATGGGATGATGACCGATGTGGTCGCTTCCCAGCAATGGGTACCCCGAAACCTGTTGGATGAATACAGTGAACAGGTGTGGTTTGGCATCAGCCATAACCACACTTTCATCCGGCCGACTTGTGTACCGCACCATACGTTTCATATGGCGCCCTTGCGTTTCCAGCTGAATGATAATGTCTTCCACAGAGAGGTTTCTACATGGCCGGGGGTTGTCTAGCACGTTAGCGACGGAGTCCTCCGCTACAATTTTGATGGGATGCGGGCTGCACAGCAGCCTGCCGCGACCAGTGCCGGGGGATCTTCCCAAGTTGCGGTGGAGACAACCCCAGAGGCAGAGGGGACCACAGCGGACCTGCCCGAATCGCTGGTCCCCATCGTCGAGCATTTCAACGACCAGGCCCGGAGACTCAACGTGGTAACCCAGGTTGTTTCCAGTGGCTCCCCTATATTTCCTTCTTTTAATGAATTTCATATTAATCGGTCCCTTGGTCTCTCCAACACGACCCCCCTCACTTCCCCCATTCCCACTAACCCGTTCACTTCTGCCACCCCCATCATCACGAAAATGGGTGAACCGGGCCCCGAACCCGATTCCACTGGCCCACCTCCATCCAAGAAGGCCCGCACTACGGCCACAGATCCCGTGGTAGACCTTACGGAGGATGATCCACCAGTCACGCCGCCCACAGCAACTCTGATTCCGGAGGAACCGCTGATTGATCCAGCAGATTTCCTCAACATTCGTCTCCCTCCCACCTCGTTCACTCCATCCACCGCCCCCTCCACCAGCCGACCACATGCCACCTCCCCCAATCTGTCCACTTCATCAGCCACTGTGTCCGATTCTTTGATCCGGGAACTCTTCGGCGGTGACCACGAGGCGGAGGTCACCTCCAGTACTGCAGCCGTGGTACCACCTGTTGACCCCGTGGCCACATCCTGGGATTCACTTGCCACTATATCTGTCCAGCCAGCCATAGTTGGGGTTGATTCAGCCGCCCCTTACACAGAGCAAACCACGCAGCAGGACCAGCCAGAGCCTGATATGGCCACTTCGGTGCAACAGCAGACGCCGGTCCATCCTCCAGAGACTTCAGGCAGAGCAGCGGCCATGGGCCAATCTTCGCAGGAACAGACGCCCGAGCAGGATGCACCCGGCACAACAAATGCAGAACAACTGAGTCCAGCACAGCTGTATCTGCTCATTCAGCGGGCGGCCATCAAAGCCGAGCAGATTCACACTGAGCTACAGCGGCGGTGCACCGAGCAGCGGAATCAGATCATGGCGCTTACTGAACAGCGCAATCAGCTGCTGCAAGAGAAGACCTACCTCCAGAAGCAGGCCAACACTGTTAATCAGGCGCTCTCCAGCGTATGGCTGGAGGCACGGGCTCACCATGCCCCACTCCCTGCTCGCATAGAAGAGGACAGTATAGCTTTACAAGCTCGCCAGCTCGGGGAAGTTTTCACTACTATTTGCAGAGAGAACCAGGAGTTACAAGCGGCGTTAGCCGCACGGCCCACCCTTCCAAATCCACCTACTGACTATTCAGGACATGTAACTGCCAAACAGGCGCAGGCAGTTAATCTACAAGCAACTCTCCATTCCACGACAACTGCGGCTTCTGCCCTTCTACGTAGTTTGCAAGAGTGCTCACTCGCGTTAACTGTAAACACGCAGCCCATTGCTGCCCAGCTGCAACAGATCTCCAGCGAAATTCGGGCGACCACGGACCCGGCAAGCCTAGATCAGCTATACGCCCAGTCGGATGAGCTGGAACTTCACATGCAGATGACTGAGGCCGAATCCGCAGCGGCTAAGCACGTCCTCCGGGAGATGCGGCCGCCCCTTCGCACCCATGCTGACGCAATGCACCAGCTGGATGCCAAGGCCGAGTCCCAGCTCGCCACGTTGTTCGGGGCTGCCCCGACGCCCATAGACGAAGCCGCCGCTAACCGAATCGCTCAAGACGCCGACTTGCTTATGCAGGAATGGCAGCAAGCAGTGGCGACCTTCACAGAGCTTCGAGATTCAGCACTCCGCCGGGTCCCGGAGTTGGGGCCCTTGTTTGAACAAGCAGGTGGCGGAGTACAACAGGAAAGGGTAGCGGAAGAAGGAACAGCAGAGCAGGGCGCGGAAGCCAGCGGGGGTATGGAGGTAGAAACTGTCATTTTCGATTGACTCACGGACGAGTCAAAGGATTGTGGTCGGGGCCTGTTGGGGCCCTTGTTTTTGTGGCCAAGACATTTTGAACTTTGACTCTTTTTGAGTCGCGGAATAAATGCACATAGCAACCGCGACCGCGCCGCAGCGAACAGGAGTTGCGGAGCTACCAAGGTGGCGCGGAAGCAATTGATAACTGGAGATCGAACAGAGATAAGTGCAGATGAAAGAAATACAGCAGAAAACAGAAGGTAGAACACGCAGACATCAGAAGAGACGCTGGAAAAAGCCAGAGTGAAGACACAGAGAAGCTTCCAGTCGCGACGAGCGGGTGAATAAAAGGCGATCACCCGAGTGAAGAAAGAGGTTGGTTGGTTATTGGTTGTTGAAGGTTGAATAGAGGCGTCGCGAGGATCAAGACCTGAGGAAGGGTATGCAGAGCACCGGCGGAGGATTATGGTTGTTCTTCCTCTCGTTATTACTCTCTATGTTCTTCTCCTTTCCGTTCTCAACCCATCTCGTATCGACTTGTGAGTTATTGCAGTGAGAATCTAAAACCACATATTTGGCCGTGTAAGAATAATATAAGGGAGGATTGCTGTCTCAATATGTTGATCATGTGTTGTGATGTGTTTGCACTGATTTAAAATTTTTAAGTTGCGACTGTCTGAATATATTGTTAAGTGCTCTTGCATGTGCAATCTGGTCTATGTAATGAATGCTCTTCCTTTCTTTAGTTGCGCGTTTATTCCTTACCTGTGATCTCATCCCCTTACACATGTGGTCGCGGCACGCCTCCGGTGAGACGGGGACCGCTCTCCAAGAGCAGGGTGAAAATGCCAGCGTGTTCCTAGACTACACCGGACCCCTTGTTGGCCACAACCCTTTGAACCTGGGTCTTGCCCGCGAGACCTGACTTTTCGCCAACAATAGGAGATAAGGAAACAAACAACAATTAATAACTAGAGAAATTATTAACTAAAACTCAACTAAATTCAACTAATTGAACTAAACCAAAACTAACTATGAAACCTAGAAGAAAGTGAGATTAATGCTTTCAACACCCTCTCCTAATCTCAACCATTACAATTGTTGGCACTTATAATGTGAAAGTTCTCTCTTTGAAATTAAAATACATTTTTTCCCAATGTTTTTGTAAAAATATTTTCAAGTTGATGTCGTGATCCACAAAATTCAAGAAAGATTTTCCCATCATTGACAAGCTCATGAATGAAATGAAAATTTGTGTCAATATGCTTTCTCTTTTTGTGAAAGACATGATTTTTGATAAAACAATGATGGAGTTGATATCACACAAAATATTAATTGGCTCCTTTTGAAAATTTGAAAGACCCTTCAATAATCTTCTCATCCATACTTCTTGAAAAGTTGCTAAAGTTGCAACTACATACTCTAGATATATTGAAGATATTGAAACAATGGGTTGTTTCTTAGAGGCACATGAGATTAAATTTGTGCCTGTGTGAAAAGCATACCGTGAGGCAATCTTCCAATCATCTAAGTTTCATGCATAGTCACTATTTTTGTAGCCTAAAAGTGAGCAATATTCGTAACGTTTGTAGAACAAGCCATAGTCTAGTTTCTGTGTAACATATCTTAATATTATTTTTGCAACCTTCTAATTGGAATTCTTGGGTGATTTCGTATATATGGAAAAAAAAAACTAGTTGCAAACATGATGTCAAGTTTAGTTGTAGTGAGATACAAGAGAATACCAACAAGACTTTTATAAAATGTAGAATCAACTGATAGTCCTTCATCTTGTTCACACAGTTTGATGCGTAGATCAATGGAGTGTCAAATTGTTTGCAGTTGATAATTCTGAAATTTTGGAGTATGTCACTAGCATACTTTTGTTGAGAGACAAAATTTCCATTAGCAGATTTTTAAATGTTAATTCTAAGAAGTACTTCATGAGCACTAGATTAGTCATATCAAACATTGTTTGCATGGTAGATTTGGATTCTTCTAACATCATATTACCTTTATAAAAAAATCATCAACATAAAGGCAGACAATAATAATTTTAACTCCATCAGTTTTTATAAAGAGATGGCTCATGGTTGCTTATGTAAAATCCACTTTTGATGAGGTAATAGTTTATTTGATTGTACAAATCTTGGTGAGCTTTTTTCAAGACATATAAAGTTTTCCTCAACTTATACACCTTATTCTCTTGTCCCAGAACTTCAAAACCAGGGGGATGATCTACATAAACCTCTTCCTGCAATATGCCATTCAAGAATGGATATTTTACATCAAGTTCAAAATCTTGTTATTTGTGTTGAGATGCAATGGCCAGAATAGTTATGACTATGTATAACCTTGCTATTGGAGCTAAGGTTTTCCCATAGTCGACAATAAATGATTGTGATAATCCTTTGGAAACCATCCTTGCCTTATATCTCTTAATTTATCCTTTTTCATTTAGTTTGGTCCTGTAGACCCATTTGAAACCAATGTTGGTTTTGTCTTTTGGGAGATCAATGAGTTCCCAAGTCTCGTTCTTCTTTATGCCAATGATTTCCTGATTGACTGTATCAACTGAATGTTTCTCTTTTACTAACTCTTGAAAATGTGTTTGTTGGAGCAAGGTCCCCTAGGACCGAATTTAGATACATTTTTGGAATATTTTTAAAGTTGTTGTAAGTTTAATCGTGCACATCACAATTCAAGGGGCTTTGGGGTGGATCAAATCCCCCCATGAGTTGTAATGGGTCAAAGGGTAGAACTAGGGGCCGAAAACCACATTTTTCAGAACTCAGATGAGCGTAGGCTAAAAGTATAAATAGCAGTCCAGATTGAGTCGATAAATAAGTAAGGTTCTTTATGATAGAGATATGATTGTCTTTTGATATTATAGCAGATTTTTCTGGGTTAGAAGGCTCATTTTGGTTGTCTACGTGGAGACCTTAGTCCTACTGTGTGCGGACCCTGATGGTTGTGTGCGTGGGTGAATTGAAGGTGTTGTATGGGGTATCCAAACTATTAATGAATGAAGAACTATTTTGGTTGATATCTGAGTACTAATTGCATCTATTATTTTCTTTATGATCGTTTCCCGCATGTTATTTCTGATTACTATGTTGTATGTATTAAGATCTATTGCGCAACTGTTTTCTTCTTTAGATGAATGATAATTGAATGGATCTGTTACTATTGAGCTCTAAAAATACATATTAAAGATAATTACAAGGATTACGAACTCTACATTAGAGCACGCATAAGTTGTTATGTGTATTTTAGCTAATCTATTTGATTAGGGTTCTGGGTTAGGGCTCCTTTTGTGAAGGTCTCATTAGGGTTGTTTAGATCTAGAGGCACCCATATCATTTAATTCTCTCGCAAGGTGTGGAAACCTGGTTCCAGCATCCCCCCATACTACTTCGGGTGCGATGCTAACTTGTGCAAGTAGGTCACTGCCAAAAGGGCTAGTAGTAAGAGGGTTTTTTTGGTTAACCTTAACTTTGAACCTGGGTCAGGACCCGTCAAGCCAAAAAATGATCTCGTTGTCAAGACCAGGATCATTTAGAGAGAGGTTACATTATGTGGCAACCATTAAAGCCTGAACTATAGGACCAGTTTGAGAAACAAATTCAAGAATTTTCCCTGAAAGAAAACATAACTAATAATTTGTCTACTGATTAGTGGAAGAACACGTATTTTCACAGAGGTTCATGAGATCTTCTTTGTGACGTTTGCGTTCGAATTGCAGGAGTGGTTTTCAAGATCAGTAGAGTTCCAAACCCATTGGAAGCATGATAAGGTCACATAGTGGATGCGTAAATTGATCCAAGAGTTAAAAAAGAATGATAATTCGATCACCCGGACTGTAGATCACTGAGTTGACAGCATCTTGGGTGGGTTTGTGACAAAATTTGTAGTAGACTAGTTTCTGTCGTATTCGAAAACTGAAAGGAGACTTTTCAAGGGATTGAGAGGTAACTTCTTACGAATTTTTCCTCTACTGATTAATATGCTATTGTGTGAAAAGGGTATTTTTTGCATCCACATTGAGTGAATGACCCCTGACAAGATAGAAAGTACTACACACAACGGAAAATATTATTGGGTCAATCAGAGATGGGATAGATCTGTATACAACCATCTGATAAATTCACATGATATAGAAAGTAGTGAGGCTACGCAGATCGAAGGTAGCCCTCCTACCATGCAACAATCGAACTCACGCAGGGGTATGACATCTCCTACACTGCCACCACTGCCGCCTGCGGACGAGATGGTCATGCACATGAAGCTGCACACCTTTAAGGGTGTGGGAGATGAGGACATGGATCAGTTTTCAATTGTGGCTGATGCAGTGTGAACTGTACAAAATGTTAATATGGATGTTTTCAAGGGAGTGCAGTTGGCTATGGTGTTCGAAGGCAGTGCTTTAGATTGGCTCATGGGATATCTCGCTCAGAACGTAGATCCCACTATTGCACAGATTAAGGATGCCCTAAAATAGAAATTCCAGAAGATGAAGTCCTATTCATAGTGTGTAATAGAATTAAAATATATCAAGCAAGGGTCGAAGGAATCAGTTTGGGAAGCTGACCAATGGCTAAAGTGCACCATCAGTGAAAAAATTTTTTTTTATGATGATAAGAAACATAAGGAATGGTCCATTTCCATGTTTTTGCCACATCTGCACAGGCCTATGGGTCAATAAAATATTGATTCTCAGGTTGAAGCCCTGGAAGTTGCTATGAAATTAGAAGTTGCACCTAGAGAAGATGCTCAATTCGAAGTGCTGCAAATTCAAAGCCAACTGGAGGCTATGTACTTGGAATTTCAAAAGCTACGTAGAGATCGGGGTAAATAAGTTGGCGCATATGTCTGGTGCATAAATTTTAAAGGTTCTGGCCACAACAAAGATCAGTGCCCTTTTTTCTCGAATTACCTCCAAGTGGGGGGACTGAACCCGCTACATCCCAGGGATGTTACTGGTCTAAGTACCCCCACACTATGGTGCACCGATTTTAGGGTGGTTGGATGACATGATACATACCATTTCCCTAAAATAGCAGCCTATGTGCCAAAGCTAAAACAACAGTGGTGCAGATTTTTCTCTTCAGTTGGTCATGATGAGAAACACTGTTGGACGTTCGATCTTATGATAGACAATGCTAACCTTTATAGATTGTAGGCCAATCCTTCATTTCCAACATTTCCCTCTGGACGGGGAGGATCACCAGCAAGAGGAAGGGGAGGGGGAAGAGGTGGAGGCGTATGTCAGGGAAGAGGGAAAGTAATCTGTTATAACTGTGGGGATGATGGAAAATATGTGCATGACTTCCTAAACCCAATAATAAAATCTTGCAGGTATTGTACGAAATTTGATCATGTCATTGAACACCGTCCTGTGTTAATTGTTAAAATGCAAGAAAAGCAACAACGGACGCCTACACTAAACATACAAATGGTTAAAGTTGAACCACACGATGATGGTCCAAGTGTAAATGAAATTACACGCAGTGATGCTGCCACCGAAGGAGATGAGTAAAAGAAGGTTGATGTAGAGCCACTAATTAGAAAAGTGTCTAACAATAAAAAAATACTCAACTTGTAGAAGGAAAAGGAGACTTTCATTGAAGCCAGGAAAGATTTTGCTGCTGCAGGAGCATCCACATCAAAGTCTATCATGGAACGAAGGGCTAATGATGAAGTAAAACCATTCCTACAGGCCTTCATTAAGCTATTGTGCAATCAGAAGGTTGTAGAAAATATTCAGGCCCCGATAGACAACCACGCATAAAAATAAGTACCTCGAATAGAGACTAAGGTTGTGAACAAGTTTATAAGAATAAGAAGAAAACTGGTCGGGAGATGTCCATGATTGTGCATATTAGAGAGTATGAGATGGATCAAGTCATCTTAGATCTAGGGTCTGATGCAAATTTTCTACCTAAGAAAACTTGGCAGAAGATGGGTGAACCAAATCTAGAATGGTCCACCATTCAGTTACGCATGGCTAATCAGTAGAAGATCATTCCACTTGGAATGCTTCCACATGTCCTGGTAGACATTGCTAGAGTAAAGGTATGTGTGGATTTTGAAGTAATAGAAATTGTGGATGATGTAGATCCCTACCCTGCGCTGTTAGGGTTGGATTGGGCCATTGATATGGTAGGAATCATCAACCTGAAGCGTAGGAGCATGATCTTTGAGAATGATGGTACGCAGGTGATAGTCCCACTGGATGCAACAGAAGGAGAAAGATATACAGAGCGAGTACGCGAAGGAG
Organism: Pinus albicaulis; assembly: GCA_034641835.2. Classification (NCBI taxonomy): domain Eukaryota; kingdom Viridiplantae; phylum Streptophyta; class Pinopsida; order Pinales; family Pinaceae; genus Pinus; species Pinus albicaulis. The sequence continues at coordinate 1,658,718,185 of CM076575.1, read as the reverse complement.
ATGATGTCGAACACCACCTAATTATTTTGTCATAATTTCATAATTATGAAACAATAATTATTTCATAATTGAGAAAAAGGTTTTGAACTTTGTCATTCCAAATGAGATCAACCTGACATACCTGTATATGTTTTGGCTAGGTATCCATTATTGTAGAAGTTTTATAACTTATTGTAATGCTGCACTTGATCCTATAAGGAAAATTTTTATTAGTGTTTAATTAATCTGTAAATAATTACTTATAAATTTTTAGTAATATCTACACTTGTGAATTTGTAATTTTATTTTATTTTTACTGATATAAATTTTATTATTTGTTATTTCATTTCTAATATGTCTTCTCAAAACTAATTGTAGAAAAGATATAGTCTTCTCTCATTTATTCCTAAATAAAATATCTATATTTTGTATACCCAATATGTCATCTCAAATCAATTTTTAGATAAGGTATTGTCTTCTCTCATTTATTCCTCTATCAAATATCTATATTTTGTATACCCAATATGTCTTCTCAAATCAATTTTTAGATAAGGTATTGTCTTCTCTCATTTATTTCTAAATCAAATATTTCGATTCAGATCTACTTTTGGATAATATATGATAAGAAATTCAAGGTTAATAAATTAAAGGGATGAGGTGTTAGTCATGGAATTAATGGTAAGTAGTTGAGGTGGATGAGAGGAAGAGACATAAAATGGAAGGAGTATGAGAGGGGAGGGGGGGATCCTTGGCATTTGTTTTGGAATTGGAGGAATTTATTTTGGAGGATAAATGTGGGGAAAGAGGAGGGAAGAATGCAGAGAAAATGCTCTATTGGAGGGTGTTTATTCTAACTTTGACACACTACAACTGGTTGTACTTGGGCTCAGAGGGCTAGGGAGCCTGTGGAGGTTCCCTGGGCAAGGAAATCATTCCTCATTGGCTGGGAGGTAAATCTAGTTGAGTAGCCCAGCATAAGCATCTCAACAGAATCAGGAGAATCTTAACCTAGCTATTGATACAAGTATTCTTTGATTGTTGATTTACTTATTTAAATTTTTGAAATTAAATTTCTTACTAGTTTAATATGTTGAAAATGAATTTTACTTGTATGTTATCATCAAATAAATGTTGAGCTAGAAATAGAATATCTTCCTTCTGAGTATGTTTATTTGAAATGATAATTCTAGGTTTAGTTAAAATATTTCAGATTTAGGTCCTCACATATGGTATCAGAGCAAGCTTCAAAATATGGACTGTAAAATCATATCAACATCCTTTTTGTATTCTTTTGTAGACATTGAGACATACAAAAAAAAATATGCCCTCTAAAATAACTGTTGTAATGGCATATTTCTTTTTATGTGAAATCTTCTTTTAATGAGGTTTTTTCAAAACACTTGTTATCATTGTTTTATCCATAGAAAAGTCAATACAAACCGAAGAAATATAAACTTGCTACCACTAAAAACCATATGTTTATCATACAATGTGAATAAAATTTACTTTATAGATTTTACAAACATTTGTGTAATATATATATATATATATATATATATATATATATATATATATATATATATATTCCTTTAAATCCAACTCACTTGGATAGTTAAAACTAAAATTTAACTCAATTGACTTTGTATAGATATTATATAAGTAGTGAATAAGAATGGCTAGTAGTTAATGGCTTTAAGATTAAGTTTTGTTGTTCATTTAAGTTAACAAAGTCAAATACAATAAAGAAAGTTTATGTTTTGCGATGGAATGAATATATACTTTCTTTCTTTCCTCTTTTATTTTATATTTTTTTTTTACTCTAAAGCCCAACAAAGCCAATATGCGAAGGAGATGATGTCGACTACCACCTAATTATTTGTCACAATTTAATGCAGAAGGAGAAAGATATACAGAGTGACTATGTGAAGGAAATTATGTCGACCACCACCTAATTATTTTGTCATAATTTCATAATTATTAAATACTAATTATTTCATAATTGAGAAAAGGGTTTTGAACTTTGTCATTCCAAATGAGATCAACGTGACCTGATTGTATATGTGTTGGCTAGGTATCCATTATTGTAGAAGTTTTATAACTTCTCAAGTGCCTAGGTGTCCAAATACATTCTCCCATAGGATACAATGAACCTATATAATATCACCCTATCAAGAGGAAAGGGGTTATATTGAGCCAGGTCCATTTATATCTATATCTAGAGAATATACTATATCATTAAAGCTTTATTATTTTTGTGAGACCATCTTTTTAGTGGGGGGAAATCATTTTCCTAGTTGAAGAGGAGAAGGATATTGTTTCTTGTGGTATATCATTTATGTATGTCGTTTGATTTTAATACAAAATTTGACTACCTTCCTCGACATTGTTGATGTTATTTTCCATTGATATTTTTTTATGTTATTCATGTTTTTTATAGATTATCAGTAATGGTTATTATGCTAAAAAAACCTTGCAGCAAGAGTTTTTGGGTGTGCTGGTTGGTTGTATTTGTGTAGGTTCTGAGCTTGGAGTTCGAAAGATAGGATATCTACTGTCCCTCAAGCTGGTTGTACCAACTAAATATTGCATCTTCGTGTGAAAGGTATGAGTCCTCACTTTCCTTTTCATATTATGGTATTGTTTTCCTAACTAGAGGATTCCTTGAATTTCTCTTTTCACTTTGATTGCACACAGATTTGTCTAGTGAATCTCAGTAAAGATTCATGGACTAATACCTCCTTGTGATTTTGTAATATTAGTCATAATGTATCGTCTATCTATCTACTTTGTAGGAATAAAAATCACTTCTGCAAGATTAATTTCAACAAAGAAATATTAATTATCATATATAGGATCTTTGCACTATTTTATTAACATAACTAGACAATCAAATTGGTATAAAATCTCCAAAGTTTTCTAGATTTTTGGCATTTTTTATTGATTAAATAAAGGTAGATTTCAATTTCAAGATAACCCACATAATCGATCTATCCTATTCATTTAACGCCCCGATCCCACATCTACCCAAGTAACCAGCCAACTAGGGTAGATATGCACGGAGAGGCTAATATGTTCATATTCAACCTCCTAGGAGACCTTAAGGAAGTGGAACCAATAGAAACACATAATAAAAACCTTCCACATCAGTAGAAAGACTCCCAGGAACCATCCCAACCACATAGGTAACTATCCCCTGGGTCCCACTGAGCTTCTAACCTAATTAACCCTGAGACGCTCCAATGACATGTGGATGAGTGGGTTTGGGAGGGTTTGGATGCTCCCACAAGCATGCATGGCTGCATCCAGGTACTATATTTCCCAAAATGTCCTTGCATCCGTTGGATTTAAGGCACTTTTTCAAGCCCATAGACCAAGCCACTACCCAAAACTCAATGACAAGTTCAAAAATGAAATAAAACTGTGAAACAATGATATATTGGAAAAATTCATGAGAAGACCTAGACTGGGCCTTACTATCCATGCCAAGAATTCCATAAAACATATCACAGATATGTAATCTACTACTGTAAACAAAATATTTGAACATAGGGGTCTCATACATATATGATAATCGCTAAGAATAATTGTTCCCTTACATCATTAGCTGCAGTATCATCTATTAGGTCATAGAAAATTGTTTATTAATTTATAAACAAAAACATGAGGAGATACATAAATCATCACTGTCAGAATGCATGCTCATAACTAACATAATAAAAAAAAAGAAATATCATAGATACATCAACCATTGTATCCACATATAAACCACTACATTTACACATAAAATTTCAAGGAAATCAACTTCTCATTAATGAATGTAAAAACCATCTTCGGATGTGTTAAGTAGGTAAATCCTCTCTGCGGACAGAGACGATCCCTCTAGCCCTAGGGTGGGTCTAGAAAGAAAGAGACATGCTATAATGTAGGTTCCTAACTACAGAATTAAAGAGGACATGGTAGATCGACCTAACTAGAATCCAATGTTGTTGTTGCGGTTGTAGTAGTGGTGACCTCTCGCTCCTGCCTTGGCAAGTCACAATCCGTCTGTATTCATGCTCGGATACCTGCACATAACATAGTAAACAAGAGTAGCATACACCATAATAATTCCATTCGTAATCACTAACCAGTGAAAGAGGGCTAAGCATGTTGTGTCAAATCAAACAACATAACACAAAACAGGAACCCAAACACTAGTCATGTATGTATTGATAGAACGAAGAGTTACAACCAATGCTTTGACATCATAGTCTCCTCCAGTGGGGTTCAATTGAAGCGCGTCTCTGATACTCATCAAGGGATTTGGACGGGATGAGGGCATGGACTTAATCTCCCTCACTAAAGTTCCTCCTTGTTCTATCTCTTTCACAATGCAACTCTTCAATCTTCTATGCTCAGCTATTCAGCTATAGTATCAATTCTCCAAGTTTAGCTAGATTTTTATAAGAGAGATAGCTTCTTTTATAGAGGAAAAAGAGGAGGTTAGGATCCCTACAAAGGTGGGAGGGAGGCCTATCCTTTAGGAGGTTCTCATGGAAGGTGGAAAACAATAAACTAAAGGAGGGAGTCTGTGGTTATTTAGTCCAACTACTCCCAGTGACTTATCCTCAAAGTTGTTGAAGTGGAATCTTCGCCTCTCTTTTAAAAAAGCATTCCATAAACAGCTTGGTGAGGGTGTTTAACTAGGACAGAGTGCCAACTAGTGTGGGCCTAGTGTTAATTTTCCTAACCAGGACGGGGGTGTAACTGGCTATGCGCGCCAAGGCAAAAACAAGGGTTTTTATAGTTCTGCTAAGGGAATTGTCAACAAGAGGAATATTTCTCTCATGCAAAGGGATGCAATGATGGTCTTTGCAAGGAATGAAACTTCTTATTAGTCACAGAAATGACCCTCCAATGTGCGAGTTTGGGATTGCAGGGATAGTGACAAAATGCTATGTAACAGATGCCCCCTAAAGAATGAGGTCCGAGGGAGAGGGAGGGGTGAAATTCTTTATGAGAATGCGTTTGAACCAAACACCACTGTCGGAAAATCTGCAATTACAAATACAACTGATATATTTGATACATGAACATGTGGCATGGGCGTAGCCATCCATAATAGAGTACATAAAAACTGATATCCGAGGTATGGACACAACCATCCAGCAGTAAGTATCAACAAATAGACTCAGGTATGGTCACAGCCATCCAATCAAAAGATTTATGTAATAAGTCATGATAATCCACAAAAATCTGCAACCTGGATTTTATCAGACAAAACCTAGGGTCTTGCGCTCCATCTTGACCTGAAAAAGTACAATTTCAAGCATGCCAATATATGATTTGAAGTAAACTATGCAAGAAAATTGTTTGATTACTAACCAATGATGAAAGTCGTTAACAGGTGTGAGAGAAACCACCAATGATGAAGATGGCCCTCAAGGTACAAAAGGTACAATCTATGGAATGTGAATGGTGATATGACGTCAAAAACCCGCAGAATCACTCAATCGAAGGCCAATGATGTGAACCTTGCGTCGAATGTGAAAAAATTGCCATCGAGGCATGCAGGCTCCAAGGTACCAGAAGGCAGTCTCTAGATAAAATTTTTGGATAATGAGCTGAAGTCGATAGGAAGTGACCTGGTTGAAGGAGGGCCATAATCTTTCCCACATCATCGACACGAGATAGAGGAACATGATGAAAGTGAATTAGGACAAACAGGAAATTAGAGGAAGGTTGACAACTACAAAGGCAAACTTCTCTTGAACATATCAGCAACACGAAACTGGATTTGGCAGTATTTTACATCAAGGGATCTGAGGTCATGATGATGTGGAAAATATAAAATGAGAGGTCAAAAGAGATTACCCAAACCCATGAAGGCAAAAATGACGAAATGAGATGTCCCCAACCCGACAAGTGTAATGTTCAAGAGCGACATACTGCCAACATAAATAGAACTGGGTTCAATTTTCCCCACCATTTTTGGCGAGTACCCCAATTATTTTTTTAAAACATGCTTGAAGGGGATAGCATATGCTTGCAATGTAATTTTTTCCTTCATACAAATCCAACCTAGTACATTTTATGAGCCCTAGGAAGAGGGAACTCAAGGAATTTCATGGTGACGAATTCCGATGTCATCAGGGTTTAACGAGTCTGACAAAGGGATAACTCGGCATCTTTTCATGTTTAGAGAGTTTGAGAAGAAGGCAAAAAAGAAAACTCTAGCAGTCCCTTTTTGTAGGTAGTCTCACAGATCTGAAAATGTAGATAACATATTTGAGAGAACCTCTTAGTCGCGATAGGCTACGGTATTCTTTTTTTCATAAATAATCCATCCTAGCCTGAAAAATGGGTAAACGTATACTAGGTAGATATCGTTTCACAACCATTTAACGAGTTCAAAATGGAAAGAATCTCGAAAATCTTTTCAATTTTAGAGAGTCAGAAAAGAGCTGAAAGAGTACTCCAGTAGTGACTTTTTTGTGTTTTTACCGAGTCCGAAAAAGTACAGAATATGACTCGTTACTTCATCACTGTCGCATGAAAACCTGTCGCTGCACAAGAGACATGTGTAAAACCATTTCTCGAAATAATACTATAGAATAATAGAAAAATACGTCTTAAAACCTAATTAGGGTTTTGAAAAAGTTATAAAATTCCAAAAATGGTAAAAATAATCACTTTTCACTTGTTTACCTCTTGTGGAGCAATATTTACCCATTTTACTGTGTAATCTTGTGGCGACGATAATGGCCAATCCAGCAGACCAATCTCAAATCCGTTAGTTCCAAGTAAGAGCAGAGATATCTCCCTTCATTTTAAGTTATTTCTTACTATCTACAACTTCCAATTTTGAATTATGGGGGAGGAAATATGAATATTAGGGCACGGCGGTTGGCGCAGGTTTCAAGCACAGGTCACGCCAACTACCCAATATTCTACACTAGGGCACACCAATGGTGCAAATGAAAAATGCAAGTCAAATACCCCAATTATTCACAAGTATAAGCTTAAAACACGGCTAATACAATTCATATGAATGTGTTTACAGGTAGAAGTGGCAAAATGGTGATTGAAATGGAAAGAACGGGAACACAGTGAAGAGGACGAGCTTGCCATGGAAAATGAGAGATGCATGGAAGCTCCAAAAGATTGTGGACTGAATAAATTCTTCTTGACACTATGTCTCTAAGCTCAACCGGAGCTACTACAATATTTTATCATCATATGGGATGAGGATCACAAAAATTTCATCCTTCAAGATCAGGAACTTGAGATTGATGTTTCTGACATCTAATTTATCACAGGATTGTCGCAAAGGGGAGTAGCACTGATCCTAACCAGTACCTGGCCTTGCATGGAGAATATGTCCAAGGGCATGAAAGGGAGCAGGAAGTGGGAAAGTTGAAATCCAAACTATCCCAGACTTAGCACTAAAAGTAGTACTAAATACCATCACACGAGCTGTGGGATCGCAAGCACTGCAAGAAGCAACAAAAATGCAGTTGCTTCTTGCTGTAGACTGCTTGACACCGAACATATACAACCGGGTAGAGGCCATGACAATAAACATGAAATTCCAACTAACAGAATTCAATAAGGGCAAATTGAAGCAATTTTGTTATGGGTCTATCCTAGTATCTTTCTTCCTGGAACGAGTACCAATTTTTCAGTGTCAGGAGGTCATAGCCCTAACACCACCAGTGAGACAACCACGGATGGCCCGATGGGTGGCTCTGATGCCAAGGCCAGGGGGCAGTCAACAGATGTCCTGGAGACCAGAGTTTTTTTATTGACTCTGCTGACAATTGATTGTCGTGGAGGACTGGACCTACTCTGGTATAGATTTTACTGGGGATCCGAACCTCCCACTCCCAGAGGGAGAAGATTGGGATGAATATTTGAGTAAGCCACATTTTTTAATTTTCATGAGTATTATGATTTTTTTTACTTATGCATGTTCTGACATTAAATCCATGTGTTTTCAGATGTTGGCCTAGAAATAACCGCAGGTATGTCACTGATAGCGAGATGAATCCCTTGTGATTTCGACCCTCAAGGTGAGGGCGACGAAGAAGATGAGATTGTGCACAATCTGGAGGGAATCACACGCAGAGTCCCGGACTATGCATGATTTGACGATGTTCCTCACGCCTACCAAAGGCATACCATAGGGTTTCCCAGCCGAATTCACTGATTGCTAAGGTGGCTCGTACAGGTAGTGACATGCTACCAAGAGCATCATGCTGATTAGATATCTATCTTTTATCTACAAATTTTGAGAGACATGATTTCTTAGGATGTAACATAACACGCATATTTTTTGAAGTTATGATGCACACTGATGAAAACATTCGATATATACACACACACACACATATATATATACATCTATTTTCCTACATGGATCTTTTACATATGATGATGATTTTACAAATTACACAAATTTCTATCTAATACAATGTTAGTCACTGTATCAGTTAATGCATTCATTCGTCTAGGAATATGTTGATATGTAATAAAATCAAAATGTCTTTCCAATAAACGAATACGTAAATACAATATCAGAATGTGTAGATTTCTAATTGAATAATGACCATTGAGCTAAAGAATGACAAGTTGTGAATCTATATTTACAAGCAGTGTGCGTATGCCGAGGTTGATTGCCTCGATTAATAGTTCAATGACAGCGCTATATTCAGTGACATTATTTGTAGTTCATCCTAGACAAATCCCTTGCAGATCTATCAATTCACCAGCAGGATCATAAATTACCCAAGCTGCTGAAGACAAATTCCTGGTACCGTGAGAAGAACCATCCGTGAAACTGACATAAGGGGTAATAGACATATGCACAATAATCAAGACCCAATAAGCAGTAAAATGCTCACAAATGACACGAAACCAAAACATGTACAAAAATGAAAACAACACCTATGTACACCAATTATGCATCACTGATTCACGCATAATATTTTTTGAGAAACAACCCATTTGCGGGTTGTTCAAGAGGATGACCTTCGTAATAAATGAGTTCATAGGCCCCATTCTGCAACACACGTTTAACGATGTAGGGCCCATGCCACATGGGTTGAAATTTTCCTACCCGCAGCTTGTCACGAGCTTGGTTATATAGGAGGACGAGATCTCCTTCAATGAAAGAACGAGGGGAAACTGACTGGTCAAAATGAGCTTTGACCTGCTTCTTCTGTGTTTCGATAACCAGAGCAACAAAGCGGTGAGTTTCATCCAGCCTTTCTAAATAAAGGAGATGCTCTTCTTCTAGCAAAGTATTTGGCAGTAATTCAACAACCAACTTGAGAAAAGATATTTCACATTCAAGCAGAAGAGTAGCTTCCAAACCATACACCAACTGGAAAGGAGTGAATCTAGTTGCTTTATTAACTGACGTTGAGTATGCCCAAAGAGTTGAAAATAATATGAGATGCCAATTGGATTTTTGGATCCCAATCGTACGTTAAAGCATGGTGACAAGAATTTTGTTCACAGCTTCAACCTGGCCATTGACTTGAGGGTAGTATGGCGTTGAGCTGTTGTGACACAGACCCAACTTAGAAGTCAACTCCACCACCATATAATGACGAAAATGGCAACCATGATCGGTAACGATGGCTTGAGGGATGCAAAACCTAGCAATGATGTGACTGAATATGAATTGAGCAGTTGTCTTACTGTCGTTGGAAAGTGTAGGCATTGCTTCGACCCATTTGGTGAAGTAGTCCACGGCTACGATAATATAGGCATGCCCCCCAGCCGAATGAGGCTTACATGTCATAAAATCGATGCCCCACTTCGCAAAGGGACCAACGGTAATGACAGGATGAAGAGGAATGGGTGACACATGCATCTTGCATTGGCAAATCTGGAAATCATGGAATTTACAAACTGCGACAATGCAGTCTTTGAAGATAGAAGGCCAAAAATAACTAGCACAAAGAATTTTTTGTGCAGTAGCATAACTAGACATGTGACCACCACAGGCGCCACTGTGACAAGCATTCAGGGCTTTCTCAGCCTCCTCGATAGTTAAACATTGATAGAGTATGGAATCGACTTCGATACGATAAAGTGTATCTCCAACTATACAATAAGGTTGCGACTGATGTTGGATGCGTCGACGGGCATCTTTTGTCAACTCAGATATGAAAGACGAAGTCTAGGGATAGATGATGATATCACCGTACCAAGGATCAAGAGTGCTAATCAAGAAAATTGAATTGTCTGGAGTGTATTCCTCAGAACGAGAAGGAGTGGAGTCAGAAGGGAGAGAACAGAGTAAATCAGCAAAGACCAGTGATTTCTTAGACTTGGAAATAGTAAATTTCAAATCAAACTCTTGGAGGATGACAATCCACTTCGATTATTTGCCTCTTAGCAATTGTCGAGACAATATGTAGGTCATAGCGTTGCAATCAGAAATCACAGTCAAGTACACAAAATTATATAATGGAGAAAATGCCAGACTGCATGAACCGTAGCTAACGCTAACTTATCAAAATGGGCATAACTTTTTTTTGGGTCAGAAGGTTACGAGACAAGTAATAGATAACATGCTCGTGACCGTCATCATTGTCTTCTACCAAAACCATGGCAATAGTGCTGACAGCGGTAGCTCAATAGAGGGAAAATTCACAATGATAATTTGGGGGGCGGAGTAGAGGAGCATTGACAAGAAATGTCTTCAACACATCAAAATACTCCTGAGTGATTTCATCCCAATAGAAAGGGATGCCCTACTTCAATAATCGTGTGAATCCTTTAGCCACTTCGACATAGTTAGGTATAAAATGGTGTAGAAATTTAGCCTTCCCTTGTAGACTCTGCAACTGATGCAATGAGGAGGGAGAGAGGAGATTGAAAATAGCCTCAACCTTGATTGGATCAAGGATAATTCCGTCTTTGGACACGATAAGCCCTAAGATTCTACCGGAATCAATGCAGAAGACGCATTTGTGCGGATTAAGCCGAATGTTGTAGCATCTACAACGAAGAAAAATATGACGAAGATGGTCAGAATGATCCCTACGCTTAGCCAAATGACCCGAAAGGTCATCCAGATAAAGCTGCACGATGTGAAAAATATCATGAAAGGCATGGGACATCGCGCGCTGAAATGTGGCCCCAACATTCTTTAAACCAAAAGGAAGCTTCTTATAGGCCAAGGTACACCAAGGACAGATGAAGGTAGTCTTGTGTTGATTATTCGGGAGAATGTTAATCTGATTATAAGCAGAAAAACTGTCCATGAGGGAAAAATTCTCACTCTCTGCACAGCCGTCAATGATTTGATCGATGAAGGGAGTAGGATAATTATCCTTGGGAAAAGCACAATTGATATCACGATAGTCAACATAGACACTAATAGTGCCATGTTTCTTATCTACAGGAACAATATTAGAAACCTATTTTGTCAATGGAATCGGGTAACTGAAACCAGCTTTAGGAAGCTTTTCCACTTCAGCCTTAATGGCAACATCTTTCATAGGGTGCACTGGACGAAGGTGCTGGCGAACAGGTTTCGAATCAGGATAGGTAGGAATATCATGCACCACTATTCTAGGATCAATGCCGAGAATTTCTTCATAGGACCATGCAAAGACATCACAGAATTCGTAGAAAAGGCTAGTATAAACTTGTACTTCATCTGAAGAACAAGTGACCCCGAGATGGATGTTCTCGATAATTCCCAGTTTAATGGAAATTTCAATGGGCATCGTCTGTGTAATGTTACTCAAGTTTCCTTCCAAAAAATATTCATGTATCTGAATAGGCGTTTGAAGCGGAGGAGAAGGAACCTGAGAAGAAAATTGCTCAAGACAGGTAGACATGGCCCTGAGACTTGGTAGAAACGAGGAACAATGATGACCATTGTCCCATGGTATATCTTCGAGAGACATGGTTTCCACGATGGCCTCATCGGAAGGAAACACTTCTTTCAAAGGATCAGCTGAATCAGAATCACCAAGCCAAGGGGATTGAGAATAAATGTCAAGATACATGCTCGAAGGAGCATAATTAGAGGACAAAGTATCCGAAACTGCTATGAGTTCACAATAATCAATTTCAATCGGACTCAATGGCATCGAATCTTTAAAGGAATTGATCTGTTCAGGTGAAGGGATAACCCATGGGTTATTGGTTCTAGAAATCATGTTGACCTTAACAGTATTTGGTGGTGGAAGGGAAAAAATGCCCATGAGGGCAGGGTCCTTAAAAAGGCCTAGCCCAACGCTCTAGTAAGAAGTAGGAATCTTATCCACGTACGGAATGTTTTTCCCAGAAGAAGAAGTGAAAAAAGACAATTGATCGATAGTAACAATCTTTCCTTCGTGCGGGAATTTCAAAACACGAAAGAGAATGGAAGAAACGCACAGCATGGTGCGAGTCCAACTGCATATGAGGAGAAGATTGTAATTGAGCTTAGTGTCAATGACTTCAACCTCGACATTGACTGTCTTCCCTTCCAATGTAATCAGAAAACTAGTTAGAACACCAAGATGTTTAGATTCACTTCCATCAAATGCTTCAAGGGCATTGGGTGAAGAAGTGAGAGCTGGAGAACCAATGGCTTTCCAACAAGCAGACAACATGACACAGGTAGACGCAACCTCGTCCACAAATATCCAGTGTATATTCAAACCATTAATACCAACTTGGATAATGAGCGCAATTTGGTGCGGAAGTCGCGGGATGAAATTCTCTAAATTGAAAGTGAGAAGGCTAGTATCGGCAGGATAGACCCCACCTATCGCAGACAACAAAGCCTTCCGTTAAGATGGAAAAATCTGAAGTACTTCTAAAGTAGACATTGCATATGGTGCCTAATTCAAATCCTCAAAAATAATGTAATGCTAAGTGCCATGGGCGTTAGGATTGTAAGAAAAATTGCGGAGTACACCTTTAGAGGGTGGCCATACAACATATTCGGTGCTAGGCCTTTCAATCTCAAGAGGGCTAGAAGTAGGTGGAGGAGGAGGACCATCAGCAATCTCCTTCCTTGCTGCCTGACACGAGCCAGAATCGATCGAGTAGCAATACAAATGTGTGCAAAATTGTTCATCATGAATACCTGAGAGCCAAATGGGGCAGAGGATTGAGGTTTCTCTACCATTTGGGTTTGCTGAGATGGGAAAGGTTCTTTAAGAATGGTCGGAGCTCCTTGGGTTCCTTTGAGCAATCGACTCACTTTGGACTATCGAGGAAAGTCCTTGGTGAAGTGCTCTTCATCACAAATAAAACAAGGATACTTCGGTTTACGTTGAGAACTATCAGTAGCACGAGGTTTCAGAGAATCCTGTTTTAGGGTATCGACTTTGGCCTTACCTTTACCCTTCTTCTTACCTTTAGAAGCATTATCTATAGGATTGGCCTGAACGGCATTCACTTCTATGGGTTTACCAGAATTTGAGGTTGGCTGAGAAGCAACATTATTGGAAGAAGTAGACTTCTGCTTCCCAGAGTTGGATGAAGAAGACTTCTGAGAAGTCTAAGATACAGAACCAATAATACCAACGACGGATGGATTCGCTAGTGGTTTAGAAGTTCTAGGTCGAGGAGCATCAGGAAAGATATCATATAATGCACTGGAATGAGAGTACAAAAGATGAAGGTACTGTGCGTAATCAATGTCTTGTTCCTCAGCTACACAAGCCCCCATAGCGATGTCTTTTGCAATCTAATTGACAAAGGAGGTAGTGAACCAATGAATTAGAAGCTGATCAGGAATTTCAAATTTGATCATGCGACGATGACGTTGCCACTCATGAATATGATCTGAGATATGAGTAGTACAGACTTTTTTCAATGAATTTAGGATTTGTTTCCTGGTCTCATAGAGGATCAGTAACTGGAAATGTGTAAGGAATTCCATGGCTAAGTAATTGAAATATTGGAATACTCCATGAGACAGCTCAATGTACCACTTTGCAATGGCACCAGTAAGAGTTTGCTGGAAAAGACAGAGATGAATAGAATCGTCAACCCAAGATTTAGACGAACACCACAAGTGGTAAGTCATAACATGTGCTTGGGGGTCTTCACCAGGCTTACCCTCAAATTTAGGACAATCACCAGGAATCTTGGTCAGAACCGGAGGCCAATACGGGTTATGGAGAATAGGATCATTTGTTAACTTTGACACATCCGGTAACTCCAACGTGGCAATAAATGGTAATTGAGGATTAAAAGTCATGGGGATCTCTGATAAGGACCCGTGTTCACATTCCACCTAGTTCGAGAGAAATTCTGCCCCTAAGGATTCTGACGATAAGGGTTGGAAGCAAGAGAATTCTATTGATACTGGGGTTGAGGACCAAGATATTGAGTCTAAGGAGACCATTGAGGCCCTTTCTGAGTAGCATAAGCATTTTGTTGTGGAATGTAAGCATGGCTTTGAGGTTGATTCGGAGCATAAAAACCTTGGGGCACATTATATACTGGTTTATATTGACTTTGAGGGTAATAAAAACCTTTCGGTTGGGCAGGTTGACCTTGCAGAGTAGGTTGAGCAGGCTGCTAAGCAGGTGGACCTAGATAAGTTCGGTAAACAGATAGAACCAGTTGCGAAACCGAAGGAATCAGCTGGTGGGCAGGTTGCAATGGTTGCTGAGATGGCTGAAGTGGCTACTGAATTGGATATTGAGGACCACCGAGTTGCCCTTGTTGGAAAGGTTGGACCGATGGTTGCGATGGACCAAGTTGTCCCTAATAACTAGGTTGACTCAGAGCAAAACTGTAGGGTTGTCCTGGTTGCACAAAGTTTGGGCCATACTGAACGTGCGATTGTGATTGAGGTGCAACAGGTTGTCCCTATGGTGGATAGATTTTCCCCCCAGGACTAGAAGATGGCCCTAGTTGATTCAGAGGTTGACCAAACAAATCAGAAGGTTGTCCTTGTTGAACCAAAGGTTGGCCTTGTGGACCAAAAGGTTGTCCTTGAGGACCAAAGAGTTGTCCCTGCTGGGTTGAAGGATTTCCCTGTAAGGGTTGTCCTTGTAAGCTTGACGATTGTCCCTGTAACAAAGATCCTTGATGAGTAAAGTCCTGATAAGGATCAACAGGAGGCAAATAGACAAGATTACCATGCTCATCATAATGAAGCGGAAATGAATAAACGGGGGTACTGACAGCATCATAGTGATGAAAAAGAGGACTTCCAGGAGCCTGGGGCTACTGGGAACCCTGAGAGCTTTGTTGCTGAACAACCAACAGATACTCATCAAAATTAAGGCTGCCAGGAATCACGGGGGTAGTGGAAACAACACTAGAAGCAGGCGTGGCCCCCGTGGAGGGAGCATAACGTCAGTGAATATCCAACATATTCTTGTCAAACACATAGGTAGAAACCATAGGAATGGTAGAGACAAGCAGGGTTTCTACGGCGTGGGGTTGTGATCTACCCGGGTCGGGATTGACAGGCCACGTGGGATTCAAACAAATAGACCTGCGAGTGTGAAAAGATCCGAACGACTATAATGATCCTTTTTCAGGATTCTCAAGATTCTATTTCTAAGATGGAATATAGAGGAATTTACTGGATGTGTCACCTTTCAAAGAAATGATGAGATCCAGAGGCTACCTAGCCAACTATAGACTCTATCTATAGATCTTGGAATAACCCTTTCTCAGGAATTTCAACAAGGTGTTCAAGTAAAACGATGTATAAGTAAAAATGTGAAAAAATAATGCATATCAAGGTTTGGTTCCCCTCATTTATGCTGTATGTGACTTATATATGGAATTTCATCAGAAACAAATCAGTTTAGGCACATTAAACAGATCTCCCAAAAAGTAGACTAGCTAAAAAGCACCCAAAGGGGAAGGCTGCAATCAAATGCAAGCACTGCTTCAGGAATTGCGCAGTTTTAGCTAATGTTCAATGGATATTAGAAATATAACTGATGTCTCAATATTATAGCAGCAAATAATCATTATGATAAATCCCTTTCATTATACAGTAGAAAACACGAGCCAATTGTTGGAAATATGATGCAGAGTGTTGTCCTTGATGGCAACCTACTTGATAAATTTGATGGCAACCTACTTGATGAAGTTGTCCTTGATGGAAACTGACTTGTCCTATTTTTTAATGATGTAAATCTGATGTATCTACAGAGCAGTTCAGATGTAATGGAGAAAGGAATTCCTGTAAGGGCCAGAGCAATGATGAAAATGGTATGTCACAAAGCATACGCGGGTTTGTAACATCCAAGTCACGTATGTACATGGATTAGTACGTCCCAAGTCGTGTATGCCCTTTTGCACTCCAAAATTACAATACCAAGGGGCATTACCATGGTTTTGGCACATAGTATTGAGTGTTGTATGGTTTATTTGATTCCATCCAAGAATACCATCGGAAGTGGTGTGATTTTGGCTCATGGGATTGGTAAAAGCTAAATCTATTTAAGGAGAAGAAGATCATAGGGCAAGGTGTGCATAAGTAAGGGTTGTTGATGAATAAATATCTCTAAGAAATATCTGCATGGATGAACTCTGTTCTTAACTGATAGATCTGAATCTATGATGCACCCATGGATCTGAGGATGGTTCAAGATCTCTAGATCTGATGATGATGAATCTCTAAGATGATCTGCAGAAGAAGAAATGGTGAAGATCTGGTGCAAAGTCTGCTGAAGATAATGAAGAATTCTGGGTAAGTTTATAGATATGATCTATTTTGCAAAGTTTTCATTTACAGATATATACACTAGTTTGTCTCGGTAAAAGTGCGTGTATACGTGGGTTCTCTTAATAAAAAGCGCGTATAGGGTTTTCTGAAGAATAAAATACCTAGAAGTATACGCGGGTTGGTGTGCAGGAAAGCACGTATGTACGCCGCTTCAGTAAAGCAAAGTAGCGTATGCTATTTGAATTAATGAAAGATCAGGGTTGAGTTTGTATCTACATATCTATTCTGAAGTCTAGGTTAGTTCTGATATACTGGTAACAGTGGTCTCACTGTTCTATTTGAAGTATTGGGCAAAGTATGTTTGTTGATGTTATGTAAAGGGTTGTGTTGAAGCTATTTGATCTAGTATGAAAATTGATGAAACATGGTTTGCAGTGGATCTGAGGGTTGAAGCCTTCAGTATGAAAATGGAAGCTTTCTACCAATAGAAACTGGTATTGAAATCAGGGGGTAGAAGCTCCCTTCAAGGAGAGGCTGGTAAATGAGATCAGGGGGTTGGAGCTCCCTTCCAGTTGCAACTGGAAAATGAGAGAAGGTTGCAGCCTTCTGCAGGTATAAGCTTGTGTACTGGTATGAGTCTGCATCAGTACTATGTTGTAAAAGGTTTTCTATATAATAAAGATTGAAGACAGCGATGACAGCAGTGGTGGTTTTCTCCCGAATTGGGTTTCCACCTTAAATGTTGGTGTTCATGTGTGTGATGCTTTATTCTGTCGATTATTGTTCATAACTTCTAACCTGATACATAACTGATAAATCTATTTATAAGACTGCTTCTGAGAATTTCTCTAAATCTGGAAAGTTAAATTAGTATACGCTAGTTTCCTTCTGCATTTCCGCGTGCATACGCTAGTTCCATTCATAAAAACTACGTATGGAAATCTACTTAAAGAAAAAGTTGAATTTATGTTATAAGCTCTAAATATTGATTCACCCCCCTCTCAGTATTTTTCCCAACAATTGGTATCAAAGCAGGTCCTTCTTGTTGGGTATGTGTTATATTTTTCCCAACAATTGGTATCAAAGAAGGTCCTTCTTTTTGGTATGCGGTCCCACTCATATGCGGACCCACCCATGTTTTGTGCATGAGTTTGCACATGGTTTTGGGGTACAATGGTTTTCGGCCCCTGGTATTTTGTAGATCCGGTCAAGGGAACTACGGTTATGTTCTAATCCAGGGTTAATGGATTGGGGTTTATGTATGCTCCAGCATGTATATATATGTGTTGTAACACTAAAAGGAAAATAATGAAAAAATCAAGCTGGTCGTCCCAATTTGGGATCCAGGGGAAAATCTCTGTGTTTATCTGTTTTATGTTTTATGCTCTCGCTATTGTTTATTTTCTGTTATAAGATTCGTGTGTAGATAATTTCTGTTCAGGGTTAAAACCTACATTTGGTATCGGAGTTGTTTCAGCTTCAAGGGGACGCCTTTGTTGTTGAGGGTTTTTTGCTCAGGCCTATGGTAGACCCTGTTCAGTGGGAGATCTGTGCGATTGATTCTTGCGGTGAAAGAAGATGGCGAGCGGCAGAAAGATAGAGATTGAGAAATTTAATGGTTAGAGTTTTGAGTTGTGGAAGCTCAAGATGGAGGATTTGCTGGTGGATAAAGATCAGTGGATCGCGGTAGATCCAGGTACTAAACCAACGGCAATGTCAGATGAAGACTGGAAGAAACTGGATCGGAAGGCTAAGAGCACAATACGGTTGTGTGTGTCAGATTCAGTATTGTTGAATGTATCTGGGGAAGCTACATCGAAGAATTTGTGGGAAAAACTTGGGACTTTGTACCAATCTAAGTCTCTGGTGAATAAGTTGTTCCTGCGGAAAAAGCTGTATAACCTGAGGATGAAGGATGGAGACTCGGTGACAGAGCATCTGAACGCCTTCAATACTGTGGTAAGTCAGCTGTCGTTTGTTGATATTAAAATCTCAGATGAAGATAAGTGCATCAGTTTTTTGTGCTCTCTACCAGACTCGTGGGACAGTCTGGTTATTGCAATAGGTAGCAATACAACTACCTTGAATTTTGATGACATTGTCTCAGCCTTGCTGTCAGAGGAAATGAGACGGAGAAATATGGAGGGTCAGAATGGAGATGCCTTATCTGTACGAGGAAGGTCCCAGAACAGAAACAAGAATAAGGTTTCGAGTGGGAGATCTAAATCTAAAGGGAGATCTAAATCTCCTGGAAAGTTTGTAAAGGTGTGCTGGAAATGCGGAAAGGAAGGACACTACAAAAAGGAATGCAGATCTAAAGCTCCTGAGAAAGGAAAGGGATTTGATGAAGCTCCTTCTGCAGAGGCAAAAACCACCTCAGATGAAGGTGGGGATGTGTATTTGGCTTCTTCTTCAAATACACATGTAGATCATGGGTCATGGTTGATTGACTCAGGTGCATCCTTTCACTTCACTCCCCATAGGGAGTGGTTCTGCGAGTATGAGAAATATGATGGTGGTGATGTCTTCCTAGGGGATGATAGGAAGGTGTTGTAGCTCCTACAACACCCTCCAAAGAAACTGGTCCTTTAAATCCAGTCGGAGCCACCATCCCAAACGGAAAAGGAGCTGTCTTAAGGTCCCGACCGGGTGGTTTTCCCCAATGTTTGAAGCAGATATTTTCTAGGCTTCAACACACTGTTATTGATGGGTGTAACAATTCTGTGGTCCCTGAAAGAGGAGCGGAAAGCTTAGCTGTCTCTGGAGAAAATACCATGCTATGGCATCAAAGGCTTGGACATATTGGAGAGAAGGGCCTCCGGATACTGCATAGAAATGGTATGGTAGAAGGTATGTCTAATTGCTCTCTGGATTTCGATTTCTGTGAACATTGTGTATATGGGAAGCAGAATCGAGTGAGTTTTCCTTCTGGTGCTAAGAGGGCGAACAAGATATTAGAACTTGTGCACAGTGATGTGTTTGGACCTGTGTTAGTTCCATCACTGGGAAAGTCTGTGTACTATGTTTCATTCATAGATGACTTCTTAAGGAATCCATGGATATATTTCTTGAGGAAGAAATATGAAGTCTTTGACATATTTAAAGAATTTAAGGCTCTAGTGGAAAACCAGACAGAGAAGAAGATAAAGGCGCTGAGGACAGATAATGGTGGGGAGTTCTGTAAGAAGGAATTTGAAGAGTTCTGTAAGAAGTGTGGTATAGCACGATAGAAGACTACTCCATACACACCTCAGCAAAATGGAGTTGCAGAAAGAATGAATAGAACACTGATGGAAAAGGCAAGAAGCATGCTCAGTGGTACTGGGTTAGGACAAGAATTCTGGGCAGAGGCAGTGGAGACTGCATGTTACTTAGTTAACGGATCACCTTCATCAGCGTTGGAGGATAAGACCCCACATGAGGTATGGACTGGTAAGAAACCCTCTATTTCACATCTAAGGGTATTTGGATGTGATGCATATGTACATGTTCCAAGGGAGAAAAGGACCAAGTTGGATAATAAATCTGAAAGGTGCATCTTTATTGGGTATAAGGATGGTTTAAAGGGTTACAAGCTTTGGAACCCAGAAACAAGGAAGGTTGTGTACAGCCGAGATGTGGTGTTTAGAGAAGTGAAAGATGTTGTTAAACATGAAGTCCTACCAAAGGAACCTGAGAAGATAGAGTTTGACCTAAAGGAGGATGAATCAGACTCTACAACAGAAGAAGACTCAGAAGATGAAGAGCCACAAACTCCAGCTTTGAGAAGATCAGTTCGGGAAAGAAGGCAACTAGAAAGGTATAGTCCATCTGCTTTTTGTTCAGGTTTTGCCTTAACTATAACTGATGATGATCCCAGAACTGTCAGGGAGGCAGTAGATTCAGAGGATGGAAAACTCTGGAAGAAGGCCATGGTTGATGAAATGGCATCCTTGCATAAAAATGAGGTGTGGGATCTGGTGGAGTTGTCGGCTGGAAGGAAGCCCATCGAGAGCAAATGGGTGTTTAAGAAGAAGATGAATGTAGAAGGCAAGGTGGAGAAATACAAAGCTCGGTTGGTAGCGAAAGGTTATTCCCAGGTGCCGGGAATTGATTTTGGTGATATTTTTTCTCCTGTTGCCAAAGTTACTTCTATTAAATTACTTTTATCTGTTGCTGCTGCATTTGATTTTGAGATAGAACAGATGGATGTGAAGACAACATTTCTTCACGGGGATCTAGAAGAAGAGATCTACATGAAGCAACTTGAAGGCTTTATGGTGAAGGGTAAGAAAGAACTGGTATGCAGGTTGAAGAAGTCTCTGTATGGGTTAAAACAGTCACCAAGGATGTGGTATCAGAAATTTGATACCTATATACGGGGACTTGGCTTCACCGGAAGCAAGGAGGATCACTGTGTTTATTTTAAATTAATTGGTGACCATGTTATTTATTTGGTCTTGTATGTGGATGATATGTTGTTG
Organism: Pinus albicaulis; assembly: GCA_034641835.2. Taxonomy (NCBI): domain Eukaryota; kingdom Viridiplantae; phylum Streptophyta; class Pinopsida; order Pinales; family Pinaceae; genus Pinus; species Pinus albicaulis. The sequence continues at coordinate 1,658,697,101 of CM076575.1, read as the reverse complement.
ATTGGAAATGACAAAAAAATTATCCAAGATTTGAAGACCCAACTATTCTCCAAATTCGACATGAAGGATCTTGGTGCTGCAAACTATATTTTGGGCATGGAAATTAAGAGAGATCGGGCAAAGAGGAAGCTCTGGTTAAACCAGAGGAAGTATGTAGAGACTATATTGCAGAGGTTCAATATGCAGGATAGTAAACCGGTGAGTTTTCCTATTCCTGTAGGTGCAAAGCTATCTGCTGAATAGTGTCCCAAGACACAAGAAGAAGAGGAGGATATGTCCCGTGTTCCATATGCAAGTGCAGTGGGTAGCCTAATGTATGCAATGGTCTGTACTAGACCAGACATTGCACATGCAGTGGGAGTATTGAGCAGGTTTATGTCAAACCCAGGGAAGGAGCATTGGACAGCAGTGAAGTGGGTTTTTAGATATTTACGTGGCACTAGTGACTATGGCTTGTGCTACCAGGGAAGACCAGGATTGGAAAGAATGTTGGACATTCGTGGTTTTGTTGATGCAGACTGGGCTGGAGATCTAGACAAAAGAAGATCTACAAGTGGGTATGTGTTTAGCCTATTTGGAGGTGCAGTCAGTTGGATGAGTAAAAGATAGTCTGTAGTGGCGCTTTCAACTACAGAGGCAGAATACATAGCAGCCACTCATGCAAGCAAGGAAGCAGTTTGGTTGCAGAGCTTGTGTTCAAGTATGGGGTTGGTACAACAAGCTACAAGGATAGACTGTGATAGCCAAAGTGCAATTTTCTTGGCTAAGAACCCTGCTTACCATTCAAAGACAAATCACATTGATGTTCAATATCACTTTGTTAGAGATATGGTTGAGGCTAAAAGGGTGTTGGTGGTAAAGGTGGACACTTTGAAGAATATTGCAGATGCATTGACGAAGTCTGTGAGCACTCAGAAGTTCTCTTGGTGTAGAGAAACAATGGGTTTTGAAGAATTGACCCAATGACTAAGCTCTCTTGTGCCCCCCTGTGGAAAGAAAACAACAAGTGGGAGAATGTTGGGTATGTGTTATATTCTTTCTACGACTAGCCCCACGCGCTGTACGTTGCACCGGGCACATCAGGGGGGTCACAAGGGGGGAGGCAGACCCCACTGTTGGGGTTCGGGGCAGCGCCCCGACGAAAATTTGTTTGGTGTGCGAACCCACTCATAGGCGGACCCACCCATGTTTTGTGCATGATTTTGCACATGGTTTTTGGGTACGATGGTTTTCGGCCCCTGGTATTTTGTAGATCTAGTCAAGAGAACTACGGTTATGTTCTAATCCAGGGTTAATGGATTGGGGTTTATGTATGCTTCGGCATGTATATATATGTGTTGTAACACTAAAAGGAATATATTGCAAAATCAAGATGGTCGTTCCGATTTGGGATCCAGGGGAAAATCTCTGTGTTTATCTGTTTTATGTTTTATGCTCTCGCTATTGTTTATTTTCTGTTATAAGATTCATGTGTAGATAATTTCTGTTCAGGGTTAAAACCTACAGTTGCAACATCACACTTTTTTCATTTAAATTTTAAAATTACAACAATTTTGAAACATGGCTTAAAAAAACAAATATCATGATCACATAAGACATGAAAAACTGCGTTGAAATGCAAAAGTGGTGATGCAACATCACATCATTTTAATTTCAAGGTTGAAATTTAAACATTTTTCAATCATGGTATTAAAGACTAAATATAATGACTACAAAATACATGAAAAACACGTTGAAATGAAAAAGTGGTGATGTAGCATAACCCCCTCTTTTTTAGAGTTAAAATTAAAAAACTTTTCAACCATTGCATTAAAGACCAAATACCATGATTACAAAAAACTTTAAAAATAAAGACTTAAAATTTTCCTACCTTCATATATATATATATATATATATATATATGAACATAAGAAAATATCTTGATGGAGGATGGAGCTACTCTCTACTACAACTAGGGTTAGGAGTTCAATGTTTTTACAAGGAGTTATAGTGGTAGATAGGTGAATTAAATTGACCTTGGGAGCTTTCAACAAAAACTCTTGCGGTCACAGGTGTTATTGCCTAAATCTACATCAGGCTGAAGGAAGGCAGAGTTCAAGGTAACATCAAACCACACTCAGTCTGGTAGCTAGCCCTACCAGAACAGGAGAGGGTTCTCTTTGGGTCAATCTCAGCAAAGATAATCGACGGGGCTTGAGATGCCTTGAAATAAAAGCTAATTTTAGGCTAGGTATATAAGTAAAGGAGTTTGGTTTTGATTTTGGGGTTTTTTGTTGGAATCAAGGGGAAAGGCAGTTTTTGATCCGGGGATAAGGCCTAGTTTTTGCAGAGTTCTGATTGGGGCAAAGAAGGCAATTGTTTTGATGCTTTGGATTGAATGAGATGAGGAATGAGAATTTGGTTGTTTTTTGTTTTAATGCCAAATAAGTGTCAAAGGGGAGGGACTGTGGGAAAAATAGGACAGTGGGAACACTGAAGTCTTGTCAATTGGTATTTTGTCTTTCGAAAGCTTTTGATTTGACAAACTTAGGGACAAGGGACAACCACTGAATTTTTGGGAAACTTGGGGTTCTAGGAATTTTTTACAAATGAAATGGGAAGGGGAAAATAATGGGAAATGATTTGGGATAGGGAAATGGGGCTAGGAAATGAGTGACTTTGAGGATGCAAGGGGATAGGGGATGAACAGTAATGATAGGATTATAGTGAGGGAAGGAATAAACAAGGTGGGGAAAAGGATTATTTGGCACCACAATCACTTTAAAACACCAATTATAAAACCCTAAGGGAAATTTTTTTAACAAGAGAATGGGGTTTATAATTTTGGCATTCAAACTCTCTTGTTTAACCTCAATCAACATCAAATGGCAATTTCAAAGTCTCATGAACTTACTTGGAACAAGGGAGGCAAAATCGTTTTGAAATTTGAGAGAGATGGCATGAATTTTTATGCTTCAGCCCTGTGCGCCGCGACAGAGGCCCAGTGCGTTGCGCTCTCTGTGTGCGCCGCGCCAGTTCGAAATTGCACAGTGGTGAGCGGCCCTATGCGCCGCGACCAGCCAGTGCGCTGCGCTCTTCACCCAATGCGCTGCGCAGGTAAACTCACCAACAGTTCGGCCTCCAAACACTGATTTCGCCCTCCACAATTTGTCTTTGGCTCTTTGATGATTCTTGATATGAAAATGAATTATGAAAACACAAAAATATCTTTTATACCATAGACTTTGATTTTTGATTTAGAAAACCCACTTTTGTAATGTTGCAGACTTTGGCACTTTTCACATAACTCTTTTTTTGTTTCCTTTTTGATTTTTTAGCTGAATGATGAATTTCTTTTCTGTCTTTTGCAGGGATAGTAGGCATGGGATTTGGCAAAGGTGACCAGGGTTGCGCCTGAAGAACTTTACAACTGAAAAACTTTTGAAAATTACATTACATTTATTACAAAGGATGAAATTGACGATTTTTCTTCAAAACAGAGTTTTGAAGAAGAATCATGATCAAGCATTATGACGATGAAATTTTTGCAATGAAAACTTATTTCGAACCTCCCTCATGTGCCTGCTGACATTATTAGACTTTTTGAAGGCCAAATTAACGGAACCCTAGACCTAATGAGGTTTAAAACCCTAAAATGACTCTTTGCTGACCAAGAGACCAAACATGACTATAAATGATTGTAAAATTGACTTTGATGAACTTTGATGAATAGACCTGGGCCAGCAGGTACAAGACATGAGGGATATAAGAGAAAAAACCCTTCCGTCAGATGATCCATGCTCCTAATGGAATGCAGCTGACTGAACTGAATGAGACACCCAAAATGAAATGCAACAAAAGAGATTTTGATCTTCGACGGAGGGATGAAGATACCGACTCTAACAATAGGTAACAATTAGAGTATGGCAACAAGTGCTCACTATGAGGGAATGAAAGAACTAGTGGATTTATTACCCAATCTCGTTGAATATGTAGCCTTTTGGTATGAAAATCCACCTCAACATCATGCATCTAGGAAAGGTCTACCAACATTAGATACATTTATGTAAAACATAACAACGAGGGTTGGGCCTAATGGAATGAAATTCCCCATAATTTTCCTCCACAAATCGTCTTTTGAACAAGGAATTTTCTCTCTATCATTTTCTGGTTTTTCTAGTTCCTTTTCGTTGGAGGCCTTCCCCCAGTCCAGGTATTCAAGAACACATCTAGTGGGAACCCAAGGAGAGGGTTTCTCGGTCCCTTTCTAGACCCCTAGTCTTGAACACCCTATGGTCCTAGTTAGTGATCAAAGGTTTTATCAACTAGAGGACTTGCTCTATATTCAAGTGCAATCAATGCCATACCAAAGTTAGGGTTTTGAAAGCAATCCTTTCCCTCTACAAGATCCTGAGAGAATAGAAAGAATATTACAACATTTATTCAAACCCCTTGAGGCCAATAAAGGCTCCACCACAATTTTTGTAGATGGTCTTCTAGTACAAGACGAAACCCTAGTGGGGGCACCTATAGGTGAAAGTGTCCCAGCCATAGGAAAGATTGTAAAGAAGAGGAAAAGCACCTGTTCGAGAAATGATGAAGTGAAATTGATTTTTGGTTTATAAGTGAAAATGGGAAAAACAATGGATGCCTCTGAATCTGTAGTAGTTGGGTGCATTAGAGGCAGGTCTCTCTCAGTCGATTTTCTCAAAGCATGTTATGACAAAGAGTGGAAAGGGGAAATTTTGGAACCAATTCAGATCAATATCTCGACACAGGGATGGTTCTCTCTTAAATTTGAAATGCCAGAGACTGAAAAAAATATCTTATCAAAGCCCCAAAGTATTAACTCTACTCCAACACTTTTAAAGAAATGGTCCCCTCTTTTCAACGCCAAGAGAGAAAATCTAGGTAACACCCTACCTTGAGTTTGGATGCCAGGGTTTCCTATACATTATTGGTCTGAGGATGTCTTTAGGAGAATTGGGGATTGTCTGGGGGGTTTTGTAGAATTAGGTCATTCGTTTGAAGTTACGGGGAGGATGGTCATCACTCGAATCTCGGTAACCAGTGATATTATGGAAGGCACAGACCCAAGCATCAAACTAACATCATAATTATCAGCCACAAACAAAATTTGGATTATTAAGGCATTCCGTAAAGGTGTCAACATTGTCACAAAGTGGGCCATTTGTTAGAGGATTTTCCGCTCAGGTTTAAAGGAAAGAGCAATGTTAGCTCCAATACCCATGATAACCTTCGTAAGGAGGTTGGTTAGGAATCTATGGAACAAATCTAGTGAGTTCCACTCACATGCACTCTAGGGTATGATGATGTCCTAGTGGAGATGATGGAACTGGGTGATCAAGAAGGTTGAAAAAGAAGGAATGTATATCATGATTCCCATTATGATCTTAGTAAATAGGTTGGTTAGGCACCTATGGAGTAGACAAGTTCCACCCACAGGGGCTGCTAAAGGCCTAGTGGAGGTGACAGGTTTGGGTGCCCAGACTGATTGGTAACAAACACCTCAAGTAACCATATATGTACATGTCATAGACATGTCCCCATTAGAAGTGGAGAATCTAGGTATAAGCTCTTTTTCTCCTCCTATCTATTATTTAACAATGTTTATTTCCTATTTAGTGATGGATGATATCTGTAAGAAAAGTTATGCATATCAAGCTAGAAAAAACCATCCCATTATATGCCCTATCCCCTCGGCACCCCTCTCTTACACTCCATCTAGCCTATCCTAAATTCAAGCGTAATTTTCCTAGTCATCTGCCTAGTCAGGTTACTTTCTCTGCTCATTGTAAAAAAATGTGTCGCTTGAATCTTGTGGCTTGGGTACTGCCCTTTCAGTTAAGAAACTTGGTAAGGGATGGGGTCGAAAATCCTTCTTATCTAAAGCCAAGAAAGTTTCCAACTATGAGATAGCCATGGGCCAGAAATCCACCATCCTTGGGGTGCATAGAGTGATGTCAACCCCTATACATGGTCCATCATCATTTTATTATCTTTCAACTACCAGGGTTTGGATAATGACCCTAAGAAAATAGTGTTGAATAACTTAGTAAAGTCGTCAAACATCGATATTCTATTCTTGCAAGAAACCCTCGGTCCCCGTGACTTTATCCCTCAGGATCTAAATTGTCATTTTTCGGGTTGAGATTTTGTAACATATGATGCACAAGGAAGGCTTGGAGGCCTTTCACTGGGGATAAATTTGAGATCAATAAATGTTTTATCAGCATGGGGATTTCATTTGGGGTTAGAGGCAGATATATTTTCATTTGAGCTAGGGATGGCTCTAAAGGCTGTGAACATCTATGGCCCTCACCAGGAGAGGATGGGTTTTTGGGAGTCTCTTTTGGGTCGATTCTTTATAAGGAACCAAATATAGTGTTGGGAGGGGACTTAAATTTTTTTATTGGGCTAGTTGAAATTTGGGGCCCTCGTGCCCATCCAAACCCTATTTAAGATTATTTCTCTTATAAAATGGAAGAGAATGGTCTCTGTGATGTAAATATGGTTAAAATTAACTCCACATGGTGGAATAAGAGGATAGGGGAAGGCCAAAATTGCGAGAAAATTTGATCTGTTCCTATTAGTTGATTCCCTAACTGAGCACCTCCTCCTGTTCTATCAATGAATTTGATAGGGAGGTGAATCAGATAAACACCCAATATTTTTGGAATTGAAAGGTGATTACACTAAACCGAGAATCCCTTTCAAATTTAACTCCTCATGGCTAAAAGAGGATCATTTCCCAAAGATGGTAGAGGAAAGCTGGTGCAATCATGACCTTGAGGTTGATGGTTCAACGATCTTAAAATTTGTTAAAATTTTGAAAAAGGTTAAAATAAAACCATTGCATGGGTTGCAGAAAAAAAGTAAACGGATAAAGTGGAACTTCAATCTCTAGAGAGAATTGGAAATATTGGAATACTCGGAAGGAGGGGGATACATCTCAGATGAGTTTAAACAAAGAGTGATCCAACTTGACACAAGCAAGATGAAAATTTTGGGGAATAAGGAGGAGATGTGGCATCTCAAGAGAATAATTATCTACTTAAGAATGGGTACAAAAACACCATTTTTTTTCAACAATATGCAAAGGGAGAAAAAGTTTAGAATACTATTTGGAAGTTGGAAAACCAAACATATGGTAGAGCTATCTCGTTCTCGGAATTATCAAAGCTTAGAATAAATCATTTTAGGAGGCTTTATGAGGTTCCTTTTGGGGCATCATTAGCTGAAATAATAGAAATAGCAAGAGTTTTCCATCATTTCATTGAACAGGGAGGGAATGAATCCTTGATGGATCCCATTTCAGAAAAGGAACTCCGAAAATCTCTAGACAATTTCCAAAGGCAAAAAAATTCTAGTCCAGATGCCTGGATGATTGCATTTTTCACTATCTTATATGAGATTCTTAGCTAGGACCTGTTGAAAGTTGTTGAAGAATCAATAATTAGAGGTCGAATTCATGATACCTTTAATTCCACCTTCATTTCCCTAATCCCAAAATATGACAACCCCTCAAATTTTGATGGATTTAGGTCTATATCTCTACGCAGTGTTATATATAATATTATTTCTAATATCATTGCAAAGAGGGTCAAGCATATTTTATGAAGGAATATGACAAAGGAAAAAATTGATTTCTTGGAGGGTCAACATATACATGAGGCCATCGAGGTGGGGCAAGAAGGTTTCCACAGTTTGAAGGCATGTAAGAAAAAGGGTTTGGCTATAAAACTGGGTCTATCAAAAGCATTTGTTAGAGTTATTTGGACTTATATCAGGATGTTGATGATTCATATTGGGCTCGAAGTTCCTTTCATCAATTGGGCGATGAGCTACATATCTTCAATATATTTTGTTGTGCTTATAAACAGATCAATGAATTATTTCTTCCATGCTCAGCAGGGTCTTTTTCCAAGGATGCCCTCTTTCCTCGTTGTTTTTCCTACTGGTGGTTGAGGGGTTAAGTAGACTTCTAGCTGATGGAAAAATAAGGGGATCTTTAAAAGGTATTGTTGTTGTTGATTTCTGCTATATATCTCATTTACTTTTTGTTGATAATATTTTGCTATTTAGTGAGGGATCTCGACAGGATTCGACAACCATTCAGGAGATCCTCTCTTTATTTGAAATAGCTACAGGAGTGCAAGTTAATCATATGAAATCACAATAAATTTCAATGGCCTCTCTAGGGAAGAAGCTAGAAATGTCCAACAAATTTTCCCTTTTCAATTATTCCCATCAACGAAGGACTCAAGTACTTAGGATTTTACCCCAAGCCTAATGACTATTAGAAGGAGGACTGTCAATGGATTCTGAATAAAAAATTGAAAACAAGCTAAAATATTCGAGTTTCCGATGGCTAGGAGACTAATTCTCACTAAATTGGTGCTTGAGGCGATCCCGATTTTCTAATCATCGCTCTCTTGGATTCCCAAAGAAACTATTCCTTGAGTATGGAAAAATTGTTGTCGATATCTATGGGCCAATAAAAATGAGGTAAGGTTATTTTCATGGATCAAATGGGATAGGATTTCCCTCCCTAAGGATTGGGGGGCTAGGGTCTGAAGAATATTCACTTGTTTGCAAGAGCATTGGCGACGAAGGTGGGGTGGTGCCTCATTTCAACTAACAATTTATGGATAGAGGTGGTATTCCGTAAGTACATCAGTTCGTGGACCATCATGGAGTGGATTCAAGCCCCTGATTTCTCGAGATCGAAGGCGTCAATTATATAAAAGGAAATTTTCACCTTTTTCTAAGTAATTGAAAAAGGTCTTGTTTGGAAAGTTGACGATGACACATAGTTCAAACCCTTGGGTGGGTTATGGGCATAATTATCGTTTTTTAGCTAAATTAGTTGCGTTCCTCTAATATCAAGTCGACATACCTTAACACAGATTGCTAATGACGATAACACGACTTTATGGGGACAAGGATGGATGGCGCTTCAAGAGCTTCATCTCCCATATCATTGTTTTTGCATTTGGTGTAGATTCATTGAAAACATTAATGCGGCCCATGTCTGAATAAGAGAGAGGGAGGACACATTGATTTGAGCTCATGCCTCATATGGAATTTATGCCCCAAAATCTGGTTGTCTTTTTAATTGAAGAAAATAAACTGCAAAATATGTCGTGGTGGTGGAGGAATCTTAGGAAAATTTATTTTCTGGAAAAGGCGAGTTTATTTCAGTGGTGCTTGTTGAAAAAGAGGGTTCCTACAGGTGACATGCTCTCAAGGCATGGCATCATTGGACCCTTCTGGTGCCCTGTATGCAAAAGGAATGCTGAAACTATAAATCACCTTTTCCTTCTATGTCCCTTCACTGTTCTATTTTGGGAGTCAGCCAAAGTGGCTCTAGATATAATATTTCAGTGGAATGATGAAAATTTAATTGCAGTATGGGAACACGGGTGGATTTTCATCCATCCAAATGAAATCAAAATTGTTCCTTTACTGCTATCATAGGGAATATGGTTAGCTCGTAATGCATAAGTCTTCTAGGATCGATCCATGGCTCTGGATAAGGTGGTTGAAAATGTCTTGTCCATATATGCATTAATTTCATGTTAAAAAACTATAACTCCCCTGCATAACACCTGGAGAAGTTATTGATCACTCATTCCCATAGGCATATTTTGATGGGGATGTTTTTGCTGAAGGAAGGAATAGGGGAGGAGAAAACCTGCATTTGTCCCAACACCACTCATTTAGGATGAAAGCCCGTCTCAGACAAGAAAAAAATAATTACACAGAGATCACGAGCCTCAAACTATTATTATTGTTTGCAATTCAAAAGGGAATTCATCAAATTCAAATATTTTGGAAATTACATATTGTTATTAACTAGTTTTCAGAAATTTCCAAATGCCATATATACGCTCTAAATCCCATATTAGAAGAGATCCTCCTCTTAAAGCAATCATTTGATTCCATATCTATATGTTACATTTACAGGGAGAGAAATAGCGAGTTCGATACTCTATCTAAAGAAGTTGTTGCATTAGCTTTAAGAACCTGGCATATAGTGGAGCGACACAATGATGTTGAATGAGTTTTTCTCCATAGGTTCTTTATGGAGAACAACCTAGATGCAACCTAATTTTATCTCTTATTTATTATACTATCAGTTTATACAAGAAAAATTACACAGAGGTAGTGTTTTTGGTTTTTTTTCTCATTAGAGACAACTTCTATATGATATTTTTATTCACAGATAGACCACTGGCCAATTTTTATGTGGGCAACAATATGGTAATAGGTTATATGAAGCTCATATGCTTCCCTAGTTTGGCATGAACTTAGGCCGATAACAACACGGTAATAGGATATGTTCTCTCTTAGTAGTTGAACAATATCGACTATGGTTCTGTGATAGGCCCTGGCATGCAAAATGAAACTTTTTGACTCAGTCATGATCTTTAGGGTGGGTAAGTGCCTAGGTTTATGCCTGACTATATATATATACATAAAATAAATAAGAAAAATGAAAAAATAAGAAAAGAAAAAAGTGAGAAAAATTAAATTTTTTACAAGAAAAAATGAAAAAACAATTTTTTATTTTTATTTTTATTTTTCTCGAGGAAAAATTCATAATTTTATTAATGAAAACAAAATTACATATTGCACTTGCAGGGTATGGCACATGGTTCGGGTTCGAATTCGAGTTCGGCAACAATTAAGTTCGATTCAAATTCGAATTTTTCGTTGAGGTTCGCATGAGGTTCGACATTAAATTCGACTATATATATATATATATATATATATATATATATATATATATATATATATATATATATATATATATATATATATCAAAACCAATCAATAAAGTTATATGAATAGCAATGAGAACGCATGAGTCACAAATCACAACCACTATTCACTTCACGCTCTGGGAGGCGGGGACAAGCAGCGTCTAGAAATTAAATTCACAAAATTGTAGAGAATACAACACTGAGCACAACAGAGCGAGTACACTCAGGCTGAAGTTGGCTTGTGAAAATCTATCGAAAACCATGGTAAATAAAGACAAACCAGTGGCCATTGCGGAAAATTAATTGGCGGGAAGAAGAACAAGAGAAAACCATATGTTTCTCATGGTTTTTCTCATAAACCTTAAAACAACTGACAAAAACTGCCTGAACTCTAACCTCAAACTCCAATTTTTTTTTTTTAAATTATAAAATTTGGCTTCAGGTTCGTCTTTAAGTTCGCCTTCAGGTTCGAATTTGTTCAAATTCGGCGAACCCTGTGACATAGCTTGCAGGTAATTGTCAAAAGACAACCTAGTAAGTTACATCAAAGAACCTTTAATACATGGGGAGAATATTAAACTTTTCTCGCTTTCTTATTTTCGACCTTGCGCCAAGGACCTTGTGTTGGTGTGGCGGAAATAAGGGCGAGCTTATTTTCTAATATGGTTGCTCCATTGTCCTTTTCCGAATCTGAAGTATCTAAGTTGTGTTGTCTTTTGTTTCCTCCACTGTCTGGTGCCCCATGGTCCATTGTCGGCTGGGCTGTAGTGGTAATTCAGAAAGATCTTGCATCTCTTGTTCTTGTGTCTTTGGTTCAGTCGCTGTCCGGTTGTTTTCATTTGAGATGGGTGCATCCTCTTCTTCTTTCATCTTCTGCTCTGATTCTTCTGAAGGGAATTGCTAGCCCTTGGTAGCTTTCCCTATCTTCTTTTTATTTTTATTTTTATTTTTTTTATCTGTTGTCTCTTTTTGCTTTTGGGCATGTATTTTGCAAATGCCCGGTGTTCTTGCATATTCTGCATCTGAATGCAGTGTTTTCATAGTCAAGATGCTGAGTCCATTTTTGCTATTTGTGATTCATATGGATGCACTATGGAATCCCTTTACTGAGGTCCACTTCCATGCAGATGCGTGCAAAGGTGTAGATCCTCTCCTCCAAGCTTTGGGTGTCAGTGTTTATGTATCTCCCAATGATGTTTCCTATGCTTACAAGAACAACTTCATTCCAGAAATGAAGTGGGAGTTTGTATAGCCGAACCCAGATCGACATTCTGGTGACCTCCATAGTATTTGCATCAAAATCTGGAAACCATGGTATGGTGAAGAGCCTGATGGATCCCCAGAACCATGGTCCAACCCTAAAAATGTTGTCTCTGGCCTCCAAGGATAGAAACTTGACAATGAAAAAGCCCTTTGAAAATGAAAAAACATTATAATACAAAATTTAAAAATTAAATAAAAAAAAATTTTTACCTTAAAATTTTTTAAAAAATCCCCCAAAAATCTTTAAAAACTAAAATTAACAACCAACAAATTAAAAAAATAAAAATAAAAACTAATAAAAAATTAAAAAACTAAAATAAATAATAAAAAATATATTAAAAACAAAAAAAATAAAGTTTTTTTAAAACTATTAATATATTTTTAAGAATTATAAAATAAAACTAATTTTTAAACTTAAATGAAATAATAATAATAATAATAATAATAATTATATTTATAATTATAACTTTAAATTTTGAAAATTTATTATTTTTTTAAATAAAAAAGAATATAAAAGAAAATTTTAATTTAATTAACAAATTAAGAAAAACATAAACAAAATTAAACAAAAGTTTTAAAAAGGAATTTAAAAACATTAAAAAAAATAATTGAAATTCTTGACATGAAATATAAACATTAAAAAAAAAAATACATTCATGTTTCATGTTATATATGGTGTAGGGGAGGGTGATGCGAAGCATCATGCCTTCGCCACCCGGTCGAGCTTATGTTAAGCCGCAGCTGCTTGGCCAACCATGTGGGTGGAGGAATGATGCTTGACACCGCCCTCCCACATACAATATATAACATGTGTTTTTAATGTTTATATATATATTCTTAAAGTCATAGGCATTATATTGTTTCAAAATATACATTATTACAATATAGATGGTCTCTACTAGTCCACCAATAAAAAAAACCAAACCAATAATATATATATATATATATATACTATTCCTAACCTACTAGTCTAATAACACAAAACATAACGAAAAAACTACATAGATAGTATTATATAGACGAGTAGGCATTATACATATTTAAAAAAAAATATATTGATTAGACCGAAAGCCTTAAATAGTCTCATATTGTGTGTTTGATCAAGTGGCTAAAGATCATCATTGGTGTTCAATAATGAGGAGTCAACGTCGATAATTCCCTTGATAAAAAGATTAACTCATTTTCTCCACGAGTTCATCCATGCAAATGATAAATTCCTACTAAGTGTCTCCTTTATAAGTGAGAACCCTCTCCATGAGGGTTTTGAAATGCCAATGCTTGTACCTGATACAACAAAGTAGAGAAAATAGATAAAACATAAAACAATGTTAATATTGAAAGGAATTTCAGGGGGCTAGAAAGAAGAGGTCAAACTTGAGCGATATAGAGCCATGAAGAGGTGAAGAGGTGAAGCTTGTAAGAACATAGAGAGCCTCAATCCACCGAGATGAAATGCGAAAGTTATGGTCTGCGATTGCATGTTTCCTTGGTTCCAGAATTGGTATCCCAAAGTTGATCCTTTTGAGTAATTGTTTCCATGATTTATGGGTTGTTATTGGCTTCAAAATCCTTCGATTAGCTATATAGATTCCTCCCCCTACTTCAAAAAATTATGGCCTCACGTCTGCCCTTTTGCAGCCATAAGCGTTCCCTAAAGCCAACAAAAATATAATCGCCTGCACCAATGTACCTTTCCAAGAGCTCACGTGCTCATAAAGTGCACCGTTAAAATCTTTCCATGCTTGAGTCGAACTTCATGGCATCGAGGTGCGAGGTGGCGACAACTTGTAAGCTCTCATTAAAGTAGGCCGCTTTCATTGTTGTCCCATTGCATGATGGATCAGCACTCTCCGTGGGGATTTTTTTATGTTTATATTACATGTCAAGTGTTTCATTTTTTTTTTTTTTTAATTTTTATTTTATTTTATTTTATAATTTTAGTTTTTTAATTTTATTGAAATAATAATATAATAATAATATTTTGTAGACGAGTCTTAAAACTTCTCATTTCAATACAAGAAGAATGGAAAGAGCTTTGGAAACTCTTGCGATGACTAGGTTTCAACTTAGTCTTCCAATCTTTCCTTTGTTTACCTCGATTTTCTATAGATCTCTTTTGCAGATTGTTCAATGGGGAATCCCTATGATTTGATGGAAAAAACAATTTCTTTTGCAGGTATGGATGTTGTTCAAGCTAGATGTTCTTCGATTTTGTACAATTGTATGCTGAAATTTAGTTATGGTCTTCCAGTGGTTCAATAAATTTCTTCCTTGAATGTTCCTATGGATCATGAAGCTTTCCGTTATGAAAAGTGTTTTTGGAGAATGGATTGGTTTATAGGTTTAATGGGTACTGGATACGGCTAGACAATTTCTAAAAATGGATCTCTGAGTCATGGAAGCCCCTTTTGACAAATGAGATGAACATTCACCTTATGGATCAAGTTTCTTTTGTTGAGGTTTTTGACAATATAGAGGACAAGAAGGCCATTTATGAAGCTAGGTCGTGGTTTTGGTGTAGTGTTGGTCTCTTCATGTAGCCTTGGACTCCCAGTTTTATTTCGGTAATGGAATCAATATCCATAGACCCAGTTTGGGTAAGGGTTCCAAACCTTCCCTTGAATTTCTAGAATATTATATCACTTTCCTCCATTGGGAATGTGCAGGGAAAGTTTTATCGCTACTGTTTTGAAACATAATTTTTTTTTGAGACTAGTTATGCTCGCATTTGAGCGGAGATGGAATTCAACAAGGGTTTTCCCACGAAGATTAATTTAATGGCTCCAAAATATGTTTGCGTCCAAAAAATCAACTATGAGAATTTTTCATTTCAGTGTAGAGCATGCTATGAAATGCCAGACATTCAATTAAAAACTACCCCCAAACATTCTCAAAGTAGCAAAGAATGGAGAAAATCCCGAAGGCCTAAATGGTGGGAAGGAGCGCAAGGTGATCACTATACGATATACAAAGGGAAAGAGCTTAGGACAAGAAAGATCCATAAGACAAGAAGGAAGCATATATGGACAAGGAAATCACATTCACGGAAACATATTCAAAACAGGAAAAATCACATGCCAATGTGGATCCTTTGGTCACCAGTAAGGATTCCTTGGGCACAACTTTAGTGGAAAAGAAGAAATCCCTCGTGGAAAATAGATTTCCTCTGGAAACCACAAGTAAAAATGTTGAAAAGGCATCTTCTTAGGAATATCAGGTGGATGAGGAAGATCTCAAGGATATTATTGTGCATTTTCCAAAGAATGATCCACTATAATTTAATGATAATGCGGGTTGGACTCAAGTTGGGAAGAAAGGAAAAAGTTTTTCATAAGAAAAAGAAGAAGTTTGACTAGATCAAAATAAAACTAGTGAAAAATGGAATGTAAATGTGTTTGGATATTGAAGGCTTTTTGGAAAAAAATTACTTGGAAAGAGACTATAATTTTTGTTTCATGGGGAACTTGCTTGAGGGTTTGGATTGAGCCTATATTGTCAATCTCAAATTTGCAAGCCTTAGATATCTCTGAAGAATGTAAATGGTTTTGGCCATGCATCTAGTTGTTTTGATATAAATACTATACATTTCATTTAAAAAATAATATATATTTTTTTAATGTTAGTTTAATTTATTTTATAATTTTAGTTTTCTTTTTTTTCAATTATATATGTTTTTTCTAATTTAAACAAATAAAATATATGTTATTTAAAAAAAATTAATATGTGTATTTAAATTTTTATTTTTGTTTTATATATTTCTAATTTACATTTTTTTAATATGTTATTTTTTTGTTGTTGATTAAGGTTTGTATTGCCTCAAAATAACATCCATAGAAAATTAGAGATAATAATTTAAACTTAGCACCATCATAGTCTACCACAAGGGAAACCCAATCTATTAATAGTGGTCTAGTTTTTATCCGTAAAAACCATCCTAGAATAAGCTGGCTTGTGATGCGAGTTTTTGACATGCCATAAGATAGATATATAAAAATTCAAGTGTCAGTTATTTCAAGCTACATAATTTTTTAAAGGAACCATTCTACTAGAAGTAAAAAACATCAGCCGAGAGGCTAGAAGAGGAATCAATTATTCGAGTAAGTGACTGGGGTTGGATCTTGGGGAATTTTTGCATGTCGGAGATGGAGGCTTGAGGTCAAATTGTAGATGACCCATTATGTGGGCCAAGCAAGCATCCAGGTTGAAAGACATGAGCGTTGGTGGCATTTGACACATTGAATTTCATTAACACAACCTATAAAGTCATTGTGGTCCTCATGATTTTCTTTAAGGACCCTTCCCAAGAGAATCTTCATTTTCCAAGGGATAAGGTATTGGGTTCGTTATATCTTGGTATGATTAGGGCTAGGAACAAAACTAGTTGTTAGCACTGGTTTTGATTCTGTTATTCCGAGAAGATACTTCTGAGCACCAAGGCAAAGGATGGTTGTATTCACTTCATTCATATTGAGCACCGATACCTCCCTTTCAGCTCCGCTCCCCACTTTAGCTGCTTGATATATATATATATATATATATATAACGTATATGTCCGAAACCGCATAAGCCTTACGTTACTGAGCAAACTTTGTGACCCCTTCCTTACCTTTCATCGCAATTGGTGTTTCGCAGATCCAAACTTATATCACAATTGCCGTATCCTAAAAGCCCTCCGAATGCGATTTGCAGAATTAGTGGGACCCAAAATTCCCTTTTATATGGCTCAAATGCTTTGAAATCCTTTATATTATGGTTCAGACGACTTTCATCATATTACCATTTCTTAAATTTCACTTGTCTGCTTGAAGAAGCCTGTAATGGGGTCCATCACCTTTTTGCATCGCAAATCGCAAGTTTTAAAAGATAAGTGTAAGGGTTCATGATATAATCCCCAAGTGCAATGTGAGATATAGTGGGAACCATTTCCCTGCCACATCACGTTTTCCCCACCACCCATCGCACATCGCAATCATCAATTCTTATGTTTATTGTTAAGTTGTCGCAAGTTAAGGTTTGTATGTTGCGATGCGATATCAAAGGGACCAACCTTTCCTTGCCATGTCATTTCCATCCGTTGCTCATTGCACTTCACAAGTTTTAGCACTTACCTCATTTCCTCGATCTCAAACCTTGCGATTTGCGATATTGGTGCGGACGTGATGTAGGTCAATGCTGAAGCCTAAAATATTTCAAGTACAGGTACATGATGTTTTTACACTGTTTTATGAGGAAAAGGGCTAAGCGTGACAGAAGGACTCAGATAGCCACCAAGTCAAAGGTTTTCCACCATTTTCTAAAGAAAGGGAATTTCTGCCAATTATTAAAGGAATAAAGGATTTATGTTTTAAACACTACCAAAGCTACCAGGACTGAAGATTCATTCAAAGAACCCGAGCAGAAGAGGTTGAGTCAGCAAAGAGTTTTTTCGAAACTGTGATGATATGGCAGCAGTAACCGGCGCAGAAGAGTCAGAAGTAAGCAGTAAAACAGAATGGCCATCATGACAGCCACACACCTTTTTCACCATTGTTTACACTTTTTGTGGAGTTGGTTGTACCAGAACAGAAGAGGAGTATTCCCATAAAATGCCACATCATAAAAACCACTTCGAATTGTTAGCATTGATGCTGTTATTTTCATTATGTCACAATAGTTTGTATTAAAGTTTTAGGATAAGCCTCATCTCTTGCATGAGATCGTAATAACTTTTGGGAACAACTTTACTCCTTTTGTGGAGATGACAGTTTATTATTTTTGTATATATGTGATAAACTATTATGTAAAAGGAGAGATGGTTGGTGACACAAGGCCTAGTTCCCTAGCCCTGTTACTGATCCTCATGTTATTCTTGAAACTATGTATTTTTGAACTCATAATATATTCTAGTTAAACTCTTGAGGATTCAAAAAATATTTCGGTGTGTGTATTTTTTTCCTTCTCTTTTTACATACTTAATCTATCTTTCTAGGTTTATCATAAAAGTTTTATCTTATGTTTTCATCAGTCTTGTGAACCTCCAAGTCATATGGATCTGTTTTTGTAAGTCTTGTTCCAAGCTTTCCTGATTCAGTATAAATTGAAGAGTGTTCATAAGCGTTCCTTGAGGTGGAATTAAACCATGTTTCATGTTTTTGTAAGTCTTTTGATCTAGCATGCATGTTAATCTATTTTTGTTAGTCTTGATTCACCAAGCATTCCTAGTTCATGAGGTCATGTTAGTCAGAAGCATTCCTTGTAATGGGATTCTTTAAATGTAAAGTGAGATTCTTGTAAGTCTTTTAAAATCATTCTTTCACTCTACATTTCAGATATGGAATTTGTGTCATTTTTCCTCCCAATAGTGGATTCTTGTCCTAGAGACCCACTGCCTTTCTTCCATTCTTATAACTATCAGGCTACAAACTCAATTTTTCTACCACATCATGCACCAGTGCCCTCATATGTGTCAGAGCCTTTTATCCGTTCAACATTCTTTTCAAAGTGCTTGAGATCCAAAAACTTTCCAAAAAACCCAATCAAATCATAAGAATAGCCCTCGAGCTTAAGATGTGTCTAGTCAGGAGTTTGTTGCAGTCCAAGTGTTGATTCCAACGCCAACACTAGTTACCTTTTTTTTTATTTTAGAATCAAAGTAGGCTTAAGAACCATTTGTAGTTAAGGCTTCCAACTAAAAAATTTCCTCGATTTCTAGAGGGGTGGAGGAGTGGAATATAGTTGTAATTTTTTAAACTTAAGATTAAGATTGAGGTTAGTCCTGAGGGCCTTGACCTCTATACCCTTGATGAGATCACATTCATTGGCAGGGTATGGTATTCAATGAGAATAAATGTGTAGTTAAAGACACCCTCTAGTAGAATGGAGTAATAGTGAAATAGGTAACTTGATAGGGTCTAGGAAAACATCAGAATAAATGACCACATTTTGTGGTCCCAACCTTATTATGGACCTAAATTCTATAATATAAACATATATTCTTTTCCAATGATGCAATAATTGCTTCAATCAAAGCTTTGATGATAAATTTATGCCTCCCAAAAGTTGTCCTACTAAAATTGGCCACCATAATTTGAGAGGATGCTAGGTTAGCCCCTCTTACTAGTGGAAAATGGGCTAGCCACATGGGCACTATGAAGAAGTATCTAGAAGTTTTGAGTTGTAATACATATTGAGGGTTTAATGGGTCAAATTTAACCCATAGATGGATAACAAGTTATGTTATAGTCAGGCCACTAGGAGGAAAAGGGGTTCCAATCTATTTGAGTGCATTTTGTTCCATTGATGAGTAGAGTAGCTGAGAATGGATAGAGAGAGAGAAAATAAAGAGGGTTTTTGTAATGTAGTGGACCATTAGACACAAGCCTCACTTCTTTGTACTTTAATCTATTTCCATTCAGAGAAAATCGAAGAAAAGAACCTTCACCTTTCAACTGGGTTTTCTCCTGTCAAGGTTTCTCAGGTCATATCCTGCGTTATTATGATTGTAATTGATTCTATTTATTTTCATTATCGATTTTAAATGTTTTGTATATTTTATCTATAAACACAACACAATAATTAACAAACCTATAATCTAAGGAAAAATTAACCCTCATGGTGTAAATTTTGGATTTTCATTATATCTTTAGTAGATCTATTGTGACATACTATCCAATGGAATATTCACGTCAATTTATAGGTAATATTGGTATTAGAGCAAGTGTATTTGGGTATTTTGTGGGAAGTTGCAGGGGATCTAGATTGTTTTAAGTAGAAATTCATAAAACCCTAAACATAGCTAATGGATTTATTAATATCCACCGAGATTCAGTAGAGGAGATGTTCTCAAGGTTGGAAGAATAGGTCGTATATATATTAGTTCTAACATGAATTTCCTTATGGTGTATCTAGCAAAAAATTTGGTTATCAGAGAAGATGGAGGTTCCAACTCAAAGGTTAGATCAATGGGGACATCATGGGATCAAGAATGATAGAGAGTAATCCAAAGAAAGAACTTGAAAAGGAACAACCTGGTTTGGCTGCTACGAACCATTCATAGTTCTTGTTCAAGATGGAAGAAAAGGAAGAAATGAAGCCATATCAAGGTGGTATTGATGCTTTGAATTTAAAACAATAGTTGCAGTAGTTATAGGTTTATTTTACTGTTCATATCATAGGATAAATATATAAAAAATCAATTCACATATGAAATTAGAGGGGCATGCCCTGACCTGGTGGGAAAGCCACACAAAAATGTTGAGACCAAAGGGAGACCCTCACATGAATAAGTGAGAAGATTTAAAAACTATCATAAATTCATAGTTCTACCCTATCAGGTATGTAGAGGACAAATGGATCCAGTGGTATTACTTTATGCAGAGACAGGGGAAAAGTGTACTAGAGTACACCAAATTTAGGAATACGAAAAGAGTGATGGGTATATCCCCAAATAATCGAAAGGTACTCCTCAAATATTTGGGGGGTCTACATAGCCATATGAAAAATTAAGTGGTTCTTTTCAAACCCAGAACATTGGATGGGGCTTGGGTATTGCAAAATACTTGGAGAAAACAAGATAGAAGAAAGGAAAATCAAGTGGGTAAAAGCAGAAGGAACTCCAGGAAGCTTCCAAGGCGGGGAAGAAGAAGTGGAAAGGGGAAAAAGGAAAAAATAAAAAAACCAAAACACACTAGTGTGAATATTGTAGAAACCACTGCAACCACCATAACATTCATGGTCATATACAAGAGAAGTGTTTGAAGTTGGATCCAATGCTCAATCCAAAGAAATAAAAGAAAGATGGTAAGAATAAAAATATCATGGAAATAGAGTTAAGTAATAAGGTGGAAAGTACCTCAAAGCGGGTGTATGCTTTGTTCTACCTACAATTCTAGTAATAGGAAAAATGGTTTATATCATCCCTTGCATTCGCCCTATTTTATGGAAAATTATCTTTTGCAGACATAAGTGAATCCCATAGATCTAGTGGTATGATCAATAAACAACATAAAAAAAATCTTGTGTTTTCCTTAGAGAAATTAGAAAATGGAGGAGAAGGCCTTCTTGGAGTCCTGCACAAGTCCTCCTCTTCTCTTGGCTTGTAAACTTTAGCTTCGAATCAAATTACTATAAATGGGACCCGAAAAACGATTACAACAAGCAAGAGAACTACCATATATACATAACATAGACTAATATCTCTAATCAATCAGTCAAGAGGGCATTGAAATACATATGCATCAAACAGACACAGGTATAGGAAAACAAAGTTTTTTGTATTAATGATATGTAGGAGAATATTACAACCCTTTTGCAGTCCTTGAATATGTAGATATCTCCCACCAAACTTGTCCTTAGCCACAAGGAAAGCCTTCAATCAAAACTCAAGGATGGTAATTGATCCTTAGGTAAAAAGAAACAACATCATAGCGTACCTAAGAGTCTCCAAAATCCAACCTAGACTCCATGGGACGCAGTGAATTTATAAGGTAAATAGGGTAGTTTATGATTTACCAATATAGGACTTAGATCCACTTATGAGGGAGGATAAGCTCTATATCTAGGGATAAGAAATAAGACCTCAAGAGTAGGAATTCGAGATCTAAATTAATAGTAAATCGTTAAAACCAACTTAGAAGCTTTTGGAAAGAGAAGATTCATAATTATTTTTTAATTTCCAGAAATTATAGAACCATCACATTGCAACAAAGGAAACCTATGATGGCGAGCACCATTTATCAATTATGCAACATGCAATAGTGCAGGTTGCATAATAAACATGGTGCGATGGGTCTAAAAATAAGTTTTAAAGCTGGTTAACCCATAATTTTTGGACTTTTTGGAGAGATAATGCTTAAAGATTTGAAAAATGATGATTTCAAGGTGTCAACAATGTTGATTGATCTAGTTTCCAAGCCATTTTAGAAGATGTGAAAAGATGACCTGTAACAGATTCCCCCCTAAAGTACAAAGTCAAAAGGAGTGGTTGAGGACTAAAGTGATTTACCTTGTGACAAGTTTGAATCAAGGATTGGTTGGTTGAGATAATTATTAGTTATAATATATAATCATTGTGATATAATTGTTGAGGTAGGCATAACCATACTCAACTTATAATCCAATATTACATGTAAATTGATTAGGAAATCTCCTCCACTGATGAAAAATGGTAGACCCATGTTTGGATGACTTTATGAATGATCATAGCCATCATACTCTATGAATCTTGAAAGCGCAACTCAGATGGATGGAACTAGATCTAGGGTCTTCTACCTAATCATTCGATAGTATGAGTCTAACCATGTGAATAAATGATCTAGAGTCAAACATGGTAGACACCATCTGATTATCGACCATTGATGTAAGTCGTTAACAAAGGCAAGAGGAACCACTGATAATGATAATGACCCTCAAGGTACTACAGTAAAATCTATGAGGTGTGAATGAATGAGATGAAGTTGAACACCACATTTAATATTTGGGTCAAAGGCCAATGATGATAAATTGTTTCCAAAAGCGAGGAAACCCGCCATTGAGTTATTGTTGATGGTGTTGGAAATTTGTCAACCAAGGGGTCTCCCTGATGCGAAGTTCCAATTTGACCTCACACCATTTGGAATATTAGCCCCATCTGGAGTATCGACCCGATTTCCATGTATTATTACAGGTTTTCCTTGGCTTTAAATTTCAGCAAGATAGAAGAACACATATGTGCCTTCAAAAAGCATGTAAGTGTGCCTGGTGAGTGTTTGGTTGCAAGTGTGTCAGATCTATTCTACTACAGAGGGAAAGAGTAAAGTGAGCCTATAAGAGAGACATAATAGTACCACCAAAGTAGAGACACACGCAAACAAGAAGGATTATTTTGACATCTAGTGGAATAGTCCACAAAAGGATGTAACATTCATTACAACTAGTCAATGAGAAAGATATGTCTAGTATCATGCGTAATAGTCCACAAGTATGGGACAATGATAACAACCATTATAGCACATTATCAATAAGATAATTACTAAAATAAATTAAATAGTTCAACTAATTTTGCAAAGATGAAAGAAAACATGAAATACAAACATTTTCATAATTGTATTACAAATATTCATAATCCATGCATGAAGAACGTACTAGCCTTGAAGTCTTCTGTTATTAAGTAAAATTTCCAAGACACATGTATACAATGAATAGCACTAGCTCTAATAGTGGAGCATTGGAGCCACTCCTTTCTCCCCAAAAGAACTAGTGTGTCTCTCTAATTCCCTATGAGAGAAGCCAAGGTGAAAAGTCCTTTGCTCATACAATGAGGGTGTGTATATAACCAAGAGGTGATGCTATACCTTCCTTGTGACTCTTTGACTACCCTCATGATTGTTTGACTTATTATGAATTTTCGACTTTACATGAATCTTCATATTATGAATGTGTCCTTTGGAATTCCTCTTTACAATACATTTTGAATAGGTAATTACATAATCCACAATAATGATGTGGCATTTGATGACTTGTGACAAGACATGACATGACACTGGACATGGATTGCATGATATAGTTCCAAGCTATCCTTCTTGCTACTTCTTTCTTTGTGTCTTCTTGAAAAGATGATAGATGTTCTTTTTCTTCGTCCTCCTTATGACTTAAAGATGAGGAATCTTCCATGTGATATTGATCTTGATATTTTGTTAGATTTCGATGTTCCTTCATCTTCTCACCTGATGATAATCCTATCTCTTCTTATCCATATGTGTCTCCTAGCATGTCCTTCTTCATCATCTTGCCATAACATTATAGAGTACCTACATCTGCAATCCACTCATGACAAGATGACATCAGTATGATAAAACCCTAGTCTAAGATGGTGCATATTGATCCACTAACGAACACAGAACTGGGTGACACGATGGGAAAGATGCCCTAAAATTGCGTAATTGCACAGCTCAGGCAGTCAGGGATGAAGCTTGAGTCTTGAGACTACACAATGCACAATTTAGATGTACTCAGGAAGAATATTACACAATTTAAGAGCTTAGTGAGCCAGGCTATGGGATGTTGTACTGTTTCAATCAACTACATAGTTACAGGAGGAAAAAAAGACCTAATGATTATGTAGTTCCATAGATTAAGAGCTCAAGGTTTTGGCTTGAGGTTTGAGACTGTGTAATGTGTAGTTCAGGCCTAGTTGGAGGGCATGATTGCACAGTTTGGGCTTGAGAATTTAAATTGTGAAATGCACAGTAATGAAAGGAAAAGAGGCTAGGATATTTCACAGTTGCACAATTCAAGAGCTCAATAATGAGGCTTGAGGACTGAGACTGCACAATGTGCAATGTTGGCTTGGCTTGGGAGAAATATTGCGTAGTTCTAGGACTCAGGGGTTGGGACTGAGCACTGAGGTTGCGTAATGTTCATTTACGGGAGGAAGAGACTACACATTGCATAGTGCCAAGAAAAAAGGTTTTCATTTGAGGGCTAAGTCTATGCAATGCGTAGTTCAGGAGGGTTAAATGAGGCTAGGTTATCTGATTGGGAAGTTTTCCAAATTTGGCTAAGTGTGGGATCCATGCAAATTATGTGAACAATGGAAAGACTTGATTGTGATCACACATTTGAAACACTTTGATGAAAAAAAACATAGATCATCTAGAACATGTTAACAACATATTTCCCTCAATGCAACAACTTTGTGATGAATTTATGACAAGTGGGACAATAAAGGTACACTTTACGATGACTATGATGACACTTGTGTGAAAATGCTTAAAACCTTGGGAATGAATGAAACTGATGTTTACATGGTTAGAAAAAATCATTCACAGAAATATAAACCCTTGAAACCACCAGAACAAGCATACATACATTGTGTGACAACTAACATGTGGAAATATGAAAATTTATAAAGCGTGAATGACTCTTGCGATGTGTGAATGATAATGAGAGTAACACATGTCATAGAAAATATAACATGAAAATAAAACTAGTTAGAGTGAAGGAAAGTGAAAGTGACAATGGAAAACATGAAAACGACAATCGTAAAAACAAAGGTGCGTGGAAGCAACAATTTGAAAAACTCACCAAAATGGAAGTACAAACGTAGCTAGAATGTGAGAAACAGTCGTTGTCAGTGCACACTAACTGTTGACATTGATTGGACATCGCACAAGCACAATTTTGATGGAATGTGCTATGCTTGTACAAGATTGTGTAAAATAATGCGCTCATGCACTTTTTATAGACTAAGAATGTGTGAGCAAGTGACTTCGACACTTGCAATCCAAGAAGGGAGATCAAAAGCATTAGCTGACGAAGAAGTGACTATGGAACAAATGATCGCAATATGTATAGTAGGCTCCAAAATTTGAGTGTACACAAAATTTTGGAGGGTGTTCTTTACAGTAACAACACTTGGCGACACGTTGGTAAAGCTCTAGCTTCTCTGCGTTGGCCAATTATTTCATGCAGGGTTTAGTTCTTATGGAACTATTGATTCATCATTCATATTACAATGGATTCCCCACTTACCCCGTGCATAAACATAGTCTCCTTCCTTCCTTTACTAAGTTAAACACAAAAATAAGACTAGCAATCACACAATGTTTCGAATCAGGAAATGGTAATGAAGTTCGCGAGATTTAGATTTTTGGAGTATAGTTTTTCATCTCTAGTGTTGGTTTGCTACCGAAAGGCCTAGATAGTGTCCCAAAGGATTCACTTTAGGAACAAATACATTGATCCACTGCCAACGAGCCTGGACAATATCCCGTCATATTTTCTTGCCCGTCATATTTTCTTGCTTCACCTCTCTGTGGATGAAGCCTTTCTCTTCTTTCAGCTTTATTTATTTATTTATATAGGAATATGCATCAACACTTATTTATTTCATGGGTGGAAGAGGGATCCCAAATTATTGAGAGCAAGAGAAGTTTTCCTTTTGGAGAAGCAAATATAAGACCTCTGATATTGGTTTTCTTGTTTAGATTTTTCCCTTGTCCTTCTCTACTTGATTTGATTAGCTTGAAAACACCGAAACATAAAAACCCGAGTGTAGGAATGAGGCTTCCAGAATAGACTTGGAGATCATGGTTTGACACAAGGCTTTCTTAATGCAAGGATCATATTTTTTGTTGGAACATCATCGACCAAAATATGTAACCAAGCTAAGGAAGAAGGATAGGGAGTTAGCCAAATGTTCAGTGTCACAAAGTCCTTTTTTATTTTTCCACATTCCCTTTGAGCCAACAGAGCATATTCGTGCATAGTCTCAGAAAATGAAAGGAAAGGCAACACAAAACAAGGAAAAAAAACTAGAAGATAAGATAGAAAGTGGATAAATGAAAACATGATGCGAAATCAAAACCAGAAAACATAAGACAAACTACATCAAATGAATGCATGATGAATGTGCAGGTAAAATAATATGAAACTAGACCTACTCCTAACCTAATCATTTATAAGGTCAGGGTCACACATAATGAAATTTCCAATGAAGCCACCCTAAATGATTCCAACCTGCATTCATAAAGATATAGGAAATTAAAGCTAATATAAAACAACGTGCAACAAAACAGATAAGAAATTGAATAACTTACACAAAAATTTGAAGGTCTTACGTGACATTGAGAAATATAAGCAATAGCCATTACTTCCAACCATTTCAAATTCTAACCATTTTGATGAAAATCATCATTCAAAAAACCTCGGAAGCTTCTTGTGAATGTGTCTTCAACTACACCGAACTCCTTGGAAAGCACACAAAAATATCGAAACTTGTTATTTGCAACAAAGCCTTCTAGGTAAGATTGTTGCAACCAATTAGCAATTGGATCTTAAAATTTGTGACAATCATCTTGAAAACCTCGAAGTCTTTGAAAAGATGAATTTTCAATTAGAGACATGGGATTACGATGATAATATTGCGAGGGAAAATAGATCTAAGAATATTCATCAGATGTGTCAAGACAATGAGGATTTGACATAACAATCAACGAGTGCAGAAGTGTCTCAACTTCTTGACAAGTACCTGGGTAGTAAGATGTTAAACCATAAATATCAAAGGGCGTAAAACAACTGTCATTGGATGTGATGATGGGAAAATATTAAGTCAAATGAAAATCATCAAAAACACAATCATGATAATATGGGCTAATTAAAACATAAGATTCCCGGTTTGGAATTATAAAAGATAAATCAATTTGAATAGTTTTGGAAATTATATGTATAATAGAATCATCTTCCTCACATGACGAGTGTAACAAACCATTTTCTTGTGACTGGTTACACACTACACTTGCATCATAATCGTCGAAAGAATTAAAAAGAAATGCTAGTATAATAAAAACATGTAACCAATCAGGGTAGAACAAGTGAAGAATAATTTGATTCATCGAATGATCCATGCATTCACTGAACTTCAAGAGGATTTCAGGTGCGATGAAGAAAAAATTTAGTATTAGAATATTCATAAGAAATATATGGAGTTGATTGTTTTCAAAAGAGTGTGACATGTATGACTCTTTTGGCCAAAGATAATCTTTAGAATAATTTACTTCTCAATTCCATGATTCTATGAAAGATCTACATTCCAACCTCGAGTTTGATATAGGATACTTGCATGAAGATGAATTATCTTGAATCAATAAAAAATCGAGTTTGTAAAGTTCGAAATATCATATCCATATTGAAAAATATATTTCAATAAAAAATTTAAAACGAGTGAAACCATGCAAAAATAGGAGTTTTGCGAAGAAAAAAAGACCTGGCTTAGATTGGGGGTCTCACGAGAGTTGTGAGATCCTGAAATAACCATCAATGGAAGTCGAAGTTCCTCGACTCTATGGAAAGTCCAAGAAATTTCAAGGATTGTAAAATTACATTTCGCAGATTGAACCAGATAATGCATGGTGTGAGGATAACTTCTTTTACTGATTTGGATGAGATCACTACTAAATGGATGGAAACCATATTTGTCACTTATTTGATCAAATTTTACAACTTCAACAACCAGATTATTCAAGCCAAAAGATTCCTCTGATAAAAAATCTTGACATGGAGAAATTTTATGAGGAAGCTCATTTGAAGAGTTGTCTTCATGCAAAACAAGATATGGTACGAGATAGAAAGGATACTCAATGATATGATTATTCTATTTTTCATCATGGACAACCTCACCACCTTGTGTCAATTGAGGAGTGAACTCATACGATGAAGAAATTGAAGACCATGGTTTATCTTTATCGCATGTAGATGCATGGTAAATAGGAGAGCACAAGGGACAATGGGACAAAGAGGAAGTTTCAATAAGAAAAGTTTCTTCGACTAAAACATATTCCATATCTAAATATATGAATTTAAAATTTTCATGAGAAGCCGAAAGATCATCTAGTGTACTTGGGCATTCATCATCGCATATATCAAAAAAATTATCATCATCAAAATAATTGTTTCCCAATACTACAGGTCTAAATAAACTGATTCCATTTGATTCATTACCGAGATTAACAGATTCAATATCATCCAAGAAGGAGGATAGACCATCTGCACATAGATAATTTTGAAAAAGAGAATAAATATTGAGCCAATGTTCACCTTCTTTCTCCTCTACTTGTGTAATGTGACTATCTTGAACCCGATCACAATTTTGGCCAACAACTTGAAAATTAGGAGAGTGTGGAATAATAGTTGACAGAGCAGATTGATAAAGGAAATCATAGTACAAAGAGTCACAACAGTAAATTATAGAGGATGATAGAAATATGAAGCAGATTCAAGACTAGAGTTATGGGTGTTAATACGATCTTAAGGAATAGAAAAACTGGTTTTCACCTTATGCTTCATTAGCCATTATGGGGATTTTCCATTGAATATGAGTTATGAAAAATAGAATAAGAATGAGAATGTGGATTAGGAATTTGATTTACAGATTTTCAAACTTTATTACCATCACACAGAGGCACTCTCATTGGAACTAGAAAAGGAGGAGGACAAAGAAAAAAGGAGCATTAAATTCCTCCTCTGGAATTATAGGTGTCTCATGATTCACAAGAGTTAGGGAAGTAGAAAAATCGGGGGGTTCAGGTTCACCGTGAAAAGAGATAAGAACCAAGCGTTCAAACTATTGTTTCAAGAAATCCCAATCCATATATTCTTTAGGAAATTCATAACACATGTGAAGGAATCGATCAAAAAAATCCTCAATTGATTCATTGGGATTCATTCTTAAGTGATTGATTATTTTACAAACATCTCGGTAATTATACCTATCAAAGGCTTGATGAAGCTCCCCGAGGAAATGATGAAGAGAATGGATAGAAGAAGGTGACAAGGCATGTCACCATTGATTAACATGACCTTCAAGGGTGAGGAATAATAGCACACAAGCAAACTCTTCATCATTGACTTCATAAGATTCAAAAAATTGAAGAAAATCATAAATGTGTTCGGTTATGGATGTTCCATCCTTACCATCAAACTTCAACTAAGGAAAGTGATAAAGAGGCTCATTTGAGATTGAAATTTGACAAATGGATAAATTACAGAAACACCCCAGGAGTAATGTTTTAGGATGATCCATTTTATATAAGAGGTTCAAAATAGATTCAACGGGCACACATTTTTATTTGGCCCTCCTTCTAGTACCATTGTTGACGGTGCTCGAAATTCGTCAACCATGGGGTCTCCCTGACATGAAGTCCCAATTAGAGCTCACATTGTTTGGAATAGGATCCCCATCCAAAGTATTGACCTAGTTGCCATGTATTCTTATAGATTTTCCTTGGCTCTAACTATCATCATAAGAGAGGAATGCGTATGTGCCTTCGAAAAGCAAGTAAGTTTCCCTGGTGAGTGTTCGATTTCAAGCGTGTTAGAGTTATTATACCACGGAGGGAAAGAGTAAAGTGAGCCTCTAAGAGAGAGGTAATAGTACCACCCAAGTAGAGACACACAAAAAAAGGGACCTGTCTAACATCCAACGGAATATTACAGAAAAGGATACGATGATAATTACAACTAGTCAAGGAGAAATATCTTTCTAGTATCCTACAGAACAATCCACAAGGATGGGACAGTGATAGCGATCATTATAGCACATTATCGATAATATAAGTACGAAAATAACTAAAATGGTTCAACTACTTTAACATAGATGAAAGAAAAAATGAAATAAAAACATCGAGAATAGTCTTACAAATATTCATAATCCATCCATGAAGAATGTACTGGCCTTGAAGGTTTATTTTATTACCTAAAATTTCCAAGACACATGTATACAATGAACATCACTAGCTCCTATAGTGGAGCGTTGGAGCCATTCCTTGCTCCCCAAAAGAACTATTCTATCTCTCTAACGCCTCGCAAGAGAAACTAAAGTGAAAAGTATTTTTCTTGTATAATGAGGGTGTATATATAACAAAGAGGTGACACTTCAACATCTTTGTGACTCTTTGACTACCCTCATGACTATTTTACTTCCTATGAATTTTCAACTTTACATGAATCTTCATGTTCCGAATGTGTCCTTTGGAATTCAACTTTAAAATACATTTTGAATAGGTAATTACATAATCCACAATAATGATGTGGCATATGGTGACTTGTGACAGAACATGACATGAAACTGATGACATCGATTGCATGATAATGTGACAGTTCCAAGCTATCATTTTTGTTGCTTCTTTCTTTGTGTATTCTTAAAAATATGGTACATGTTCTTCTTCTTCCTCCTCCTTATGACTTGAAGATGAGGAGTCTTCCATGTGATATTGATCTTCATCTTCTATTAGATTTCGATGTTCCTTCGTCTTCTCACCTGATGATAATCTTATCTCTTCAACTCCATATGTGTCTTCTGGCATGTCTTCCTTCCCCATCTCCTTCTTCATAATCTTTCCATAACATGATACAGTACCTACATTTTCAATCCACTCATGACAAGATGACATCATTCTGATAAACCCCTAGTCTAAGATGGTGCATATTGATCTACTAACTAAGCCAAAACTGGGTGATAGGATGGGAAAGAGGCTTAGTAATTGCGCAATTGTAGTGTAGCTCAGGCAGTGAAGGGTGAAGCTTGAGCCTTGAGACTACACAATGCGTAGTTCATTCTGAACTGAGGAAGAATATTGCGCATTTTATGAGCTTAGTGAGCCAGGTTGTGGGGTTTTGCACTATTTCAGTCAACTGTGCAGTTCTGGAAGGCAAAGCAGACCCAAGTGATTATGCAGTTGCGAAAATCAAGAGCTCAAAGGTTGGGATTGAGTTTTTAGATTGCAAAATGTGCAGTTCAGGCCTGGCTGGAGGGCATGATTACACAATTTTGGAGGCCAAGGCCTAGGATTGCACATTGAAATTGTGAAATGCATAGTACTGGAAGGGCAAGAGGCTAGGTGATTGTGTAGTTGCGTAGTTCAAGAGCTCAAGATTGAGGTTTGAGGATTGAGACTGTGCAATGTGCAACGATGACTTGGTTGGGGAGAAAGATTACACAGTTCTAGGACTCATAGGCTGGCTTGAGCACTGAGGTTACAAAATGCGCAGTTCTGGGAGGCAGAGACTGTGCATTGCGTAGTGCCAAGAAAAAATGTTGTTGCTTGAGAGCTGAGATTATGCAATGCATAGTTAAGGAGGGTTGGATGAGGCTAGGTTGTTCGATTGAGAATTTTTCCAAATTTTAGCAAGTGTGGGATCCATGCAAATGATCTGAACAATGTGAAGACTTGATTGTGATAACTAACTTGAAACACTTTGACGAAACAACAACATATTTCCTTCAATGCGACAAATTTGCGATGAATTTACGACAAGTGCGACACTAAAGGTACACTTTGCAATGACCGCGGTGACACTTGTGTGACAATGCTTAAAAAATTGGGAATGCATGTGACTGATTTTTACATTGTTATGAAAAACTTGTTCACACAAAGATAACCCCTTGAAACCACCAGAACATGCATACATACATTTTGCAACAACTAATATGCGAAAAGATGACAATTTCTAAAGCTCAAATGACTCTCTCGATACGTGAACGACAGTGAGAGTAACAGTGTCAGAACAAAGATAACATGAAACAACACTAATTAGAGTGAAAGAAAGTGAAGGTGATAGCCTAAAACATGAAAATTACACTCATAAAATAAAAGGTGCACAAAAGCGACAATTTGCAATAGTGGCCGAAATGGAAGTAAAAATGCAACTAGAATGTGAGAAACTGTTGTTTTCAGTGCACACTTACTATCAACATGTATTAGACATCGCACAAGCACAATCTTGATGGAACCTGCTACGCTTGTCCAAGCTTGCGTAAAAGAATGTGCTCATGCACTGTTTACATATTGAGCATGTGTGAGCAAGTGAATTCAACACTTCCAACCCAATAAGGAAGCTCAAAAGCATCAGTTGACCAAGAAGTGACTACGGAACAACCAATCACAAGATTTATATTAGGCTCCAAAATTTGAGTGTACGCAAAATTTGTTTGTCGTAGTGACAACATGTATGCAAGTTCCAAGGAACTGAAGAGAGTTTCTAAGTCAACTTCCTGGATAATGTGCTGATGTTGGAAGGAAGTGACCTTTCACAAGAGGGACTTGATGTATCACCCACGAATGACACGGAACAAGAATTAATATTTGAGACATAATATAATGATGTAAAACTGGTTTAGGAGAGGCATACATGAAGTAAGGCTCAATGTTTTGTAGCAAATGTCAATCGAAGGTGGAATTTCTCTTGAACATATCAATGACACTGAATGGAGTTGGAAACACTTACTCAAAGAACCATGATGAAGATGTGATCAATAGTGAGGCAAATGGATTTCCCAACCCAAAGTAGTCACAAATATGAAGTGAAAGAGTGTCATGTTCAAGAGCATATCACTACCATTAATAGGTAAAATTCCCTGCATTCCCAATTTACCCACCATTTCTGGCCAATTCCTCTTTTTTTTAACAATATTGAGGAGGATGACACATGATTTATTTATAATTTCATCCCTTAGATGAATCCTTATGAGTATTTTTAATGAACCCTAAGAAGGGGTGGTTCGGTCTCATCATGCTTAATGAGTCCATTGCTGTTAAATAGTTTTACGAGTTCAACGAAGGCATAACTGGACTCCTTTTCATATTCATAGAGTTTGAAAAAGAGGTGAAAAATAAAAATCCATGAGGTTCCTTTTCAAATATTTAGTCTCTTAAGTTCAAAAAGGCATAAAATGAGACTCAGGTGAACCTTTTAGTTGTGTTCGACTAACGTATTCCTTTTTTGTAAATAGTCAATCCTAGTATGTAAAAGGGCTAAACTTATTATGGGAAGACATATTTTCATTGATATTAACCAGTTCGAAAAGAGAAGTGCTCGAAAATATTTTCATGTTTTGGGAGTATGAAACGAGCTCAAAGAGGACTCCTCCTGGAGGAATGAGTGGTATAAAGGGTAGCAACTAGTTCCAGTCATGATGGAACCACTCCAAACATATACAGGTTAAGAGGGAGGCTAATAAGACCACTCATCACAGTGATTCCCAATGAAAGGTTAAGAAACCAAGTGAAAGCATATGATCAACCAAGCATATGGTGATAATGGAATGAGAAAAAACCAAGGATCATCTAGCATAAACAGGCTGACAAATGAAAATCACAAGAATAGGTTTCATTTTTACACAAGCTTGCAACAAAGGAAAAACTATTCTTGAGTGGTTTCATTTTTACACAAGCTTGAAATAGAGAAAAAATATGCTTGAGATAAGTATATTTCCCACAACATAATTTCAAAGGAACCCCCCCCCCCAGCTTCGTTACATTCACCTAAGTATACTACTTGTTACTAATAGGCAGATGGAATGAAGGTTCATTTACAAGATCAAGTGAAAGACCTGACTTGACATTTACGAGATCTAATCAAAGAATCAAATTAGAGGGAGGCATGTTTCATTTTTTAATGAGCGTGATACAATAAAAGAACTATGATTAAGAGACCTTGTTTCATTTTTTAATGAGTTTGACACAAGACAAGGAACTCTCCTTCAGGAACCTTGTTTAATTTTTTAACGAGCTTGACACAAGACAAGGAACTTTGCTCAAGGTTTGATAGAAATATTGAGGGGTATGGTCTCCTCAATATCTTCTAAATTATTCTTAGAATTCACCTCATGAATAGAGATAGAACCCTAAACTATTTCAATAACCACTACAAGTAAAATACCTTCTAGTAGAGCTTTTTGTGGAAGCCCCTATAAAAATAGCCCAAAAATCTGTTTGTAGCAGAGGTCACTCATGAAGGTGGGCGGGCAAATGTTTTAGAGATTTTTTTTTAGATGCTGTTTATACAATATAAAAATGCACCAGTGCTTTACTATCCATATAAACATCGGTGCCACATAAAACATGGTCCACCATGGAAAATTTATTTTTTATAAAATAAAAAGCATGGTGCGCCAAATAACACAATGCACCGGTGCTTGAATAATCAATAACTCCGAAAAAGGTTAAATTTTAAATTTTGTTAGTGCTATATACACCTGCAACATTAGTGTCCTTCATGTAGTAAAATTACCCGGTGCATACCAAGAAGGAGCACCACTATAGTTTTTAAATTTCAATAAAATGTGGTGCTATTTTCCAACAATGCAACGGTGCGATAAATGTACGAAAATGCCCCGAGGCGTATTTTAAAGAGCATCACTAGGTGGTTTTTAATTTAAAAAAAGAGAGTGATGCTATAGTAAAAAAAAGCACCAGTGCAATACCTGTATTAGAATTCCCCTGGGCGTCTTACAAAAATAACCACTATATATTTCTTAATTTTAAAAAACACGGTGCTCTTGGATATCTTCAGCATTGATGCAATTATCGTAACACACTAGACACGGGTTAAATAAAAAAACCCTCTCAGTCGTAAATTTCATTTTAACCATCTACAGTGTTGGAGATATTTGAAGCACTAGTGCCACTCTTTCCTCATGTAAGTGCCTTGATGTCAATGCTTCTCTTGCTCACCATCCTTCTGTATCATGCTCACTGCCTAAATTTCCAATTTTTTCAAACTGTGGTAAAATTTGTTTTTCTCAATTACACGTCAAAAATGCTTCTGCGAAGACCAAATATCCAGGCAATGTCTATGTTTCTCTCTAATTTTATTTTTTTAGCGGATTAGAAATGAAAATTATCTTAAAATTTCCCTTTTTTTTGAGACTTTTTTTTCCTTGTGCGATGCACTTGATATGTTTGGCTCGCACCGATAGCGGTTTGCACCGCAGTTCGGTACATGAACATAATACACCGCTATTATTGTGGTGCATTTTATAATTGAAAACACATTGGGAAAGCTATATATTATACGTCGATCCATTTATATTTACCAAATGCATCGCAAAAATAATATTTAAAAATATAGCTACAACTCGGTGCGTTCAATAACCTGAACATTTCGTACCAGTGTGAAAAGGTTATATGTGTGCCCCGATGCATAAGTTTGACACACATGATGAAATATTAAATTTTTTAGAAAACATCAGTGCGTCATACATATGTGGACACCATTGTCTGTGCGATTATGTTTGACAGTGCACCGAAGACGGTGCATGACTGTGTTTTGGGCGCATAAATTATTTTTATTTTTTTAATTAAAAGCTATGTTTCCATATTTATAAATATATTTTTCATCTAATAATTTTTTTTTGT
Source organism: Pinus albicaulis (assembly GCA_034641835.2). Classification (NCBI taxonomy): domain Eukaryota; kingdom Viridiplantae; phylum Streptophyta; class Pinopsida; order Pinales; family Pinaceae; genus Pinus; species Pinus albicaulis. The sequence goes on along the minus strand of CM076575.1, from coordinate 1,658,661,418 downwards.
ATATTATATATGAGGCTAATGTATTTTATATGTCAATCATGTAGCAGATACTTCAACAGAGGGAGCATCAACAAGAGCGAGAGAAAATGACAAACCCACACAATATGGTATGACCATGGGAGGCCAAATAAAGGGAGATGGATTTGTACCCTCGCCCTATTACTACAATGACTTGATCACTCTTATGGAATTTAAGCCTCCTCAAGTACAAACCAACATGGTGACATGGATTTCAGAATTGGAAATGTGAAAATTTTATTCTTTGTTAAATGTTACTGGTTAAAATGGTAAAATAAGAGTGAAATGAGAAGGTAGTGGTACGAAGAAAATATATCATATTAGAGTTTCATGGGTCTTATCAATCACACACCAAACACCATGAAAACTTGCAGGCGTGCCTTTCACGCCACTTACGTATCGTACAATTGATGTCCTTCAAAATTGTGACGTGATGTATATGGCCTAGGCTCGTGACTTTAAATGACATGATGTATATGGATTGGGCTCGTGACCTTCAATGGTCATTCTCGACAGGACATATTTTGAAAATATATCACACACAACACCTTATTATTTAGCCTTATCACTTATTATTACCAAAATTTTGTATATAATATATGCTTATCAGCATCATGGTAATACTCATCATACTAATTGAAAAATATTTAAAAAAAAAAGACCTAAAAAATCTGATTACACTTTTTATAAATATTCAAATCAATTTAAATTTAATTTTCAATTTGGGATCTTGGAATAATATTATTTTGACACCGACGACGTCCTCTAAATTTGAGAAATCTGTTGAATATTATTGTCAGACCACGATGGTGTCCTCCCAATTTGAAATAGTTGTTGAATCACATATTCTAATTATTTGCCAATTACTTTCAATGAATTTTGTTTTAAATTCCATAGGAAATTGCTGAAATTATAACTTTGAAATGTGTAATTTGTATGATTTGAATATTTTAAATGTTGTTAAATATGTTTATATATTATAAATAAACAATCAAAATTATAATTTATCTTAATTTATGTTCTGCAACACAAAAATATCAAAGAGTGAAGTTGTGCAAATACACAGTTGCAGTCTCCAAATGATGCTCAAATGCAATCAAATTAAAACACAACGAGCTCAAAGCTTTAGGTAATATAATATTGTAGCGTAATTAAAAGACATTTCGTTGTGGAAAGGAAAAGCAACAAATGAACGTTATTTTCCACAACTTAAGAGATCTACCATGCATCATTAAGTGAGAAAATGCAGATGAGTAGAGGTAATCCATAAAGAGTAGTGACCATTGATTTTTCCAGATATTGGAAACATAGACGGTGAAAACATTGACAATCGACTTTGTGAAAGCCCTCTTTTATATTCGTATTCAAACTTCATGGTAGTAGGTATTTGTTAGTTATACGTATTCGTTTAACACACACTTTTATTTAATCAAGACTTATCTAAACTGATGTGCGACAGTTAATGCACATGGGTTGTATATGCCCATCATTGAATTTAATCAAGTAGATTATCCAACGGTGGGAATATACAACCCCTGCACATTAAATGCTGCACAACAGGCTAGATAACTCTTTCCATTTTATTTTGGGCATCATTCGCTTGAAAATCACTCCATCATTCATAATTGGTTTGTAAATTATTAGCAGTCAAATGCCCCGTTTGTGGACGTCAAATAAAATTAGTAAGTCAATATGTGTATAATATTCCTAATTAGCTTTCAGCTAGTTGGAATATTAATTTTTTCTTTTTTTAAATAAGATAGATGAATAGGTGGGTAGAGAGACCCATAAATATCTTTAGTAGGAATAAAACCACTTCTAATGTGAATGTGGATCATTGTATTAGCTGAATAAAGAACTTTTGGTTGTGAATAGGGGCTTAAGCATGTGGATAGGGTCAAGGTTGACCAATTCAACAACGATGTCATAAAGGAAGTGGAGAATTAATGGAGGAAAACACAGTCATGATGGAAGAGTGTATGCATGAGAGTAGCATCTTTAATGAGTGGGACCTAGGGTGAGGAAGCTCACCAAGCATATAAGGAAGGGGATGGAAGCCATAGAAGGAATTATGATTATTGTTTATGTCTTGGTCTTTTCTGACTTTCTGCATGCTTCAGCTGTTTAGCAGAGTCCGTTGTGTTGTTTAGCTTAAGGGTGTTTCCAAGCGAATATCCCACCCTCATCCTCGGGAGAATTCGAGTGCCCACTAAGAGAGGCTCATTGAGCTCCACTTCCACTATCCTTCATTAGGCCAAGCTTCAACCATCATCCACAACATAGTATCCTTCAGGATTGTGCTGTTTTGCAGGGAAGTAGCAGTGGAGGGTTGATAGACCCAGTTTGTAAGTTTGTTTTCTAGTGAGGGGAGCAGCCCTTCATCCAGGAGGCCAACAAGGAAGCTCCTTGAGAATTATTCCACCATACGGAATTAGGCCAAGCAACAGCCATCACCTAAAGCACAATATCCTTCAGAAATTGCGTTATTTTCCAATGCAGTTGCAGTGGAGGGTCAAGCACCCAAGTTATTGACCTTGTTTATCAGTGAAGGGAGAAACCTTTCATCTAGAAAGTATGTAAGGAGGGATATAAGCCATTTTTATATCATATCAGCCACCTCCCAGCAATTACCCAGTTGCAGAGCATTATTCATCCTTAGGGCTGCATTTTACATTTTGGGTATTTCAGGAAACCCTTTCTGGGTTGTCTTGGAATTGTGCTAGAAAGCCTAGATCTCTGATCTCAGCATTTTCTAAGCACTATATCAGCAAATCCATTTATTTTCATTTATAGTAGCAATTATTCCCAGCAAAAACTGTGCTCTCTGAGCCTCTCACATTCTTATATATCAGTTTTTCTTCTTGTTTCATGTATTGGGTCCTTAGAGGCTTGTTTTTCTTAGCTTCAGTGTATTTTTTCCCAAGATCTTATACACATTTTATGCTATAATGTCTAATAAAATGGTTCCATGATATGCTCTCATTGTATGTGTTGATATTTCACTGCATTTTCCAGTTTTATGTTCTATATTCCTATTTTTCCTAATTTTGAATATTACAGTGGTATCAGAGCATAATCTTGGCTCAGCTTGTGTATTGCAACGACTATGTCATCAAAAGAGGGAGAACCTCTCACAGAAAGGGAGAAGAGGTATATTAATAGAAACCAAAGATAGGATTATACAAAAAACAAAGAAGACAAGGGCAAAAATCCAATATCAGGATAGGTGGATGGTAAGGAGTTACCTAAGCTTCTTCTCCAAAACATGCAGGATATTTCCAAAGAAATAAAGGAGATGAAGATGGAGAGACACAAAGAATCCCCTAGAGGGTTTCTACATGGAGAAAGTTTCGGCATTTCACATCACTAGAATGAAAAACCAGTGAGGCAACAAGTTCCCAATGCCCTACTATGCCTACATTCTTAGCAGTGAGAAATGGAGGTGGAGGATCCCAAGAACAAGAAACTCCTGAAGATTATTTTCTTGAGTATGAGTCTCAATCTCAGAGATTCAAAGATCCTCTAAATTTTTAGGGGTTATGTCAGATCAAGGTCAACAGGAGACCCCAGAATAACAATAGAAGTGGAGGATTCATGCAGAACAATGATCTACAACGTACTATGGGTATATTCTTTTCGCCCGCTTTTGATGGGTCATCCAAATGCACAACCAAGTCTTGGGTGGAGAAAATAGATATATATTTCCAGTTAAACCAAGTACTGGAAATGGAAGCCATCAAAATAGCAGTGTTGCACCTTGAAAGTGAGACACATGATTGGTGGTTTCATGGTATTTCCACATTGGGGCATGAAAAAGTGACTGCATATGCAGATTTAGCTAGGAGGTTAGTAAAAGGATTTGATCAAAGATATTCAGAGGCACCCTTTGTTGAGCTAGCCAAGCTCAAGCAATCAGGTAATCCAGAAACTTATATCTTTGAATTTCTAAAACTTTTTGTTATGGTGCCAGAATTATCTACAACTAGGAGAGTTTATATGTTCATTGATGGGCTAGCATAGCCTCTGCATGGGTTGGTTAAGTCCACTAAACCAACTACACTCAAAGATTCCATTGAGAGGGCTAGGGACTGACAAGATGCTTTGCCAAGGGCAAGAGCTCAAATTTAGCAGATCCCACTTTCCAGTCAAAGGGGAAATATGTGAAGGTTCTTCCTCCAAATGAGAACCAAAACAAAGGACCCCTTAGTGATGATATCCGAAGAGATTTGAGGAAAAGGAAGCTTTGCTTCACATGCCAAGAACCATGGGCACTAGGACATTGGTGTGCTACAGGGAATGCACACTATATAGAGGTATTTTCTGATAGTGAGGAGGAGGAAGAAGAGGAGATAGAGGGAGACAACAACGTTGTGATAGCAAGAGAGGATCCACCACCACCAGGAGGTGGGAATGGGGAATTTGATCCAATTGGAGGGGCCCTTGCATCTTTGCGGGGAGTACCCAAGTATTTTACTTTGAGAGTCTGAGGTACAGTTCAGGGGTAGAGGGTATCAATATTGATAGACAGTGAGGCTACCCACAATTTCAATGATGCTCAGTTAGTGCAGAGGAGGACAATACCCACTAATGATTTTGAGGGATTCTCAGTTTTGGTTCCAAGAGCTAGAACTATGTAGTGTATGAAGTATGTTCCGGCATTGTCTGTCACCATGGGAACATGCACTTTGACTGATCACTTCTTTGTGGTTGATATTCCTAACACCAATTTGATATTGGGTGTGCAGTGGTTGATTACATTAGGGAAGGTCACCATAGATTGGGAGACTTTGCAGATGGAGTGGATAGATAAGAAGAGTGGCCAGCATCAGGTGATTAGGGGCATGCATACCTATCCATCCCAAGAAGTCTCTGCACATAATACGGAGACTAATTTACGCAGTAAAAGTGTTGTGTCTCATTTTCATTTACTTTTGAAAAATTTCTCAAAACACCAAAAAAAAGCATATATGTTAGAAAATGTAAAAAAGAATTTGTATACTGAAAAAGAATTTTTGATTCATATGTTGTTGTATTAACATTATGTGTGGATATGTGAAGGCAGGTCAAGTCGTGATTATTCACATGTAGAAAAATTCAAGAGTTAGGCTGGTGGATGCGCTTAGAACATTCCATGCTAGGGTGGAGTCGGGTGTCCCCACCTCCACTTGCGACGTCATCACTACCTTTATCGCACATCACACATCACAAGCTTAGGAGGAATGGCGCTAAGGAATATGTTATAAAGGCCGAAATGCGAAATTCGACAAGGGTTCATATCACCGATTGTGATTTACGATCAGACCCACCTCCACTTGCCACATCATCCCTATCTTTATCGCACATCGCACATCGCAAGCTCGGGAGGGATGGCACTAAGGAATATGTTATAAAGGACAAAGGTTGGAATGCGATAAGGGGCGGACATGATGTAGTTTTAGAGTTAAATTGCAAAGGATTTCAAATCTGGAAGTAAGGGTCTATCCTTTCAGAAATCACATCAGAGGTAAGAGGAGGCTTATAATGGAGCAGCATGGGAAGCCGAAATGCGATGGAAAGGTGGATGCGATGTAGTTTCAGAGTTAAATTTCAAAGGAATTCAAATCCGGAAGTAAGGGCTTTTCCTTTGAGAAATCGCATCGGAGGTAAGAGGAGACTTATAATGGAGCAGCATGAAAAGCCAAAATGCGATGGAAAGGTGGATGCGATACCATTCAAAGGTTAATTTAAATTTATTTAAAGTCCAGGATCATTTTTAGTTGCGTTGTTTTATGAAGAAACGTGAACGCAGGCAGTAGACTCGGGTAACACCCGACCCCGTGCCAAACAGTGTTGTATGAAGTGGCACCTTGTAAATAAATGGAATACTGAATGCTATGGGCATGAGAAGAAGAAGAAGAGTTTGGTAGAAGGAAACATGATAACATTGTTTGAAGTGCAGAGGCATAAGCAGAATCAGGAAAAAGGAGCATATGGTGGCACTGTTGGAAATGCAACAACTGAGTCAAGTCGGGCAAAGAGGCATTATTGCAGAACTGTTCGAATACCACATAAGAAATGGAAAAGACATGACAACAAGCAGAAAAGACAAAATATTGAACTCTGGAAGAAACGAAGGGCAAGGATGTCTGATCTGTCAGGGAGACACATCAACACTTTAGGGAGACGCATCAACAAAAAATCATATTTAGTAAAAAACAATTATATTTGAAGTTTTAATTTGTTTTCTGTGTTTGTTAAGATCGAAACTATAGTGATGTCCTCAATTTCATTGTAATAAGTAGTTTTGACTGTTTAGGTAGTCGAAGTAGTTTCAAGAAGTTCTAGTAGTTACGAACTATCTTTGATGTATTTAAGAAAGATAGAAAGAAAGAAGAAAGGGCTCCGAGTTTTGGACCTCTGGAAGACTAAAATTTTGGTACTTACTTTTATGATGAATTAATGAAATAGGCATCAAGTTTCTTGCAACTGTTGATGGTGATTCGTTTTTCCTGTGCCATTTTTTTATTCCTTTTTCCTTGAATGAAGTGAAGTAATGTAGCTGCCAGTATCTTAATTACATATGTGAGTAAGATTTAAATAACCTTATTTTGCGCTCCTTCACTCCAGTTTCCTCTCTCTCCATGAATTATCTCCGAAACTTAAAAGTAATAGATTCTTTGTTTACAACATATTATTTTGAGTTTCCTCTCTTTCCACTAATTCTCTCTGAAATTTAAGGTGATAGATTCTGTTTTACATCATATCATTTTGAGTTTCTTGTATGGTTATTCTTTTCCATTCAGCTGAGAATATATCATATTTTATCAAAATATTCAATAAATTGTATAACAATTTTCCTGTATAAATGAAGTCCCCTCCTTTTGTAGCAAAGGTGGTTTTTGCTGGGGCTTTTGAAGCTGATTTAAGTTTCACACTTAGAGAAAGGAGATCCCCTACTCTAGAGCAGATACAAACAAATGCTTTAGAAATTGAAGCTAATATGACTACAACTGGGAAGGCGAAAGGGAAACATCCAGTCCAAGAGAAGGGGAATGCAAAAGAAGAATCATCACAAGATAAAAGAATTGAAGATATGACAAAGGCGATAAAATTTTGTCAAATAAGCTAGTTAAGATGGAATTGGAAAGTACAAGCTCCCAAAGAAAAGTACAACAAAACCGAGGAGGATATAACCCTCAATTCAGAAGACAACCCCTACAAATTTTGCAGAGGGAAAGAAAAGATCAAGACCAGGTTCAAGAGGGAAAGAAAAGATCAAGCAACACCCGGAGAGTCAGCAGAAGATGACCAAAAGGAAGCTGAAGATAAAATATCTGCTATGTACACAATAGAAGAGGATGCAGAGGAAGATTATGAGGGAGAATATGTTGAAGATGAAGTATCTTTTGATCAAGATGAAATAGATGAATACTGTAGGAAATTCACATATTTCATGCAAGACGAGTTACATAAAAAGTATGATTTAAGGTCTAGAAAGAGATATAGAGTGCAGGAAAATGAAGGTGAACAAAAACATTCTATCCCTCCTCTAATGGCGACTACACAAAAAAAGGACCCTGTAAAAAAATTAAGTAATGAGAAGCAACTTGTAAATTCAGTTAATAGAACACATGTGCAATAGGGTGAACCTTCCCAGAGCAAATTAGTTGATACTAATATTTTGGAGAGAGTTGTTCCTGTACTCGTACAAGCAGCAAATTCTAGAAAGAGTGAAGAAGAACTTGAAAATAATGTTAAACAAACTCATGCTTTCAGTTTGACAAAAGAGTTGCGAAAGGTAAAAATTCAGGTACCTATTCTAGAATTAACTAAAATACCAGTCTATAAGAAAGAAATTTCAGAATTTATTAATCTCACATAGATTGAAGATATACGTGACACTGTGAACTTACAAGAAGAAAAGCTAGTGGTCACCTTTGGTCCTCATGTAGAAGAAGTAGATCCTTCTGTTCCACCATTCTATATTTCTCTGTTGCTTCATGATTTTTCTCTCCATAATTGTATGCTGGCCTCAGGATTATCCCATAATCTCATGCCATTGTCTGCTATGAAGGAACTAAACTTGCAGATTACCAAACCTTACAGGGATCTGTATTCATTTGATTCCAAAAGGGTGAAATGTGTTGGGTTAATTAAAGATGTAGTAGTTTCTTTGGCACAAATTCCAGCAAACAGTATAGTCATGGATGTAGTTGTTGCTGACATTCCAACCAGGTTTGGAATGCTCCTGTCAAGATCTTGGCGAGAAAAGTGGGGAGGTGTTATAAAATTAGATTTCACTTATGCTATCATTCTTGTTTTTAATTAGGAAGAAATGAGATTGTACAGGGAAACAAGGTTTGAGAAGACCACTACCAAGAAAGATGCAGTAAATTACCCTATTTATAGTCAAGAAACAAAAGATATTTCATGTTTCATGCTGCATGAAGATGCTGAATTTTTTGAATAAACAGGGAAACAACTATCTTCAGTGGTTGTAAATAATGAGCTGCACTCAAATTTTTTTTGGAAATGCTACTTTGATGTTGCCTACTCCAAGGAAGGCGCAGGAGCTGGATTCTTGTTGATATCGCTAAAAGGTAACCTCATGCCTTTTTTTTTCAAGTTAGAGTATGATTCAACAAAAAATGTAGCTGAGTATGAGGCATTGATCATTAATCTTCAATTTTCTAAAAAGATGGGAGTTCAATATATTTTAATTTTTCGTGATTATGAATTGATAATAAGACAGATTAAAATTCATTGTCAAACCAAGCATATGAGATTAAGATCATATAGGAACGAATTTTGGGATCTGATAGAGAACTATTTTGAAGCCTTAAATCTTCATTTTATTCCGAGGGAGGAGAATAGATTGGTAGATTCTTTAGCAGTTGCAACTAGCACCTTCAAGCCACCTATGGATCCAAGGTTAAGGTATGAGATTGAAATTAGACATAGACCCTCTATTCCTGATAATGTGAAACATTGGCAAGTGTTTGAAGGCGATGAGTAGACAAATCATTTCTTGACAATGATTGGAAAATTTGAAGATGCTGAGATAGATCAAGAAGAAGAACAAACAAATTAAAAAACAAAAGTAAGACATTTCAAAAATTCAATAGGTGATAAGAAGATTATTCAGTTGAAAGATAATGTACTACCTAAAGGTTTGGTTCCTCTTAAGAGACTTTGATTCAAATGTTGTTGTTGTTAATTCAAAGAAAATACATCAAGAGGAAGAGATGGGAGATTGTAATTTGGGAACTCAGCAGGAGCCAAAAATGGTGAAATTATTCAAAGGTGTTCCCAAAAATTATAAAGAAATATATATTGATCTCTTTAAAAAGTATATGGATGTGTTTGCTTGGTCATATGAAGAATTGAAAATGTATGATAAAAGCATAATACAACATAAGATCCCATTGAAAGAAGGAATCAAACCACATAGACAAAAGCTCAGACGGATTAATCCGTTACTGTTAGCTCCAATTGAAAAGGAAGTGAAGAAATTTCCGCAAGCAAAAATCATAGTCCCTCTTAGATATTCAGATTGGGTTTCTAATCTGGTTCCTATGAGGAAGAAAAATTGAGAAATAAGATTGTGTGTGGACTTCAAGAATTTGAACAGAACATCTCTAAAGGATAATTATACTTTACATAAAATGGATTATGTCTTACAAAAGGTGACATGATCTTACAGGATGTCTATGGTTGATGGATTCTTTGGATATAATCAAGTGGTAGTGGATCAGGAAGATCATAAAAAGACAACTTTCACAAGCCCCTGGGGCACCTTCATGTATGCAAGGATGCCATTTGGTCTAATGAATGCAAGTGCAACTTTTTAGAGGGCCATGGACATAGTGTTTGTTGGAGACAAGTATGTGGTTATACATTTGGATGATGTAACTATTTTTTCAGGATCATATGATGAACACCTGGAACATCTGCAAAGAACTTTCGAAAAGTTCAGGAATTATGGCCTGTCACTAAATCCAAAAAAATATTTTTTTGCCTTGGAGGTGTTAGACTCCTATACCAATAGGTGTCATTTTTCATGATTGTCTTATTGAACTATGGAATATGTTCAAACCTTTTTCTTGAGAAAAGGTGTTCCATATTCTTGAAAAACCAAAAAATCAAAAAAATTAAAAAATGTAAAGAGGGTATACCCTAAAAGAAAAATCAAAGGGTAAGAAAAATAAATTGGTCAAAAAAATAAATTAAAAAAACCCCACCTGACACGTCAACCATAGTCGAAACCCTGCCGCAACCCCAATTTTCATTCCTTCGAGGATTAATTAATTATCGAGTTAATTAATAACCTTTTCCTTCTCCAATTAAAACTCCCAGGATGTAT
>CM076575.1:1658590530-1658650958 GCA_034641835.2 Pinus albicaulis | reverse complement strand
CACCAGCTCTTAAGTCGCAGGTCGCAGGTCGCAGGTCGCAGGTCGCAATCTTCTGAGTCGCAGGTCGCATGTTCGGCAAGGGTCGCAGGGAAGCTGAACCGTCGGGAAGTTGAACCGTCGGAAAGCTTGAGGGCGTTTCTTGAAACTATAAATACCCCTGTAGGGCACATAGTAAAAGGCTCCTCTTTTGTGGACTGAAAGGCAACATTGCATTATAATTGAAGAATCATACTCTTGGCATATGTAATACAAATACTTGTTAAAATCCCTTTGATTGGATGATGTGTCTAGATGTGACAACACTGCGTGTATTCTGCGTATAGTTTCAGAATATCTTTTGATTAATGAATCTGTGTTATTAATAGTATCATTCATGTTTCATAGCTATCTGTGATTGTGTTGATGATGCTCAAGTTTGCTATTTACTCTTATGATGAATGTTAATGAACTGTTTTATTAGCATTTCGTTATATCTTTCGGAAAGTTAAGGGTTATTCTCGCCATTAGAGAACTGTTTCTTTGGTGGTCAGATTATCTTGTATGCATTACCCCATAGATGTGTTGCTAACGACATTTCCTGGGCGCATGCATTTTGTTTATTCCCTTGCTACGCACAGTGTCGTATATCAGTTTTGATACATTAGTCATGTATTCTGTATCATGTGAATGACTGTATGTTTTCAGATTCAATCAGGTTGTTTGAGACCGAAGAGGAAGTCATTTAAGTGGTAGCCAGACCCACACCCCGGACGGGATCCCTACTCCAAATGGTTCAAAGTCTAATTGGGACTTTCTACCGGGGAGATCCCCTACTGTTGGCCGGACATATTTTCCCGTCAACAGAAGGCCAGAATCATCGGACGTGGAAAGGTCAAGCTGAAGTTGCAAGGTGGGAGGATTAGAACACTTCCTGGTGTTCTGCATATTCCTGCATTGGCCAGAAATCTGATTTCTGTAAGCAAGATGGATGATGCAGGTGTAAAAATAGTGTTCGAAAAAGATGCCTGCAAGATGGTTCAGGGAGCACTGGTATTAATGCGGGGAGTTCGGACTGGAACTCTATACAAGCTACAAGGTAGCACTATTATTGATGGGTGTAATAGTTCTGTGGTTCCTGAAAGTGGGACGGAAATTCTAGCTGTCTCTAGAGAAAATACCATGCTATGGCATCAAAGGCTTGGACATATTGGAGAGAAGGGCCTTCGGATACTGCATAAAGATGGTATGGTAGAAGGTATGTCTAATTGTTCTCTAGATTTCGATTTCTGTGAACATTGTGTATATGGGAAGCAGAATCGGGTGAGTTTTCCTTCTGGTGCTAAGAGGGCAAACAAGATATTAGAACTTGTGCACAGTGATGTGTTTGGGCCTGTGTCAGTTCCATCACTGGGAAGTCTATGTACTATGTTTCATTCATAGATGACTTCTCAAGGAATACATGGATATATTTCTTGAGGAAGAAATCTGAAGTCTTTGAAAAATTTAAAGAATTTAAGGCTCTGGTGGAAAACCAGACAGAGAAGAAGATAAAGGCATTGAGGACAGATAATGGTGGGGAGTTTTGCAAGAAGGAATTTGAAGAGTTCTATAAGAAGTGTGGTATAGCACGGCAGAAGACTACTCCATACACACCTCGGCAAAATGGAGTTGCAGAAAGAATGAATAGAACACTGATGGAAAAGGCAAGAAGCATGCTCAGTGGTACCAGGCTAGGAAAAGAATTCTAGTCAGAGGCAGTGGAGACTGCATGCTATGTGGTTAACAGATCACCTTCATCAGTGTTGGAGGATAAGACTCCACATGAGGTATGGACTGGTAAGAAACCCTCTCTTTCACATCTAAGGGTATTTGGATGTGATGCATATGTACATGTTCCAAAGGAGAAAGGACCAAGTTGGATAATAAATCTGAAAGGTGCATCTTTATTGGGTATAAGGATGGTTTAAAGGGTTACAAGCTTTGGAACCCAGAAACAAGGAAGGTTGTGTACAGCCGAGATGTGGTGTTTAGAGAAGTGAAAGATGTTGTTAAACATGAAGTCCTACCAAGGGAACCTGAGAAGATAGAGTTTGAGCTAAAGGAGGATGAATCTGACTCTACAACAGAAGAAGACTCAGAAGATGAAGAGCCACAAACTCCAGCTTTGAGAAGATCGGTTCGGGAAAGAAGGCAACCAGAAAGGTATAGTCCATCTGCTTTCTGTTCAGGTTTTGCCTTAACTATAACTGATGATGAACCCAGAACTGTCAGGGAGGCAGTAGATTCAGAGGATGGAAAACTCTGGAAAGAGGCCATGGTTGATGAAATGGCATCCTTGCACAAAAATGAGGCATGGGATCTGGTGGAGTTGCCTGCTGGAAGGAAGCCCATCGGGAGCAAATGGGTGTTTAAAAGAAGATGAATGTAGAAGGCAAGGTGGAGAAATACAAAGCTCGGTTGGTAGCAAAAGGTTATTCCCAGGTGCCGAGAATTGATTTTGGTGATATTTTTTCTCCTGTTGCCAAGGTTACTTCTATTAGATTACTTCTATCTGTTGCTGCTGCATTTGATTTTGAGATAGAACAGATGGATGTGAAGACAAAATTTCTTCATGGGGATCTAGAAGAGGAGATCTACATGAAGCAACCTGAAGGCTTTATGGTGAAGGGTAAGAAAGAACTGGTATGCAGGTTGAAGAAGTCTCTGTATGGGTTAAAACGGTCACCAAGGATGTGGTATCAGAAATTTGATACCTATATACGGGGACTTGGCTTCACCAGAAGCAAGGAGGATCACTGTGTTTATTTTAAATTAATTGGTGACCGTGTTATTTATTTGGTCTTGTATGTGGATGATATGTTGCTAATTGGAAATGACAAAGAAATTATCCAAGATTTGAAGACCCAACTGTTCTCCAAATTCGACATGAAGGATCTTGGTGCTGCAAACTATATTTTGGGCATGGAAATTAAGAGAGATCGGGAAAAGAGGAAGCTCTGGTTAAACCAGAGGAAGTATGTCGAGACTATATTGCAGAGGTTCAATATGCAGGATAGTAAACCGGTGAGTGTTCCTATTCTTGTAGGTGCAAAGCTGTCTACTGAACAGTGTCCCAAGACACAAGAAGAAGAGGAGGATATGTCCCGTGTTCCATATGCAAGTGCAGTGGGTAGCCTGATGTATGCAATGGTCTGTACTAGACCAGACATTGCACATGCAGTGGGAGTATTGAGCAGGTTTATGTCAAACCCGGGGAAGGAGCATTGGACAACAGTGAAGCGGGTTTTCAGATATTTACGTGGCACTAGTGATTATGGCTTGTGCTACCAGGGAAGACCAGGATTGGAAAGAATGTTGGAAATTCGTGGTTTTGTTGATGCAGACTGGGCTGGAGATATGGACCAAAGAAGATCTACAAGTGGGTATGTGTTTAGCCTATTTGGAGGCGCAGTCAGTTGGATGAGTAAAAGACAGTCTGTAGTGGCTCTTTCAACTACAAAGGCAGAATACATAGCAGCCACTCATGCAAGCAAGGAAGAAATTTGGTTGTAGAGATTGTGTTCAAGTATGGGGTTGGTACAGCAAGCTATAAGGATAGATTGTGATAGCCAAAGTGCGATTTTCTTGGCTAAGAACCCTGCTTATCATTCAAAGACAAAGCACATTGATGTTCAATATCACTTTGTTAGAGATATGGTTGAGGCTAAAAGGGTGTTGCTGGTAAAGGTGGACACTTTGAAGAATGTTGCAGATGCATTGACGAAGTCTGTGAGCACTAAGAAGTTCTCTTGGTGTAGAGAAACAATGGGTGCTGAAGAATTGGCGAAACGACTAAGCTCTCCTGTGGCCCCATGTGGAAAGAAAACAACAAGTGGGAGAATGTTGGGTATGTGTTATATTCTTTCCACGACTAGCCCCACGTGCTGTACGTTGCGCTGAGCGCAGCAGGGGGGTCACACGGGGGGCGGCAGCCCCCCCTGTCGGGGTCGGGGGTAGCGCCCCGGCGAATTTTTTTTTTTGGTATGCGGTCCCACTCATATGCGGACCCACCCATGTTTTTTGCATGAGTTTGCACATGGTTTTGGGGTACGATGGTTTTCGACCCCTGGTATTTTGTAGATCCGGTCAAGGGAACTACGGTTATGTTCTAATCCAGGGTTAATGGATTGGGGTTTATGTATGCTTCGGCATGTATATATATGTGTTGTAACACTAAAAGGAATATAATGAAAAATCAAGCTGGTCGTCCCAATTTGGGATCTAGGGGAAAATCTCTGTGTTTATCTATTTTATGTTTTATGCTCTCGCTATTGTTTATTTTCTGTTATAAGATTCGTGTGTAGATAATTTCTGTTCAAGGTTAAAACCTACACTTCTGAAAAAGCTTAGCCGCTAGAAGGAAGATCAAGCAAGATGACTAATCAAGATGGAACATCATCTATTAGGCCTCCGCTCTTTAATGGAAATAATTTAATCTTCTGAAAAACAAGGATGAGATCCTATCTTCAGTCTCTGGGAGTAGCTGTATGGGCTATTGTTGAAGGAGGATATCAATATCCAGCCGCAGTACCAACAGATCCGATGGAAAGAAAGAATTGTGAAACAAATGCAAAGGCGGTCAATGCTCTATTGGGAAGTCTAACTGAATCAGAATTTGTCAAAGCCATGCAGCTGAATACAGCAAAGGAAATATGGGACAAAATCATTCTAAGTTATGAAGGTGATGCAAAGGTAAAAAGTGCTAAACTCCAAACTCTCAGAATTCAATATGAGAATCTAAAAATGAATAATGAGGAGAGAATTGCCAATTTCTTTTTACGTCTTGATGATATTGTAAATCATGTGAGAAATCTGGGAGAAACAATAACCGAATCTACTTTGGTTGAGAAAATTCTAAGATCACTAACAACAAAATTTGAGTCAAAAGTTTCTGCTCTTGAAGAAAAGCAGGATCTTCAAAATCTTACTGTGGTGCAACTTCATGGCATACTAACTGCATATGAAATGAGAAGAGGAGGACCATCTGAAGTCAAAGAAGCAGTCTTTAGAGCTTCTACAAAAGGGAAAGAAGTACAAGGCATAGAAGGATCAGGATATATCTTAGAAGAAGATGAGGTAAATTTTGTAAAGAAACTTCAACTTGGCACAAGACGGTTCAGAGGTAAGCTTCCTTTCAAATGTTTTGATTGTGGAAGAGTTGGTCATTATGCTGCTAAGTGTCCTCATAAAGGAACACATGAAAAAGGGAAGGTAGTAGCAAGAAGGAATAAGAATCGGTTTAGCACTAGAAAAATTTACTATACTCATGAAGACAGTCATGGGTTAACTGATAGTGAGGAAGAATGTGAACAAGATCTTAAACTTCTCATGGCATTTGAAAAGGAATCTAGAGAAGAAAAGGATACTTTTATGGATGCTCTAGAGGACAATGATTTTCTTGATGAAAACAATCAACTCAAAATATGCTTAGAAGAAAGTAAAATAACCATAGAAACTCTGAAAAATCAGCTTGAAGAAAAGGAGAAACACAATGAAAAATTAGAATGTGAAGTAGTAAGTCTAAGAAAAGAACTTGAGAAAGTAAAGACTCTGAATCTTAGATTTGCTAGAGGATATGAAACCTCAGATAAGATTATCAAGTTACAACCTTCTCCTCTTATAAAGACAAGTCTTGGATATATCGGAGAATATTCTCAGGCTTCAGCACCAAATTATCTAAAAGCGGCTACAACTAGTATACAACATTCTGCCACTCAACAAGGGAATAAAGAATCTCTACAGGTAAAGCATGATCATCTCAATTCAAAGAACACTAACAGGAATATCTTTCAAAGAAACACCAATCAACAGATAAATTCAAGTAGAATATTTCATGATCGCATAAATTTCTTCTTCAATGGACAATGTGTTGGGAAAAATACTGAAAGGGGGGGTGAATCAGTATTTACTGCATATTCAAAATTATTTACTTTTTCATTCCTTAAAACCCATACACTACTTTACTTCAGTAAACACGCGTATAAATGTGGATATCCTTTATGCAACTCGTGTATACACAGAGATCTAATTATGTCATTCATTCTTCACTTATATCAGTCCATCATTCATTCATCAGATGTTTAATAAACAGTAAACATGTGCAGTAAGAACAGAATAAATCATCACACAAAGCATCACACATGAACACCAGGATTTTTAGGTGGAAACCCAAGTTGGGAGAAAACCACCGGCTAGGTTGCTCAACCTTGATATTTTATTATAGAGAAAACATCTTACAACATGTGTGCGGGGCGAGACTCCTACCGGCACGCGAGCACCACCTACGCTTGTTTACCGGCCTCTCCTACGGAAGGGGCTCCAACCCCACGGCTCGTTTACCGGCCTCTCACGGAAGGGAGCTCGACCCCTTTTGCTCTCGTTTACCGGCCTCACCTGGAGAGGAGCTACAACCCCACGCTGAAGGCTACAGCCCTCGGCACCTCTATGGACCACGTTTCATCAATTTTCACCATGGATCCAAAGCTTCCTTTGGGACACCACTTAAGGCCACGTTCATCATATTTTCAGGCGGACCATTATTAATATACAAAGCATAGTCAACCATGAAACGGATACATATAACTCACTGACAGATATCAGTAAACCAGCAGAATAGATCAGACATTTCTCACCACAGACTTCAGCAAACCCTAGTTTGCATACGCGATTTCCCTTTACTGATGTCGCGTATATACGCGCTTCCGTCCACACAAACCAGCGTATACCTCAGTGTATATTTCATTGCGCATACGCGCTTCCTCTTCAGCAAATCCGCGTATATACGCGCTTCCTCCGCGGCGAAGTAGCGTATAGATCTTCAATCATTACAGAGCAGCATACTTCATCAGATCAGATATTCAGTTCAGATCTACCCTTTTGCTTTAGACAGATGTTCTCCTAGATGCTCGCCTCATCACAGATCTAAGCCTTCCATAATCAGATCTAACAAATACAAGAGCAATTCAGATCTAGATCCCCTTCTTCATCATTGGTGCATCATACAATCAGATTTATCATTCAAGTGTAACCCTTTCCATTCAGATATACTTCAGAGAGAAGTATTCATTCAAGCTCAGACATCTTGCACCCACACTTATGATTTGCACAATGAATTTCTTCTCTTTATATAGGTTTACCCTTTTTCAATACCATGAGCCAAAACCACATTACTTCCGATGGTATTCCTGGACGGGGTCATTTAGACGAATCATTACCCAATACAATGGGTCAATACCATGGTGGTTACCCCTGGTTTTGCACTTTATGAGCGCTTTTGCCCATACACGACTTGGAACGTTATTTCCCGCGTGCATACGCGACTTCTCCTTGACAAATCCGCGTATGCCTTGAGACATACTCTTTTCATCATAAATCTAGCACATATTGAATTCCTTTCTTCATTACCTTCTGTACTCTCTGTAGATACATCAGATTTTCATCTTTAAACAGGTTCATCAAGACATATTCTATCAAGCACAACTTCATCAAGTAAGTTGCCATTATCTTCATCAGGTGGGTTGCCATTCAAGAACAACTCTCTACATCATATTGTCAACAAACATCATATCACATCAGATTTACATCATTTACCAAGTCCATCAAGTCAAGAATAACTTCATCGGGTGTATTGCCATCAAGGACAACACATGCCAACAATCTCATGTCTTCATCTTCATTCAGTGGGTTGCCATCAAGGACAACACTCTGCATCATATTGCCAACAATCTCCCCCTTTGGACTTGATGGCAACCACGATGGTGTTTGGTTACCACAATAGATAGGTATATTAAGAATACAATGACACCATGTCATTCTCTCCAAATTTTGACACCATTCTTTCTCTTTATTCAAACACCATGTCACTCTCCCCCTTTGACATCAAGGGCAAAGGGTGGATTAAAAAACCAACATACTCTCACCCTTTTCTCCGCATGTGGAAGAAGCGTTATGTAGATCTGATATATACTGAAGTGACCAAGCTCCCCCTGAGTTCATGCTGAAACTTCAAACATATTTTCCAATGAAGTACATGACTCTATGACTTTCCTATCACCAATGACTCATACTTACATCAAAGATCCATCCAAGTGGATTTAAATATGAGACTCAACTACCCAACCAAGTGGGTTTACACATCTTGACTCAACTACCCAACCAAGTGGGTTTACAAATTTGACTCAGCTACCCAACCAAGTGGGTTTACAAAATTTGTCAAGTCCTTACATGACTGAAAATTACAATTTTACATCATGGGTCTCAACAATACAAATATGACTTTTCATAACCAACACCAGAAATTCCTCAAGAAAGAGAACATATTTCAGAACCATCATAGTGCCAACAATACATTATACTCAGCAAAGCTAATGCTCCCCCTGAAACTGTGCATCCAAGCAACTTTTTTTTTTTTTTTATATGACTAAGGCTCCCCCTTAGTTCATGCATCCTGAACATTTTCACCAACAAATCATCAAGGCATCTTTCTCAAAACATTAGAAATAGAATTATGAGAGCTGGAACACCACCATAGATACCAAACAGTATCAGAAATACCAAGCAGCACTGCAGCTGTGCTGAAGAGAGCTGACTCCAAACAGAAAAATGTCAGCAATCAGACATACGCGGTTTTCATGCAACCAGCGTATCCAAATAAAATCTTCTATATTTATGCAGATTTGTTCTTTTGACTAGCAGAGAACACTCCCAGCTTCTGTCTGAGATACTCGAACGCTTCCCTGGGCAGAGGTTTGGTAAAGATATCAGCAACTTGTTCTTTGGAGGGAACATACTCCAACTTCACCTTTTGCTCAAGCACTTGTTCACGTAAGAAGTGATACTTGATGGGAATGTGGTTGGTCTTCGAATGCATAAACATATTCTTTGAAATACTGATGGCACTTGTATTGTCACACTTAATGGGGACAGGAGGTGTACATTTGATTTGAAAATCTTGTAAGGTTTGCATCATCCAAAGGAGTTGAGTGCAACAAGATGCGGCAGCCACATATTCTGCTTCTGCTGTAGATAAAGCAATAGAATTTTGCTTCTTGCTGAACCAAGATACTAACTGGGGTCCCATATAGAATGCACCACCACTAGTGCTTTTCCAATCATCAAAACTTCCAGCCCAATCTGCATCAGTGTAAGCATGAAGAGTAAGATCAACATTCTTTGGATACCATAGACCAAAGTCTTGAGTTCCTTGTAGATATTTGAAAATTATTTTAACAACCTAAAGGTGAGACTCTTTTGGATTAGCTTGGAATCGTCCAAAAATCCCAACTGCATGCATAATGTTTGGTCTAGTCCCAGTGAGATAAAGTAGACTCCCTATCATTGATCTGTATTCTAGTTGATTCACCGTGGGAGAATCATCATGAGAACGGAGATTGCATTCGGTTATCATTGGTGTACTTACAGGGTTGCATTCTTCCATGCCATACTTCTTCAGAATTTGCTTAAGATATTTTGCTTGTGACAGGAATATACCATTTGCAGATTGATGCACTTGCAAGCCAAGAAAGAATGTTAGTTCCCCAAGTAAAGACATTTCAAATTCTTGCTGCATGACAGAAGCAAATTTTTGACTCATAGATTCTTCGTTACTCCCAAAAATGATATCATCAACATATACAACTACAATCAATAGTTTATGATTTTCAACTATTGTGTATAAGTTGCTATCAGCAGATCCCTTTGTGAATCCTTGTTGATGAAGATATTTGTCAAGACGATAATACCATGCCCTTGGAGCTTGTTTGAGACCATACAGAGCCTTTTTAAGTCTACAAACAATATTTTCATCATTTCCCAAAATGAATCCTTCTGGTTGTTCTATATATACTTCTTCTTCTAGATCACCATTAAGAAAAGCATATTTAACATCCATTTGATAAAATTTGATTTGTTGATAGCTTGAGAAAGCAAGAAACATTCTTATGGCTTCAAGTCGAGCTACATGAGCAAAAGTTTCTTCAAAGTCTATACCTTCTTGTTGAGTATACCCTTTGCAAACTAGTCTAGCTTTGTTTCTTACAACATCCCCATTCTCATTTAACTTGTTCTTGAAAATCCATTTAGTTCCAATGACATTTTTATCCTGTGGTCTTGGTACCAAATCCCAAGTGTCATTTTTTTCAATTTGATCAAGTTCTTCATCCATGGCATGATTCCAACATTCATATTTGCTAGCTTCATTGAAATTGTGTGGTTCAATTGTGGATAGAAGTGCCAGATGACTAGAAGATCCCACAAGAGTTCTCCTTGTTCTTACACCTTATTCCTTGTCTCCCAAAATTTGAGATTCAGGATGATTCTTTTGAACATATCTGGATGGAGATTTTTCAGATAGAACATTTTCAGGTTCTTCATTGGATCCACTGTCTATATCATTTTCATTTGATGTAGAAGGCCATATGTCACTATCATCTTCTTTTGTTGTTTGTTTTTCTTCTTTAGGATCTGCAGGAGACTCATCAATAACAACATCAATACATTCAACAATCTTTTGAAGCCTTTTATTGTAACATGTGTATGCTTTGCTTGAAGATGAGTAACCAAGAAATATCCCTTCATCTAATCTAGGTTCAAACTTGCCAAGCTTTTCATCATTATTTTTGATAAAGCATTTACTTCCAAAAACTTTAAAATGCTTCACAGTGGGAGAATTACCATACCAGAGTTCATATGGAGTTTTGTCACTATTTACCCGAACATGAGCCTTGTTGAGAATGTTAGCTGCTGTATGTGCTGCTTCACTCCAGAACATGTCAGGAGTTCCAGTATCAGCAAGCATAGTTCTAGACATTTGAAAAATTGTTATATTCATTCTTTCTGCTACGCCATTTTGTTGTGGAGTGCCTGCTACAGAGAACTGTATTTTTATGCCATGTTGTTCACAAAATTCAAAGAATTCATTTGATGAATATTCTCCTCCTCGATCAGATCTAAGACACTTGATTTTTAGATCTAATTCATTTTTTGCCAAAGCTTTGAAGCTCTGAAATTTTTCAAATGCTTGATCTTTGTGTTTAATGAACCCGATCCAACACATTCTAGAGTAGTCATCAATAAATAAGATATAGTATTCTTCCCCACGTAATGACTTTTTCCTCATAGGGCCACAGATGTCAGTATGAATGAGTTCAAGAGGCTTACTTGATGATCCTTCTTTGGCATTAAATCATACTCTGGTCTGCTTACCAAATTGACAAGATTTTCATATGATACTTTCTGGTGGATTAATATTGGGAAGATCACGAACAGCTTGAAGTCTGCTTGCTTTGTTGATTTGAGAGAAGCTCAAATGCCCCAGCCTTCTATGCCATAGCCAATTTTCTAAAGATTTTCTCAGGTAACATTGATCTTTGTAGCCCTTTAGTATATACAGGTTGCTTGGATTTCTTTTCCCTTTTATAATAATTTTACCTGTATCAAGATCACGAACCACACATTCTTTTGAACTAAAAACAACTTAGTTTCCTTGATCACACATTTGACTTACACTTAATAGGTTATGCCTTAATCCATCCACATACATGACATCTTTATCCTTTACCTTTTCTTTTAGAAACACTGACCTTTTTCCTTTAATTATAGCAGGAGTATCATTTCCAAATGTAACTTTCTTTTCCTTTTCTAGAGCATTATATGAAATTAGTTTGCTTTTGTCACCTGTCATGTGTCTTGAGCACCCACTATCAATGTACCATTGATTTTCTTCACCTTCTGCAAATAATGCTATCCCACAGTTTTCAACCGGTATTTCTTTCTCTTTCCACACTTTATAGCTTGAGGGAACATGCTCTTTTGGCTGGACCTTGCTCCTGCATTCAGATTCTTCATGACCAAAGTTATTGCAATAAGTACATTCAACTTCGTTTTGAAGAGAAAAGTTGTTATATGTGTTCTTCTTTGGTTCAACATTCATCCTTTTCTTCTTGCTT
This sequence comes from Pinus albicaulis, assembly GCA_034641835.2. NCBI lineage: Eukaryota > Viridiplantae > Streptophyta > Pinopsida > Pinales > Pinaceae > Pinus > Pinus albicaulis. The sequence goes on along the minus strand of CM076575.1, from coordinate 1,658,638,995 downwards.
CTCTTGTCATGATGGTTTTATATGCAACACATTGAACAGCTTTATGACCAAAATTGTGACATGAGAAACATTGTCCATTGAAGTAGAAATTTCTGTGATCATGAAATCTTCTATTAGAATTTACCTGTTGGTTGTAGCCCTTTTGAAAGATCTCCCTGTCGGTGTTCCTTGAATTGAGATGATCATGCTTTACCTGTAAAGATCCTTTGTTCCCTTGCTGAGTTGATGAATGTAGAGAACCAGCTGTGGCTGCTTTTAGAAAATTTGGTGCTGATGTCTGGGAAGATTCCCCAGTATATCCAAGACCTGTTTTTATAAGAGGAGACCGTTGTACCTTGATAATCTCATCCAAAGTTTCTGAACCTTTAGCAAATATAAGATTGAGAGATTTCTCTTTCTCATTATCTTTCCTTAGACTTACTACTTCACACTCTAATTCCTCAATGCATTTTTCTCTTGCTTCAAGCTGATTTTCAAGAGTCTCTATGATTATGTTCTTTTCTTCTTGGCTTACTTTGAGTTGAGTGTTTTCTTCAAGAAGATTATTGTCTTCTAGAGAATCCACAAAAGTACCCTTTTCTTTTCTAGATTCTTGTTCACATTCTTTCACGATTCCCCATACTTTTGCACCAATATTTTGTAGAAAAAATTTTGTTTGTACACTTCCCATTGCGACAGATCTCCTTCAAGCGATCAAGCTTCTGCAGAAGGACCTTCCTCTGATACCAATTTTTGGGAAAAATACTGAGAGGGGGGGGTGAATCAGTATTTACTGCATATTCAAAATTATTTACTTTTTCATTCCTTAAAACCCATACGCTACTTTACTTCAGTAAACACGCGTATACACGCGGATATCCTTTATGCAACTCACATATACACAGAGATCTAATTATTTCATTCATTCTTCACTTATATCAATCCATCATTCATTCATCAGATGTTTAATAAACAATAAACATGTGCAGTAAGAACAGAATAAATCATCACACAAAGCATCACACATGAACACCAGGATTTTTAGGTGGAAACCCAAGTTGGGAGAAAACCACCGCTGCAGTTGCTCAGCCTTCAATATTTTATTATAGAGAAAACATCTTACAACATATGTGCTGGCGCGACTCCACCACCGTATGAGGCACCCTGCCACTCGTTTACCAACCTCTCCTGGAAGGAGCTCCAACCCCCACGACTCATTTACCGGCCTCTCCTGGAAGGAGGCTACGACCCCCCTGCTCTCGTTTACCGGCCTCACTTGGAAGGGAGCTACAACCCCGGCGAAGGCTACAACCCTCGGCACCAATATGGACCACGTTTCATCAATTTTCGCACTGGATCCAAAGCATCCTTTAGGACACCACTTGCAGGCCACGTTTCATCATATTTTCAGACTGGACCCACTCCATACATTTAAGCATAGTCAAACTGATACATATAACTCACTGACAGATATCAGTAAACCAACATAACAGATCAGACATTTCTTACCATAGACTTCAGCAAACCCTAGTTTGCATACGCGCTTTCCTTTCTCTAATGTCGCGTACTCGTATCCACACAAACCGACGTATGCTTCGCACAAAAACTTCACTTGCGCATACGCTTTTTTCTTCAGTGAACAGTGACCACGTATATACGCGTTAATTCTTCATCGAACAAGCGTATAGACCTTGAACGTACGGGCTGCATACTTCTTCGGATGGATATCCAATTCAGATTCAACCCTTTGCTTCGGACGGATATTCGTCTCTTTTATATGGTCGTGAATTTGGTGCATCATACATTCGGATCTATCATTCAATTGTAACCTGCCGAGATCGAGATCTGCTTGAGGAAAATATTCACTCAAGCTGGACATCTTGCACTTAGTGTCTCTCTGTAGAAATGAATTTCTTCTCTTTATATAGGTTTTCCCCTTTTTCAATACCATGAGCCAAACCAATACCATGAGCCCAAAACTACATTACTTCCGATGGTATTCCTGGACGGGGTCATTTGGACGAATCATTACCCAATACAATGGGTCAATACCATGGTGGTTACCCCTGTTTTTGCACTTTATGAGCGCTTTTTCCCATACGCGACTTGGAACATTCTTTTCCGCGCGCATACGCGACTTCCCTTAGGCAAATCCGCGTATTCCTAGAGACATACTCTTTTTATCATAGATCTATCACATGCTGAATTCCTTTCTTCATTGCCTTCTGTACTCACTGTAGATACATCAGATTTAGTTCATCAAGACAAATGCTATCAAGCACAACTTCATCCAGTAAGTTGCCATTATCTTCATCAAGTGGGTTGCCTTTCAAGGACAACACTCAACATCATATTGCTAACAAACATAATTTACCAAGTCCATCAAGTCAAGAATAACTTCATTAGGTGAATTGCCATCAAGGACAACACATGTCAACAGTCGCATGTCTTCATCTTCATTCAGTGGGTTGCCATCAAGGACAACACTCTGCATCATATTGCCAACACAATGTTTCTCATGTCACAATTTTGGTCATAAAGCTGTTCAATGTGTTGCATATAAAACCATCATGACAAGAGAAGCAAGAAAGAAAAGGATTGATATTGAAACGAAGAAGAATACCTATAACAACTTTTCTCCTCTTCAAAATGAAGTTGAATTTGCTTATTGCAATAACTTTGGCCATGAAGAATCTAAATGCAGGAGCAAAGTTCAGCCAAAAGAGCATTTTCCTTCAAGCTCCAAAGTGTGGAAAAAGAAGGAATTACAAGTTGAAAATTGTGGCATAGCTTTATTTGCAGAAGGTGAAGAAAATCAATGGTACATTGATAGTGGATGCTCGAAACACATGACAGGTGACAAAAATAAACTTCTTGCATATAGTGCTCTAGAAAAGGAAAAGAATGTTACATTTGGAAATGATACTCCTGCGGTCATTAAGGGAAAAGGGCCTATTTTTCTAAAATAAAAGGTGAAAGCTAATAATGTCATGTATGTGAATGGATTAAAGCATAACCTGTTAAGTGTAAGTCAAATGTGTGTTCAAGGAACCGAATTTGTCTTTAGTTCAAAAGAATGTGTGGTACGTGATCTTGATATAGGTAAAAAAATTATAAAAGGAAAAAGAACTCCAAGCAACCTGTATGTATTGAAGAACTGTAAAGAAAAATGTTACTTGAGTAAATCTTCAGAAAATTGGCTATGGCATAGAAGGTTGGAGCATCTAAGCTTCTCGCAGATCAACAAATCAAGCAGACTTAAAGCTGCTCATGATCTTCCCAATATTACTCAACCCGAAAATATCATATGCAAATCTTGCCAATTTGGTAAGCAAACCAGAGTACAGTTTAATGCCAAGGAAGGATCATCAAGAAAGCCTCTTGAACTCATTCATATTGACATATGTGGACCTGTGAGGAAAAATTCATCACGTGGTGAACAATACTATATCTTATTTATTGATGATTTCTCTAGAATGTGTTGGATTGGGTTGATTAAACACAAAGATGAAGCATTTGAGAAATTTCAGATCTTCAAAGCACTGGTTGAAAATGAATTAGATCTAAAAATCAAGTGTCTTAGATCTGATCAGGGAGGAGAATATACATCAGATGAATTCCTTGAATTTTGTGAACAACATGGCATAAAAATATAGTTTACTGTAGTGGGCACTCCACAACAAAATGGTGTAGCAGAAAGAATGAATAGAATAGTTCAACAAATGGCTAGAGCTATGCTTGATGATTCCGGAACACCCGACACTTTTTGGGGAGAAGCAGCACATACAGCGATAAATATTCTTAACAAGGCACATGTTCGTGTAAATAGTGATAAAACTCCATATGAACTTTGGTATGGTAATCCTCCCACTGTGAAGGATTTTAGAGTTTTTGGAAGAAAATGTTTTATCAAAAATAATGATGAAAAACTTGGCAAGTTTAAACCCAGAGCAGATGAAGGAATACTTCTTGGTTACTCCTCTAGGAGTAGAGCATATAAATGTTACAATAAAAGACTTCGGAATATTGTTGAATGTATTGATGTTTTTATTGATGAGTCTCCTGCAACTCCTAAAGAAGAAAAACAAACAACAGATGAAGATGATGATGACATATATCCTTCTACTTCAAATAGAAATGATATGGACCGTGAACCCAATGAAGAACCCGAAGATGATTTATCTGAAAAAGCTCCATCCAGATATGTTCAAAAGAATCATCCAGAATCTCAAATTTTGGGAGAAAAGGGATCAGGTGTACAAACAAGAAGGACTCTTGTGGGATCTTCTAGCCATCTGGCATTTCTATCCACTATTGAACCACACAATGTCAATCAAGCTAGCAAAGATGAATGTTGGATTCAAGCCATGAATGAAGAGCTTGATCAAATTGAAAAGAATCACACTTGGGAATTAGTACCAAGACCTCATGACAAAAATGTCATTGGAACTAAATAGATATTCAAAAACAAGTTAAATGAGAATGGGGATGTTATAAGAAATAAAGCTAGACTTGTTTGCAAGGGGTATGCTCAACAAGAAGGTATAGACTTTGAAGAAACTTTTGCTCTTGTAGCTAGACTTGAAGCCATAAGAATGTTTCTTGCTTTTTCAAGCTTCCAACAAATCAAAGTTTATCAAATGGATGTTAAATCTACTTTTCTCAATGGTGATCTAGAAGAAGAAGTTTATATAGAACAACCAGAAGGATTCATTTTGGGAAATTATGAAAACTTGTTTGTAGACTTAAAAAGGCTCTATATGGTCTCAAACAAGCTCCAAGGGCATGGTATTATCGTCTTGACAAATATCTTCATCAACAAGGATTTTCAAGGGGGTCTGCTGATAGCAACTTATACACAAAAATTGAAAATGATAAACTATTGATTATGGTTGTATATGTTGATGATATCATTTTTGGAAGTAATATAGAATCTATGAGTCAGAAATTTGCATCTGTCATGAACAAAGAATTTGAAATGTCTTTACTTGGGAACTAACATTCTTTTTGGCTTGCAAGTGCATCAAACTATAGATGGTATATTCTTGTCACAAGCAAAATACCTTAAGCAAATTCTGAAGAAGTATGGCATGGAAGAGTGCAAACTTGTAAGTACACCAATGATAACCGGATGTAATCTCAGTTCTCATGATGATTCTCCCACGGTGAATCAACCAGAATATAGATCTATGATAGGAAGTCTACTTTATCTCACTGGGACTAGACCAGAAATTATGCATGCAGTTGGGATTGTTGGACGATTCCAAGCTAATCCAAAAGAGTCTCACCTTTAGGCTATCAAAATAATATTCAAATATCTACAAGGAACTCAAGACTTTGGACTATGGTATCCAAAGAATGTTGATCTCACTCTTCATGCTTACACTGATGTAGATTGGGATGGAAATGTTGATGATCGGAAAAGCACTAGTGGTGGTGCATTTTATATGGGGCCCCGGTTAGTATCTTGGTTCAGCAAGAAGCAAAACTCTATTGCCTTATCTACAGCAGAAGCAGAATATGTGGCTTCCGCATCATGTTGCACTCAACTTCTTTGGATGATGCAAACCTTACAAGACATTCAAATCAAATGTTCACCTCCTATCCCCATTATGTGTGATAATAAAAGTGCCATCAATATCTCAAAGAATCCTGTTATGCATTCCAAGACCAAGCACATTCCCATCAAGTATCACTTATTACGTGAACAAGTGCTTGAACAAAAGGTCAAGTTGGAGTATGTTCCCTCCAAAGAACAAATTGCTGATATATTTACCAAACCTTTACCCAGGGAAGCGTTCGAATATCTCAGACAGAAGCTGGGAGTTGTCTCTGCCTCTCAGAAGATCAGATCTGCTTAAATTCAAAAGATTAAATTGGATACACGGTTTTCCTAAAGGACAGTCGCGTATATACGCGATTTTATAGAAAGAAAACTGTTTATGGGTGTTTGTTGACAAATTTTTTTTCTGGGTCAGCATTCTTCAGCACAGCTGTAGTGCTGTTGGGTATCTCTAGTGATGTTCCAGCTCTCATATTTATGTTTCATTCTCTAATGATTCTGATGAAGATTCCTTGATGATTTTTTGTTGAAAGTGTTCAGGATGCACAAGCTAAGGGGGAGCATTAGTCATGTGGAAAGGATGCATTGTTGGCATTCCAAATATTTGCATTTTTGGCATTCCAAATATTTTTTGTAGTTTGATCTCATGCTTGATATTCTTTGGTCTTCATTGTATAAGTCATTTCTGTAATTTGATGAAAAGGTCATGTTAAGACCTATGATGTAAAATTGTAATATTCGGTCATGTAAGGACTTCTTCATTCTTTGTAAACCCACTTGGTTGGGTACTTGAGTCATAGATGTAAATCCACTTGGTTGGATCATTTATGTAAGTATGAGTCCTTGGTGATAGGAAAGGTCATAGAGTCATTTACTTCATTGAAAAATATGTTTGAAGATTCAGTGTGAACTCAGGGGGAGCATGGTAACTTCAGTGCACATCAGTTCTACAAGAGAAGAAAAACCTTGTTTTGATTTTGATCTGCCCTTTGCCCTTGATGTCAAAGGGGGAGAGTGTCATGGTGTTTGAATAATGGTTATAATCAATGTATCTATCTGTTATGGTGATCAAACAACATCATGGTTGCCATCAAGTCCAAAGGGGGAGATTGTTGGCAATATGATGCAGAGTGTTGTCCTTGATGGCAACCTACTTGATAAATTTGATGGAAACCTACTTGATGAAGTTGTCCTTGATGGAAACTGACTTGTCCTATTTGTTAATGATGTAAATCTGATGTATCTACAGAGCAGTTCAGATGTAATGAAGAAAGTAATTCCTGTAAGGGCCAGAGGAATGATGAAAATGGTATGTCACAAAGCATAAGCGGGTTTGTAACAACCAAGTCGCATATGTACACGGATTAGTACGTCCCAAGTCACGTATGCCCTTTTGCGCTCCAAAATTACAATACCAAGGGGCATTACCATGGTTTTTGCACACAGTATTGAGCGTTGTATGGTTTATTTGATTCCATCCAAGAATACCATCAAAAGTGGTGTGGTTTTGGCTCATGGGATTGGTAAAAGCTAAATCTATTTAAGGAGAAGAAGATCATAGGGCAAGGTGTGCATAAGTAAGGGTTGTCGATGAATAAATATCTCTAAGGAATATCTGCATGGATGAACTCTGTTCTTAACTGATAGATCTGAATCTATGATGCACCGATGGATCTGAGGATGGTTCAAGATCTCTAGATCTGATGATGATGAATCTCTAAGATGATCTGCAGAAGAATAAATGGTGAAGATCTGGCGCAAAGTCTACTAAAGATAATGAAGAAATCTAGGTAATTTTATAGATCTGATTTTTTTTGCAAAGTTTTCATTTATAGATCTATATGCTAGTTTGTCTTAGCAAAAGCGCGTGTATACACGGGTTCTCTTAATAAAAAGCACATATAGGGTTTTCTGAAGAATAAAATACACAGAAGTATACACGGGTTGGTGTGCAGGAAAGCACGTATGTACGCGGCTTCAGTAAAGAAAAGTAGCGTATGCTATTTGAATTAATGAAATATCAGGGTTGAGTTTTTATCTGCATATTGATTCTGAAGTCTGGGTTAGTTCTGATATATTGGTAACAGTGGTCTCACTATTCTGTTTGAAGTATTGGGCAAAGTATGTTTGTTGATGTTATGTAAAGGGTTGTGTTGAAGCTATTTGATCCAGTATGAAAATTGATGAAACATGGTCTGCAGTGGATTTGAGGGTTGAAGCCTTCAGTATGAAAGTGGAAGCTTTCTACCAGTAGAAACTGGTATTGAAATCAGGGGGTAGAAGCTCCCTTCTAGGAGAGGCTGGTAAACAAGATCAGGGGGTTGGAGCTCCCTTCCAGTTGCAACTGGAAAAAGAGAGAAGGTTGCAGCCTTCTATAGGTAGAAGCCTGCGTACCGGTATGAGTCTACATCAATACTATGTTGTAAAAGGTTTTCTATATAATAAAGATTGAAGACAACGACGACAGCAGTGGTGGTTTTCTCCCGAATTGGGTTTCCACCTTAAATATTGGTGTTCATGTGTGTGATGCTTTATTCTGTCGATTATTGTTCATAACTTCTAACCTGATACATAACTGATAAATTTTTTTATAAGACTGCTTCTGAGAATTTCTCTAAATCTATAAATTCAAATTAGTATACGCTAGTTTCCTTCTGCATTTTCGCGTGCATACGCTAGTTCCATTCATAAAAACTGCGTATGGAAATATGCTTAAAGAAAAAGTTGAATTTATGTTATAAGCTCTAAATACTAATTCACCCCCCCTCTCAGTATTTTTCCCAACACCAATACAACAATAAATCATCATCAAACAGAGCAAGAGCACATGTATATTTGCAGAAATGCTTCAACATCATTATTTTTTAGGAGGTTCAGCAAATGAAAGTTACAACTTAGATCTAGAGCATATCTATGGAAAAAATATCAAATCTATATCATATCTGGAAACTCTATATTTTTCTGTACAAGATCCACTTGGAATTTTGACAAAAGCATGCATGAATAAGAGTAGATCTGCGAAACAAGTTGCAGATCTGGAAACTGATATAGTAAATTTCTGAATATATCATTTCATTACAATGGATCAGATCTGAACAAAACATATATCAGCAAGCCAACCCATGGATCAGCAAGTGGAAGGCAAAGCCAAACACAAGAAATCTTTGATCTAAACTATGAGCAAGAAAACCTACAAACCCTCATACATAAATAACGCAGTTCTCCCAGTGGGACAGCATTGTAGCTCAAAGACACATAAAACTACTGAATAATTATAGATCTAAAGTACAAGGAATGATACACTCTTCTAGGAGGTCAAAGGACCCACTCCATGGAGAGAGGCTCTTAAAATACACTAGATCTCTACAGATCTAGATCGCCCCTTGCTACAGCTTGCAGAGATAGCAAAACCCTCAATGGATCAACATTGTCAATGTAAGTAGGAGCTTTGCCTCAAGCCTAATAGTGGTTCATTTCAGAAAAATTTCCTCCTTGAATCATCAAAGGAAGAGGTGAAAATCCTACAGAGGAATTCCAAATACAATCCTCCACTCAACAACAAAGAATGGTATTTGTCTAAGCAAACAAATACTCAAAAATATAATCTATCAACAACCTCCTCTTGCTGCCCTCCTTTTCCTTTTATAAGATGAGAAAGCTCTTGAAAACCCTAAAACACTTTGATGATTTAGCCCTTTTCACATTAGAGGCTTCCTTCTAGAACTGCGCTATCCATTTTGGAGATGCAATGAACCTAGACAGCACTGTTGATTTGGTCAAGGTTGACCCAGTCTTTAGCTCATACCTTTTTCACAGCTGCAAGTGATTATTTACATAGCCCTGATTTGTCTTTTTTCACATGGGCATTGATTTATTCATACTTTATAGGAGTTTTACATGACATCCTTTATTCATATATTCATGAAACATTAATCAAAACAAAATTGAATGTTCCTCTTAGCTAAGGCTAAGTGGGAACATTACAGTCCTCCCCTCCAAAATGTTTCTTGTCCTCAAGAAACTGACAGGGTAAGAGCTATAGTTCTTCTTATTCTCCATTGATAGCACCATCAAGGATCAATCTCTCATCATGGACTAAGTGCTCATCAAGCCAATACATCAGAAACTTCTCCTCCAATGCTAACATGATAGGGGCATAGTCTATCCCTTCAGGAGTGAAAAACTCAACAGAAATAAACATGGGTGAGGCAATGTCAGATCTATTACATGTATCATGAAGTACTGGATAAAGTTCCATCCCATGTGGTACATATACACTGCCCACTTTTTGCCCATACAAACCCATAAACAATACCAATATATCATCTATGTATGGAAGCAAAATAACATATATGCAAACTAAAATTTGCACTTGAGGAGGTGGGTCACAATCCCACATAAGGCACCAATGTAGTGCACTCCTTGTTTTGAGTAGATCTGAGTGTGGTAGGTGGTACTCCCACCACATATTTTCTGCATGGGTCACTTTGACATGGCTAAAAGTGAGGCCCAAGTTAGGTGCCTTTGGGAAGCACCCATCATGATAGAGAATCTCCCTTTTCACCTGAAGGGAGTGGCCAGATTTAGAATTTTGATTGGCCTCATCAATGCCATGAGATCTGCATGTAATGTCACTCCTTGTAGGAGCCATGGCCTGCATACATATGGTAATAGAATGTGTCAAATCAGAAAAATAAACATGCTCCATAAGATTAGATTCTTTACCATGTAAGTCTCCCACACACAGAGTTAGGCATGGCCATTCCTCCTCTTTTAAGAGAAGGAGGAGATGGCTGAAATATCTCCTGCATAGAGTCCGTTGGCTACCCCATATCCTCATAACTATTTCACTCTTGTAAGTGTTGATGTAGTTCCTCCCAATCATAGTGCCGATGTAGCTCTTCCTTCATACCCTCCCAATCAAAACTCCTCATGATCGAGTAAATCTTTGCTGACTACATATAGCTGGAAAGGAACTCTTTATGTGCTCTTTGTAACATTTCTTGCTTAAGCTTGGAAGCTTAAGACAATAATACTTTACCAAGATGATAGATGACCCCTTCATGGACCAAATAGCCTCCTCCTCGCTTCATGCCATCTAATATCTTCCCAATGTGCAGATCTTTGGAGTACTCCACAACGAGTTGAGATCTCCAATAAGGATCTACATAGCTCAACAAGGAAAGCACTGTTGATGCATCTATGGTGGTGCTTGCCTTGTTTTTTATTGTTTCTTTGACATTATACATGCCAAAATTGTTTGTGGGAAGGCTGATCCTCCCCCTTGCTTCCTCCCACAGCGCTGTGGCTTTCTCTTCCATTGTTTCAACACTTGGTGAGGCTTTCCCCACATGATCAGAATCTAATGGCATTCCAAGTGGCTTGCCATGAGGTAGGAATGTTCCTTGCAACATTCTCATAAACATGAGAGAAGGAACTGTGAAGTCCTTTCCCCCACTGTGCAATTCCATATTTTTTGTTTGGGTGGAAACATTAGGTGAAGGATAGGTGTGCATGCCTTGAATGATTTGTTGTTTCCCACTATTCAAATCCACCCACTCCATTTGCAAGGCCTTCCAATAAATGGTGACTTTTCCCAAGGTAATCAACCATTGGACACCCAAGATGATGTTGGTGTCTGGTATGTCAACTACAAAGAAATGGTCCACCAAGGTGTAGGTTCCCATAGTCATAGAAAGTGATGGAACATACTGCATGCACTGCATAGTTCTATCTCCCAGAACCAAAACAGAGAACCCATCAAAAGTATCAGTGGGGATCCCTCTCCTCTACACAAGGTGAGCATCAATAAAGTTGTGGGTTGCCCCACTGTCAATCAGAATAGACACTATTTGGTTCATAACTGAACCTTACAATCTGCGGGTCAAGTACTTGGGCACTCCTCTCAAAGAAGCAAGAGTCCCACTTGTTGGAGCAAAGGCTCCTTCTTCCTCTCTGGATGGTGACTGATCCTCCCCCTCATCATCACCAGCGCTGTGACCTCTCCTATCTCCATCATTTCCCTCTTCCTCCTCAAAATTAGAGAAGACTTCAATATAGTGTTCTCTTCTAGTAGCACATCTATGTCCTGATACCCATGGCTCTTGACAAGTGAAACATAACCTCTCTTTCCTCAACTCCCTCCAAATATCAATGTCAAGAGATTTCTTTAGTGAGCTCTCCTTGGGTGGAGCAACTTTCCCTTCTTTCCCCTAGAAGAGTGATGGGTTCTATTTTGGAAAGTTGTCTTTTCTCTTGGCAAGGCATCTTGGAGATCCCTAGCTCTCTCAATGGCATCATGCAAAGTGATGGGCTTGGTAGACTTAAAGAACCCATGCAAAGGTTCCTCCAGGCCATCAATGAACATGTAGACTCTCCTCGCTACTGATAGATCAAGGACCATTATAGACGACCTCAGGAATTCAGAGATATAGGCTTATGCATCTCCTATCTGCTTAAGATTTTCCAAGCTTATAAAATGGGCCTCCGAATCTTTCCGATCAAATCTCTCCAATAGTATTCAAGTGAACTCAGCATATGTAGACACATTGTTGTGTCCCAATGTAGATAGACCATGAAACCACCAGTTGTGGGCTTCACCCTCAAAATGCAAAGCATCAATCTTGATGGCTTCCACTTTGGGAACTTTATTCAACTGGAAATAGATGTCCAACTTTTCCACCCATGCTTTGGCAGAACAAGAGGGTGATCCATCGAACTTAGGAAAGAAGAACCTGCCCATAGTGTGGTTTCTCCCATGAAGGAAACCTCCATCTCCATATTGCTGCCATGGCTTCCTCCAGTCCTTGAGATGGAAAAAGTCTTGAAAGCTCAAGTTATCCTTGAACCTTTGGCTTTGTGAGTCATATTCCACAAAGTAACCTTCCAAGGAGGTTGGCTCTTGTGGTTCCTCATTCTCTACAGCCAAGAAGGTAGGCATAGTAGAGCATTGGGAGGCCTGTGGGACTTCCGGTATGCTCACCGGCTGACCAGTCCCATAGTGAGATATTTCAGAGCTTTCTCCTTGATGGAATCTCCCAAGGGACTCCCTCATTCTATCCACCCTCATCTCTTTTATCTCCTTGGACAGATCTTGCATAGCCTCCAAGAGATTTTTTGCAAACTCCTCTGCTTCCTTATCTTTATCATTCAGAGATTCAGGGGCTTTGCCTTTGTCTTGACCCTTGTCAAGGTCAACAGTAGTATAGTCATACTTTTTATGACTTCTATTCTGATATCTCCTCTCCCTCTCAGAAAGAGGATCTTCATCTTCGGAATGCAGCATGAATGGTGCTCCAATTCTATTACAAATGAAATAACTCAGAAATAGATTGCAAAAAACATAGATACAGAACTAGACAAAACCATGGCGGAAAAGAGGCTTCAGCCTCATGACATTCTCATCATTCTCTCTAATTAAAAGAATTTAGTTTACAATTTAAATAGATGAGAGACAATGTCTAAGATAGTCTGTGCTATCTAAAATCCTTTGGTTGAGATAATTTCTCACCAAAAACCCACCAAGATAGGAGTTACTAAACAAGCTCCAATATTTGAGGAACAACCCAAGAGTTAGGCACATATTCCTAACCTGGAATATTAAATTAATTTATTTATTATTTTGGATTTATTATTGTTATTTGAGAGAGGCTAACATTCCCCACTTCAATGAAAAATGAAAAATAAGAATGAGGAACCATCTTCCAAGTTCTCATGTTGAACCTCAAAAAACATTGCTTGAAAAACTGCCAAAGCTAGATGCTAAAAAACTGCAATCTGAAGAGACCATGAGTCAGTTGTATGTCTGATTCATCTCTGAATGTTACTTGAAAACTCCATCAAGTGCCAAGTTGCAAAAGGATCCATCTGTCCTTTGCATGAAATCAACATCCTTTGTCCACTGACAAAATTTGTTCAAAGCCCACTAGCTGATGATGTCAAAAACAACTCACTGTTGCTTTTGCTGTGCTGAAAACTGCTCATTGCTTCTTTGTTGTCGACTGCCCACTGGAAAATTTGTTGATGCCCACTGGCTACTTTTTCTGGTTTTTTTGAGACTTTCAGTCTGACAACCACTGTAAATTTCATTGACATTTTCCCCCCTTTGTCAACTGAAAGGAGAGACACTTCTCTTGGAAAGTATTTCTGAACTCCCCCCCTTTAGGTGTAGGATTTTTACACTGGTGTACTCCCTCGTTAAACTACACGAGAGTACCATCATATTTTCACTGTTGGTTGCACTATGTGTGATTGTATGCGATTGTAGAACTAAGACAATCTTTTGACTGTGGATGACCATTTCCAAGGGTCGATCCATTCATAATGTATCTTCAATCTGATTGATTTTTGTTGGTTGCAACATTTTTCTGAGGAATGATTGGGCTTGCCACAATGGTGACAAGGATGGAGATCAAAAGACTGATCTTCCATATGACCGGTGCTTTGAAAATGAGAACACTTCGGTTGGACTTCAACTTCAGGTTGCGAGCAATTCTGTTTGTCTACAAATTTGTGTTGCATGCATTACTGGTTGTCTACAACTTTCTCAGAACTTGCTGAGGTGAGTTGTGAAAGAAATCCTGAACTGATGAACTTAATTGGCTTGGAATAATCCGAGATACTCAAGCTGGTGTCATCATTGGCATATCTTAAGCCGCGTCGATTCTTGTTATTGTGAATTTCTTCCCAGGGCTTGATGATGGGCTTGGAAGAAATTTGAACTGGAACAACTTCGACACTTGAAGTTGTTGGGATGAATGACTTATCATCTGGATGGTTCAAAGACTTGAAAGTATCACACTTTTCTTGCAGTTCAATCCTTTTAAGTTGCGATTCGAGTTGAAGAAACTCAATAGTTTCATGTGTTTTTTGTAGATGCCGTGAAAGATTAGCAAGAGTGTCTTTGCTGATGTGCACCATGTCTTCATCACTAGAGATGATCAAACTGTGAAGAATGTTTAACAACTAAATATGTTGTTCCATTTTAACTTGTGCTCTTGAAATCAGGCTCTCTTGTTGTAGATGTCATTCTTTGAGTTGTTTCACTTGATTTTGGTACTTGAAGGACAGGATCGCTTGCTATGTGACTTGAATGGCACACTCGCTTGATTTGTGGCTTATTGCGCTTGCTTGGAACACTTGCTAGAATTGTAGAATTTTCTTGCTTAAACTCTGGAATTCACGCTCGCTTGATGACAATCACATTTGTTTAAGCACTCACTTGACTTACTTGATGACTTCACGCTCACTTGAGTGAATAGCCATGCTTGCTTGATGTCGATCTCAACTTGCTTGATTGTTTTAACTAGTTTGGTTGCTTGGATGGTTGTTGTAATGAACTTCACTCTGGCTCGCTTGAAGGTTTGAACTTTGTACTTTCTTGATGCAAATTGCTTGAATGAATAATCACGCTCGCTTGCAGGAGATGTGAACTTGTTTCTTGTTTTCTTTAGAAATTTGTGCACTCACTTGATTTTGCGTAAAGGAAGGGTGTCGAACACTGTCGAAAATGCACCCAAGAAAGCTTACAATGATTTTAACAATTCACTTTAAAACAATGAATTCCCTTTTCCTCTTAAAAATTCATTAACAATGAATTTTTAATGATTCACTTAAATCAATGAATTTGATTACAAGTTCTGGAATGGATTTGCAACAACGCTGATGTAGACTTTGCTTTGAAATGCATTAACTTGACTAAGTGAATTTGATTTTTGATGTAGAATGTTGATGTAGATAATCTTTGATTATTGGTTGTAGTGACGCAAATGCACGTGTAGAGCTTAATTTTCTTGCCTTGCAGCTGTTTCATTACATGTGTTGTGCTTGCTGATATTGAACTTTATGTATGTGATATTAAATGAAATCATTGATGTGTCACGACTAGACACAAATAAAAAGAAACAACATGAAGCCATAAAAAAATGCACCATCACAAACACACATGGTGTACCTAAGATCCCCTTATTCAATTTTGGGTGGATCTAGGACACAATCACCAAAAAATGATATCTTTATTAAGTATTGAGTACATAAGAAATCTCCACCTTCAAGTAATGAATATGCCAAGCTCACAACCCTTGGAAGCAATTTTTCTTCAAAATATGGATATTCATCGACTCAGTCTCTCTCAAAGTAAACCAATACTTTGAATTACAACAAGAAATTTCTCTAAAAAATTGGACTTATCACTCCAAATACAAAACACTTATCCCTCCAAATTTACAATAAATCACCTTATCTCTCCAAATTACAAAAGACAACTGATCACTCTAACCTTCCTCATGCTCTGTGATTACAAATCATAGTCAAATTCCACTTCATGAATATTCAAATTAATTATTCGAATTTCAATTAGATACCCAGCCAAGTCTTTGGGCTCTAAGTCTTCGGTTCTCACACCTTGCGGCCATTGCAATTAGAATTTTCCTTATAATTAAACCCACTATAAAATATGCCATAACATAAAATTCATCATATATATGGGTTTTATTTAATGGCTCACGGAGCATTTCATTTCATTCGAAGTTAGAACCCTTATAAAGTTCACATGCCAATAAACATTTACACCATACCTGGCATTAAAACCCATGCCCAATATGCATGGATGTTCATTCGGGTCCCACACTTTCAGATCTCACTCATTAATAAACACTTTTCAAATGAATAAATGGTGCTCATACCTTGCGTTAACAACCCTACAGCTTGGTGATGCGACCAGTGTTCGATCCCGAGGTCAGAGCATCCAACGAATATCGCATTTGTTTGCTCTCATTTGAAGCTTATGCAAAAACCATTTAGTTTTTGAATTCCTTCTGGGTTCCAAACCTTCTTCACACACTTATTCAACAATCCCTTCTCACTGTTTCTGCTCATGAGTCCGCTTTCAAAACATGTGCCTTCATTTTTCGGTTCTTTAATCTGAAACCTCCATGCTTAAATAAGCCATCTCTGTGCCATCAATTGACCGATTCAACATAATGCAATTCTTCATGCCAATTCTCCAACACATCATTCAAACCAAGCAACCCACTTCATGAAATCGACCCTTTTCAAATAAGACTCATTACAGATTTTTGATTCAAGGTTTCATTCTAAACTGCAACTCTACGAGAATTTTACTGTTCCTTCTGACTATGCACTCCATGACTCCTCATACAGGCTTAGACCACCGTTATGCTGAGATTCCATTCCACTCGGGTATGTGCACAAATTCCCATAGCTGTCTTAATCTTCAATGGGTTTTGGCACCAGAAGAAACGGATGATTTAACAGTGATTAGCAAGGAGGATTCAAGAAAAAGCAGCACTGGTATTAGTGAATCGTATCAGAAAGTTTCAACTTCGCCCTTTAAAGCCTTTGCAAGGAGACGGTTCTTAGAGAGAGTGTTGGTAGAGTCGAGAGAAAGAATTCAGGCACAGAAGGTGAAAAACACTGGTAATAACATCTGCTTTTCCATAGAAAAAATAAAACAGAGATCTGAGATTGTAAACCATAGAAACCTCGTTGTGTACGGATCACCTCACATTGTATATATGTATCATTGACACCATCACATTGCAGAGACTATGTCGGATTGAGCCAAAAATCATGTATAAATAATTGTAGTATACATCAAATAATGACATATAATTACAGAGATGCAAAACTATGTCAAACACTACTATTAGAAAAAGATGCGATACCAAACTATTTAGTTTCCTCGTTCATTAGCCCATCGTGCAGATCTCTCTTGGACTGGTACTATCTCTACTTCCAGTAGTCGAGCTTGCAGGCTTTTACAGATGTCGACAACATCGGGGTTCTTTCTGACACTACCGTGGTGTCTTAGGCGCAAATTCAAAATGAAATCGACTCTTACTTTTGCAATCCATATCTCGCCATGTCAAAGGATGGGTGTACCCTGTTCTAATACACCCTCACCAAATTAATACCAAATCAAAAACACAATATACTCTCGCCCATATGGCTCTGATGCCACATATTAGAAATGAAATAACTCAGAAACAAGTTGCAGAAAACATAGATACAGAACTAGACAAAACCATGGCGGAAAAGAGGCTTCAGCCTCATGGCATTCTCATCATTCTCTATAATTAAAAGAATTTAGTTTACAATTTAAATAGATGAGAGACAATGTCTAAGATAGTCTGTGCTATCTTAAAATCCTTTGGTTGAGATAATTTCTCACCAAAAACCCACCAAGATAGGAGTTACTAAACAAACTCCAATATTTGAAGAACAACCCAAGAGTTAGGCACATATTCCTAACTTGGAATATTTAATTAATTTATTTATTATTTTGGATTTATCATTGTTATTTGAGAGAGGCTAACAAATGCTAGCACAGGTTGTGCCAAGAGTGGAGCTTCGATACCACTATAATGATCCTTTTTCAGGATTCTCAGGATTCTGTTTCAGAGATGGACTATAGAAGCATTTACTGGATGTGTCACCTTTAAAATAAAGGATGAAATATACAGTCTACCTGGCCAACTGTAGACTCTATCTATAGAACTTGGAATAACCCTTTCTGAGGAATTTCAATAAGGTGTTCAAGGAAAACACTTTATAAGTAAAAATATGCAAAAATAATGCAGATCAGGTCTTGGTTCCCCTCATTTATGTTGTATGTGACTTATATATGTAATTTCATCAGAAAAAAATCAGTTTAGGCACATTAAACAGATCTCCCAAAAAGTAGACTAGCTAAAAAGCACCCAAAGGGGAAGGCTGCAGTCAAATGCAAGCACTGCTTCAGGAATTGCGCAGTTTTAGCTAATGTTCAGTGGAGATCAGAAAGAGAACTGATATCTCAGTATTACAGCAGCAAATAATCATTATGATAAAGCCATTTCATTATACAGTAGAAAGCATGAGCCAATACAGCAATAAATTTTTAGAAAAGAGAGCAGGAGCACATGTATATTTGCAGAAATGCTTCAACAACGTTATTTTTCAAGAGGTTCAGAAAATGTAAGTTAAAAATTAGATCTAGAGCATATCTATGGACAAAATATCAGATCCATATCAGATCTGGAAACTCTATAGTTTTCTCTACAAGATCCACTTGGAATTTTGACAAAAGCATGCATGAATAAGAGTAGATCTGAGAAACAAGTTGTAGATCTGGAAACTGCTATAGTAAATTTATGAATATATCATTTCACTACAATGGATCAGGTCTGAAAAAAACATAGATCAACAAGCCATCCCATGGATCACCAAGTGGAAGGCAAAGCCCAACACAAGAGATCTCTGATCTAAACTACGAGCAAGACAACCTGCAAACCCTCATACATAAATAACATATTTCTCCCAGTGGGACAGCACTGTAGCTCAAAGACACAGAAAAATACTGAATAACTGCATATCTTAAGTACAAGGAATGATACACTCTTCCAGGAGGTCAAAGGACCCACTCCATGGAGAGAGGCTCTCAAAATACACTAGATCTCTGCAGATCTAGATCACTACTTGCTGCAGCTTGCAGAGACAGCAAAACCCTCAATGGATCAGTGCTACCAATGTAAGTAGGAGCTTGGCCTCAAGCCTAATAGTGGTTCATTTCAGCAAACTTTCCTCCTTCAATCATCAAAGGAAGAGGTGAAACTCCTACACAGGAATTCCAAATACAATCCTCCACTCAACAACAGAGAAAGGTATTTGTTTACGCAGACAAATACTCAGAAATATAATCTATCAACAACCTCCTCTTGCTGCCCTCCTTTTCCTTTTATAAGATGAGAAAGCTCTTGAAAACCCTAAGCCACTTTGATGAGTTAGCCCTTTTCACATTAGAGGATCCCTTCTAGAACTGCGCTGTCCCTTTTGGAGATGCAATGAACCTAGACAACGATGTTGATTTGGTCAAGGTTGACCCAGTATTTAGATCAAACCTCTTTCACACCTACAAGTGATTATTTACATAGCCCTGATTTGTCTTTGTTCACATGGGCATTGATTTATTTAGACTTTTTAGAAGTTTTACATGTCCTCCTTTATTCATTTAATCATGAATCATAAATTGAAACAAAATTGAATGTTCCTCTTAGCTAAGGCTAAGTGGGAACATTACAATGACTTAGATGTAACAACCGGTGTAGACGAAGCCACATAGACAGTAGGCTGAACTTGGACAGATGTAACAATAACCGATGGATCTGATGCCGAAGGTGAAAATCCTAGCGAAGGGAGGACTGAACTCCGAAGAGGAGTTACCATGCTAGATTGTGCTATGGATGCAACACCAGACATAATATGACTCAAACACCTATATTCGAGCAGAAGTGACACTGATGGTGGAGAAGATTGGATAGAGACACGAAGAAGATCTTTGGGAAAGAGGTGATATCCTCCTATGGAAACAAGAATTTCTTCACTGCCAACAGGACTAGAGGAATCCATATCTGATTCTGCCATAAAATCTTCGAAAAGACTACGAGGACTAGGAGGTATCGCATCAGTAATAAATGGTGATCCAGACGTAAGAGGAGGAAATTCTCCTTCTTCCCCAAAACCAGACCAAGCACTTGAAGGAGGCCAATTGAACTCAACTGGCTCGTCAGGTAGAGATAGAGTAGCAAGAGGCTGGACAAACGGGAGAATAGGCTGCGAAAACTCAACAGACATAGTGTACTGAGGGGTTTCAAAAGAAATGTCCAGAAAAGAACCACCACTAGGAAGTAGCAAGGACGACGAAACTGGAGGTTCCGCCACTTTGACTGTATATCAGAATCGGAAGGAAAATAGATAACCAATCGAAGACTCCAAGATAAAAAAACTAAGGAAAAAAAAAATAGGCCAAGTAATAAAACTTTTAATTGGCGTGTGATCGTAGGTGATTAATTTTTATGACACTAAAACCAAATTTCATTGTTTCATGTTTGAAGAGTCGAGAAATAAGCGAAAGATGACTCTAGTCACTTTCAATTTGAAACAAGAGTGAAAGGACAAGTACTCAATGATCTCCTATCTTGTTTAAAGAGTCATGAAAAGATCAAAATGACTACTCAAGTACTCTAAGCAAGAGGGTATACTAGGTTTCCATGAACTTCCATATACACCTTGGTGATCAAATGAAAGAGAAATGACCAAGGAATTAACGTACATGCAAGTAGGCTCCCCAAATGCTATGTTCCGTGTATCACGGTTACAAACGGCAGAATCAGCTTCCTATGGATAAAAGGATTGCAGCCTAGGGGGTTCTCCCTTTATATAGTCAATGGTAAAGGGAGCACAAGTCCGTACTAGCATTGTCTAAAGCCAAAAGGCGAATGACAGCTACTAGGTTTTAAGTCGCCAGAGCACGTCTCTAGCCTAGACCACTAGAAATGTTGTGTTAGGTTTCAATGTTGCATTAGGTTCATTGAGTAAATTTTAAAGTTGATCTTGGATTATGTTTCAATTTCAAGGCCCTATCAAATTTGGAGCTCAACTTCCTAAATGAAAACTATATGCAAATGAACATCATTTTCAATTCGATGAATGCGAGTTATGAGAAGGATAGAAATCTTTCAAACAATAACAAACAAGGAAGGTATGCGAAGAAAACCTCTAATGACTCTAATGCAATTAATCAAAATGAAACTCTTTCGTAGATTAACAAATGCTAGTTATGAAAAAGAAAATTTCAATTTCGATGCAAAGAAAGAATGCAAAATATATTAAATTTTTTTTTTTCAAATGAAACGAAGCACACCATGCACTAATTCAATGAAAAACAAAACACGATCTTGAGTATGTGAATGTAGGAATTGGAATTGAATGGCTCAACCAAATTCAAAACAAACACAAGAGAGCACTCAAATTAATGCCGCAATCTTTCAACCAAAAAGGAGAGTTTTCCAAAACGACCCAAAACAAGAAATGTTATCAATTCTTGGAGCAATAAGGAGAAGGATCAATCAAAAAAATGAAAATATCATTCAACCAAAACAAATACTCAAAAGGATCAAGAAAACTCAGCACAATCGACCTAAGAACGAGACAAACAACAATCGAAGAGACTTGGTTTCCAAACAGAAGGCTCAGTGCACAAAGACACTTAGAAACCCTAAGGCCTTAAACCACACTGACACGAAGATGGACAAATGACTGAGAAAAACCAAGTCTACAGTAGTAAAAATAGTCTCAAAGGCTTAATTACACACAAAAATAACCCAAAGGCAAGCATAATTGACCAAAGTCTCATCAAGCAGGGTAAATCTAATTCTATAGGAGTTGGCGTGACTATGAGGCTATATTCAGTGCCAAACAGGGGTTGGCATGATTGCACCAAAAGCAACCTGTGCCAATCGGCATGACTGTTCAAACGAAAAATGTGCTAAGACAGATAACTATAGAAAAATGAAAATCCAAAGAGCAGAGGTCAGTCTTGACACTCTAGAGCTGAACAAAGGATGGCAAGCATGCTGGCAAACCAGAAAAAGACAAACAAGCAAGCCAATGACCGAAATTGACCCAACAAGCTAAAACAAAAAACTCACACTGATCCCCAGCGGAGTCGCCAATTTGTTAAGAAGGTAAATCCTCTTTGTGGACAGAGATGATCCCTATAGCCCTAGGGTGGGTCTAGAAACAAAGAGACATGTTAGAATGTAGGTTCCTAACTACAGAATGAAAGAGGACATGGTAGATCGACCTACCTGGAATCCAATGTTGTTGTTGCGGTTGTAGTAGTCGTGACCTCTCGCTCCTGCCTTGGCAAGTCAAAATCTGTCTGCAGTCATGCTCGGATAACATAGTAAACAAAAGCAACATACAACATAATAATTCCATTATTAATCACTAACTAGAAAAGAGGGCTAAGCACGTTGCATCAAATCAAACAACATAACACAAAACGGGAACCCAAACACTAGTCATGTATATATTGATAGAAGGAAGAGGTAAAACTAATTCTTTGACGTTGCAGTCTCCTCCAGCGGGGTTCAGCCGAAGCACGTCTCAGATACTAGTCAAGGGTTTCAGACTGGATGAGGGCATGGACTTAAGCTCCCTCACCGAAGTTCCTCCTTGTTCTATCTCTTTCACAATGCAACTCTTGAATCTTCTATGCTTAGCTATTCAACTATAGTATCAATTCTCCAAGTTCAGCTAGCTTGCTCTAAGAGATATAGCTTATTTTATAGAGGAAAAAGAGGAGGTTAGGATCCCTACAAAGATGGGAGGGAGGCCTATCCTTTAGGAGTTTTTCATGGGAGGTGGAAAACCATAAAATAAAGGAGGGAATCTGTGGTTATTCAGTCCAGCCACTCCCAATGACTCATCCTCGAAGTTGTTGAAGTGGAATATTCACCTATATTTTTTTAAACCATTCCATAAACAGCTTGGAATTGGTGTTTAACTGAGACATAGCGCCAACTGGCATGGGCCTAGTGTTGATTTTCCCAATCAGTGCGGGGGTGTAACTCGCTACTCTCACCAAGGAAAAAACAAGGGTTTTTACAGTGCTGCTCAAGGAATTGTCAACAGGAGGAATATTTCTCTTATGCAAAGGGATGCAATGATGGTCTTTTCAAGGCATGACACTTCATAATAGTCACAGAAATGACCCTCCAATGTGTGAGTTGGGGATTGCAAGGACAGTGACAAAATGCTTTGTAACAGGATGGGACTACCGTATTCCACCTGACCCTAGATTGGCTTAGCCAAATCTCTCTTCAGTGAATCACCCCCATTCCATATTCCAAGCATGGATGCTACCGGAGTTCTCCACCTACACTGAGAGGAATTTTACTACCTCCTAGTCTCTCAGGATTTACCGTAATCCATAATTTGATACAGGGATCAGTAGGCCCTACACCGAGACCCATTGTCTAGGCTTTACTGTCCATCCCCTCCTTGGACTAATAGGCCCAATGGAGAGAAATCTACCTCTTGTCCTTACCATATATCCCTCAATTCATTGGAAAGGATTCTTAGGCCCATTGAGGCACATAATCATGACTTTACTACAACCCACATTTAGGTTCATGGTTCAGTATGCCAGTGGATTTACCGTAATCCTTAGTACGATTCAGGTATCATTACGCAATGTGTTTGTCATTACGGAGATCCACCTCACTCAGCTTGAAATCCATCTGGGAATCCAGCTCAACCAAAGTATGAGAACCCATGTCATCATGGCTATCCGAAAATGGAAAGGCTAGGCTGAAAACACCTTCACACCTGTAAAAACCCATGCCATGAAATAAAATAACCACATGCAATACCATGCATGGAAAATCTACCAAGGAAGTCACACATGCAAATCAATACTTGCAAAACATCCTATTGTAGAAACTTGATCCTACTCTTCCTTGCTTTCTCCTTCCTTCCTCTTACCTTATGTTCTTATCTTGATCAAATACCAAAGTTCTCCAAGGAACTCTAAGTGTCCAAGTGTGACAAAGAGAGAGAGATAGAGAGTAATGAGAGAGCTCCAAAACTGAACGGAAAAAAGGTACGAACTAATCCGCATAAGAATTTTCATTGATTATGCATCTATTTTCTTCATTTTCCATTATTTTCCTTCATTTTCCTCACATGCAACATGTGACCTTTCACCTACCTTTTCTCCCAATTTCCATTGATTTCATAAATAAATGTGTCAAAAATAATGTTTTCCTCTTTAATTCCTTTGCCATTGCCTTTCCAAATTTCTTTAGCCATAATAGACCAAATAAACACCCACTAGGATGTTTTTCCCAACATTTATCTTGGAATAAGTGTCCCATCAACCGTGGTTATTATTTTTTCCTTTACTAACTTTTCTTACATGGCATTTTTACCAGGGTTGTTACAAATCAACTACCCTTGGAAGGTCGCTCCCCAACATCTCAATGAAGGCTATAAATAACTCCACATTCCAACCATATGGCATTAGGATTTTCCCTTTTCAAAAAGCTACAAAACCCCCATAAGTTTCTCCAAAATAAATTTCTTAAACAACTCTATCTTTTCTTTATCCAAGATAAAATGAGGAGAAAAAAAGCATACCTTCAAAACCTTCGCTAATTTTCCCCTTTCATGCTCCTTATAGATGTTGGTGAAACACTAAACTCCTTTTTTTGGCTACATACTTAAAATCACACACGTTTTCACCTTCACCATTTGAAATATCCTAAATAATATTCACATTCTTCTTGTGGTTTGTGAATCAAAAAGAAAAATTATAATTATCATAATCAAAATCTAACCATGTCGCTATACTCTTAATATGCTAGTCTACCTCCCTATCCTGTAATAATGTTTCCCTGTTAATCTCTAAATATATTATACCAATATATTCATTCCCAAATAATACACCCCTAGAGTTATTATTGAAGTAAATTATTTTTAGAGACTCTCGTACACCCCTTGCATTTAAATAAAGAGGCTTCATTTAGTAACATTATTCAAGGCTCACTCCTATATGAGATCCCATGTTAAGGTTTTTTATTCCCTCGTAAGACATTAATGAAAATGTGTTTTGAACATGGTAGAGCTGAAAATTTCTATTGGTTCTTGATCTGCCCATCATGCTCTTAGGTCCCAATATTTATATTCCTCTAACAAGGCTTCATTGAAAGGAAACATCCCTTTTAAACACAATTGATAGGAAATTCCCATGAAATCAACACCAGTACAAGAAGAATGATGATGTAAAGGGTCCCTCTCCCCGCACTTCAAAAAAGATATTGGTGACCTCTTCACACTTCAAGATGAAAAGGGTCTCTTTTGTAGCTTGGGAGATGAATTCTATTTTAAAAACTCTAAGGTTCCTCTACAAACCTAAGGTTAGTTCCATTTCTCAAAATGGGGAAAAATTAAAAACCATCTTGCTCCAAGAAAGTTTCATGTGAAAGGTGTTTATTTTGAGACTTACCATCTACTAAGAGTTTGTAAGGAAGGTTTTTTTGGATGCATACATCCTTGGAAGAAAAAAAATGCAACAACTTCCTCCCTTTCTACCTTTGATGAGAGTACACTTGTCATCCATTTCCCTACCATAGAGGAACTTTCCACGGCCCCCTTATCTACTCCAATAATCAAGAAGAGACTATATGGTCTACAACATGCACACATTCCATCCCCAATTGAGGCATGGCCTCACTCCAGTCTACAACAATAGAAAAGCACCATCTCATAAAGTCTCAAAGTTATCTAAATTTCCCGATGAAGTAGTCTCCATAGATCATGAAATAGATTTATTTACCTATGAGTTTTTTCAAATAAGAGTCCTATATGTAAATCCTAATAATTGGATTTTGGGTTGATATCTACACACTTACAATATACCATCTAACTAAACATTTTCAAACAAAATAAAACCCACTAAACCTCTGTTTTTTAGATGAGGCCACTCCTTTCTAACAAATGCTCAATTTGAAGAAGTTGTTTCTTACATTGGCACAACTTATTTATAAAATTATTAGGAAAATAGTTGACCACATGGTCGACATCATGATATCACAGACATATAAAATGGATAAACTCAGCATTATCGTAATCCAAACATATTTATATACTACCAGTATCCTGGTTCCACATTAATACATTCAACCAATCTGTTTGTTAGATCAATACCAATGGGAATATTTTCCATCGTCCTATGCATAGAATATTTGTAGGATGGATCCAACCTGAGGGTCTTTTGAAATAATTCCCCAAATCCCATAAAAACTTATCAATCCAAATATTTGAAGGAAAATTGGCAAGTTTAACAAAAATGGTTAGTTCCTCATTACTTCTTAATGTGGGTCAAAATAGGGATGCCAAAATTTCAAGTTGAGCAGACGGTTTCCCTGGAACCATCAATCCCTTAATATTTTTAGTATATCTACCTTGAAAACAAATAAAAATCATAGCCACTCCTTCATCAGGAAGTAAAAAGTTTGTTGATAACCAAGTGAAAACTCTAAATGTTGTTGTATCCACTTTGGCATAGATATTTTAGATATGGATAGCCGAAAGAAACACCGAAATAATTTTTTATCGACATAATCTAGGGCATTTTACACTCTTAAATATTCATCAATTTTCATCTTGATACTACCCTCATCATAGTTGATCATTTTTTCCCACTTCTTTGAGGCGATTGGCTTCTCCTTCTTGTCACTCCCCATAAAACCCCACTACCTATTGCTTGCAAATTCCCCCAAATTAAAATAATACCCCGTGAATAATATCATAGTCAGCTTCATATCCTACATCCTCAAGGGTTGAAAATTTTGTGGTAAATCTCCTTGATTTGAGCAAATAAGAAAATAATGGGCATATTACTTGTCTCTTCCTCTAGAATAAATTAATAATAAGATATTGAGAATGTATCTTACTTCCATGAAATTTAAAATATTCCACATGGTTATCCCTTATTCTGACACCAACACTTTCCTTTCAAGAAATATTAAGCACCATGCACTAATTCTTAGTGTCAGTGGCTTACTACCTTCTCATCCCGTCCATAAAATATCATATTTTCAACAAATATTATGCACTATCCACTAAGTCAATAGTTTTCTTACTAGATTTTCATCGTGTCCATTGAATATAATATTATTCCTATCCAATAATAGGATGGAAAGGAAGTAAGCCAATGATTGAGTTATCACATGGTGCTTAATATTTACCCCTACAATTCCACTCATGATTTATCCACTTCAACATCCATAAGACTATGGCATCCAAAATCCCTCCCAAGTGCCATTGTACTGGAACTTGTTGTCAATTCTAATGTTTCAAAACATTAATAAAAAATATCTCCATCACATACCACAACCATATATACTTTTTCAGTTAGCCTTTAAAATTTTCCACATATACAATTAAGAGTGGGAGAATTCAAGGAATTCCAACCCATCTAGTATATCTAATAAAAAATTGACCAATTCACTTGTCGAAAGAGTAATCCTACATTTTTTCTACAAAATTTCCCCAATATAGGGTTTTTGCATGCAAAGGCACTCACCATCCCGATCCAACAGTGACACACTACAAGGAAAAGACCTTCTAGCAGAGGTTTTTGAGGAAGCCCCAATAAAAATAACCCAAAAATCTATTTGTAGCAGAGTCACTGGTGGAGTTGGGCGAGCAGGCGGATGTTTATTGGATGGTGCATTTAAAATCTACAAACGCACTGGTTCTTTGCTGTCCATACAAGCACCCATGTTGCATATAACATGGTGCACTATGGAGAATTTATTTTTATATATAAAAAAAAAACATGGTGAGCCAAATAACAAAATGTACTAGTGCCTGAATAATCGATAGCATTGGTTCCCTTCATGCAGTAAAACTACCCGATGGATACGACTAAGGAGCATCGATGTAGTTTTAAATTTCTGAAAAGTGAGGTGTTATTTCCCAACAATGCTCTGGTGCGGTAAATGTACTAAGACACCCTAGGGATTTCCCTAAAGAGCATTGATAGGAAGTTTTTAATTTCTAAAAATAGAGAAGTGCTATAGTAAAATAAAGCATCAATGTGGTACGTGTAAGGAAATGCCCAAGGGTGTTTAAAGAAAAGCACCGCGATAGTTTTTTTTTTTAATTTAAAAAAAAATGTGGTGTTGTTGGCTCTATCCATACTGCATAGTGCATAATATTTACCCACATGGTTCTACTTGTGATTTATCGACCTCAACATACGTAATATTAGGCCCTTCAAGATCCCTCCCAAAAGGCATTGTACTGCCACTTATTTTCGATGTCAAAGTTATTTTTGTAACTTTTCCATGACAACGTCTGCATCATGTTGAATATATCAGCTCGATCGGGGTAGGGAATTGAACAACTGACTTCACATGAAGGATTGCCTTAAGAGATCAACCGATCTTGGTGTATCCAAGACCCCATGGACTTTTCAATGTAAATGTTTAAAAAAAGTAAGAACAAAAATATCTCCATCCCTTGGATACGTTTTCACTAGCTTGAGACCCTTCCAAGTCTAGGGTTAAGAGCAAGAGAAGTCAAAGAAATTTCAAAGAAGTCCAACTCATCTAACTCATGTGAATAAAGATTGTTCAATTAACTTGCCCAAAGAGTATTGGTAGCATTTCTTCAACGTCAATTAAGGTCCATAAATTTGTCTATTTTGGCTTCTATAATTTTAATTTAATTATTAACCTTCCACTCAATATTCTATATTCATAGTAGTGTACAAAAATAAAAAGTTGAAATTTATCTCCAAAGTAATTATCCATTTTTCCAATTAATTAGAAAAAAAAATATTATATAAACAAGTGCCATATGAAGTGACTTACATTTGTTTAGTATGTGGTATTGATAAGCCATGAGATTCACCCATTATATTGTAACAAAACGTATTAACATATAATTAATTTGTATATTAATTATTTTAAGTAGTTAATAAGAATGGCTATTAGTTAATGGCTATTTACATTAAGTTTTGTTAATTTAAGTTAACAAAGTCAAATACAATAAAGAAAGTTTATGTTTTGTAATGGAATGAATATACACTTTCTTTCTTTCTTTCTTTTCTTTTATCTTTTTGTTTTTTACTCTAAAGCCCAACAGAGCCAGTACGTGAAGGAGATTATGTCGACCACCACCTAATTATTTTTTCATAATTTCATAATTATGTAATAATTATTTCATAATTGAGAAAAAGGTTTTGAACTTTTTCATTCCAAATGAGATCAACCTGTCCTACTTGTATATGTGTTGGCAAGGTATCCATTATTGTAGAAGTTTTATAACTTCTTAAGTGCCTAGGTGTCCAGATACATTCTCCCATATGATACAATGAATCTATATAATATCACCCTATCAAGAGGAAATGGGTTAGATTGAGCTAGGTCCATTCATATCTATATCTAGATAATATACTATGTCATTAGAGTTTTATTATTTTTGTGAGACCATCTTCATAGTGGGGGGATTCATTTTCCTAGTTGAATAGGAGAAGGATTGTGTTTCTTATGGTATATCATTTATGTATGTCGTTTGATTTTAATACAAAATTTGACTCCCTTCCTCTACATTGTTGATGTTATTTTCCATTGATATCTATTTTATGTCATTCATGTTGTGTATAGATTATCATTAATGGTTATTATGGTCAAAAAACCTTGCAGCAAGAGTTTTTGGTAGTGTTGGTTGGTTGTATTTGTGCAGGTTCTCAGCTTGGAGTTTGGAGGATAGGATATCTAGTGCCCCTCAAGTTGTTTGTACCAACTAAATATTGCATCCTCATGTGAAAGCTATGAGCCCTCACTTTCCTTTACATATTATGGTATTGTTTTCCTAACTAGAGGATTCCTTGAATTTCTCATTGCACTTTGATTGCACACATATTTGTCTAGTGAATCTCAGGAAAGATTCATGGAGTAATACCTCCTTGTTATTTTGTAATATTAGTCATAATTTATCATCTATCTATCTACTTAGTAGGAATCAAAATCACTTTTGCAAGATTACTTGCAACAAAGAAATATTAATTATCATATCTAGGATCTTTGCAATATTTTATTAACATAACTAGACAGTCAAATTAGTATAAAATATCCAAATTTTTCTAGATTTTTGACATTTTTTATTAATTGAATAACCCACATAATCAATCGATCATATTCATTTTACGCCATGATCCCACATCTACCCAAGTAACCATCCAACTAGGGTAGATATGCGACGAGAGGCTACTATTTTGAGATTCAACCTCCTAGGTGACCTTAAGGAAGTGGAACCAATGGAAACACATTATAAAAACCTTACACATCATTAGCAAGACTTGCAGGAACCATCCCAAACACATAGGTAAGTAGCCCATGGGTCCCGCTGAGGTTTTAACCTACTTAACCCCCAGATGCTTCAAGAACATGTGCATGAGTGGGTTTGATAGGCTCTGGAGGCTCCCACAAGCATGCATGGCTACATCAAGGGACTAGATTTCCCAGAATGTCCCTGCATCCATTGGATTTAAGGCACTTTTTCAGGTCTAGAGCCCATGCCACTGCCTAAAACTCAATGACAAGTTCAAAAATGAAATAAAATAGTGAAACAATGATGTATTGGAAAAATTGATGACAAGACCTAGACTGGACCCTACTAGCCATGACAGGAACTTCGTCAAAAATATCACATATATGTAATCTACTAATGTAAAAAAATATATTCGAACATAGGGGTCTCATACTTCACAGATAACCGCTAAGAAGAATTGTTCCCTTACATCATTAGTTGCAGTATCATCTATCAGGTCATAGAAAATTGTTATTATTTATAAATAAAAACATGATGAGATACATACATCATCACTATCAGAATGCATGCTCATAACTAGAATAATAACAAAATAAATATCATAGATACATCAATGATAGTATCCACATATAAACCTCTACATTTACACATCGAATTCCAAGGAAATAAATTTCTGATTAATGAATGTAAAAACCAACTTGGGATGGGACTACCGCGTTCCACCCGACCCTGGATTGGCTTAGCCAAATATATCTTCAGCCAATCACCCCCATGCCATATTACAAGCATGAATATGGGACTCATAACAAAAAAAAATGAACCAAACAAGCATGGATGATACCAGAGTTCTCCACCTACAACGTGAGGAATTTTACTACCTCCTAGTTTCTCAGGCTTTACTGTAATCCATAGCCTGATAGAAGGATCACTAGGCCCTACACCGAGACCCATTCTTCAAGCTTTACTGTACATCCCATCCTCAGAATACTAGGCCCAACAGAGAGCAATCCACCTCTTCGCTTTACCATATATCCCTCCATTCACGAGAAAGGATTCTTAGGCACACAATATTGTCTTTACTACAACCCACATTTAGGTTCATGGGTCAGTATGCCAGTGGATTTACCATAATCCTTAGTATGGTTCAGGTATCATTACACCATGTGTTTGTCATTCAATATATCCACCTCACTCAGCTTTGAATCCAACCGATAATCCAGCTCAACCAAAGTGTGAGAACCTATCTCATCATGGCTATCCGGAAATGGAAAGGCTAGGTTGAAAACAGTGTCACACCTAGAAAAACCCTTGCCATGAAATAAAATAACCACTTGCAATACCATGCATGGAAAATCTAGCAAGGAAACCACACATGCAAATCAATACCTGCAAATCATCCTATTGTAGAAACTTGATCTTACTCTTCCTTGCTTTCTCCTTCCTTCTTCTTTCCTTCTGTTCTTATCTTGATCAAATACCAAAGTTCTTCAAGAAACTCTAAGTGTCTAACAGTGACAGAGAGAGGGAGATAGAGAATAATGAGAGAGCTCCAAAACTGAACTAAAAAAAGGTACCAACTAATCCTCATAAGAATTTTCATTGATTAGGTGTCTATTTTCTTAATTTTCCATTATTTTCCTTCGTTTTCCTCCTCACATGCAACATGTGACCATTCACCTCCCTTTTGTCCCAATTTTCATTTTTTTCATAAATAAATGTGTCAAAAATATTTTTTTAGTAATATTTACACCTGTAAATTTGTAGTTTTATTTTATTTTTACTCATATATATTTTATTATTTGTTATTTCATTTCTAATATGTGTTCTCAAAACTACTTTTAGAAAAGGTACAGTCTTCTCTCATTTATTCCTAAATAAAATATCTAGATTTTTTATACCCAATATGTCTTCTCAAATCAATTTTTAGATAAGGGATTGTCTTCTCTCATTTATTCCTAAATCAAATATCTATATTTTGTATACCCAATATGTCTTCCCAAATCAATTTTATAAGGTATTGTCTTCTCTCATTTATTTCTAAATCAAATATCTAGATTCAGATCTACTTTTGGATAATATATGGTAAGAAAGTCAAGGTTAATAAATTAAAAGGATAAGGTGTTAGTCATGGAATTAATGGTAAGTGGCTGAGGTGGATGAGAGGAAGAGACATAAAAGGGAAGGAGGATGAGAGGAGAGGGGGGGGATCCTTGGTCTTTGTTTTGGAATTCGAGGAATTTATTTTGGAGGATCAATGTGGCGAAATAGGAGGGAGAGAATGGAGAGAAAATGATTCTAAATTTGACACATTACAGTTGGTTGTACTTGGGTTCGGAGGGCTAGGGAGCCTATGGAGGTTCCCTAAGCTAGGAAATCATCCCTAGTTGGCTGGGAGGTAAATCCAGTTGGGTAGCCCAACAGGAGAGTCTCAACAGAATCAGGAGCATCTTAACCCAGCTATTGATATAGGTATTCTTCGATTTTTTATTTACTTATTTAAATTGTTGCAATGAAATTTATTGCTTGTTTAATATGTTGAAAATGAATTTTACTTGTATGTTATCATCAAATAAACATTGAGCTAGAAATAGTCTATTTTCCTTCTTAGTATGTTTATTTTAAATGATAATTCTAGGTTTATTTAAAAGGTTTCGGATTTAAGTCCTCACATATTGTATCAGAGAAAGGTTCAGAATCTGGACTGTAAAATCCCATCAATGTCCTTTTTGTACTCTTTTGTAGACATTGAGACATCCAAAAAAACATATGCCCTCTAAAATAACTGTTGTAATGGTATATTTTTTTTATGTGACATTTTTTTTAATGAGGTTTTTGCAAAACACTTGTTATCATTGTTTTATCCATAGAAAAGTAAATATAAACCGAAGAAATATAAACTTGCTACCACTAAAACCCCTATGGTTATCATACAATGTGAATACTCCTTTAAATCCAAATCAATTGGACAGTTAAAACTAAAATTTAACTCAATTGACTTTGTATACATATTATATAAGTAGTTAATAAAAATGTCTAGTAGTTAATGGCTATTTACATTAAGTTTTGTTGTTAATTTAGGTTAAAAAAGTCAAATACAATAAAGAAATTTTATGTTTTGTAATGAAATGAATATGTACTTTCTTTCTTTTATCTTTTTGTTTTTTAATCTAAATCCCAACAGAGGGAGTACACGAAGGAGATGATGTCAACCACAACCTAATTATTTTGTCACAATTTCATGCAAAAGCAGAAAGATATACAGAGCCAGTACGCGAACGAGATTATGTCGACCATCACCTAATTATTTTTTCATAATTTCATAATTATGAAATAACAATTATTTCATAATTGAGAAAAAGGTTTTGAACTTTGTCATTCCAAATGAGATGAACCTGACCTACTTGTATATGTGTTGGCTAGGTATCCATTATTGTAGAAGTTTTATAACTTCTCAAGTGCCTAGGTGTCCAGAAGGAAGATGAGAGGAGGGGGGGGGATCCTTGGTCTTTGTTTTGGAATTGCAGGAATTTATTTTGGAGGATAAATGTGGGGAAAGAGGAGGGATGGAATGGAGAGAAAATGATTCTAACTTTGACACACTACAGCTAGTTGTACTTGGGCTCGGAGGGCTAGGGAGCCTATGGAGGTTCCCTGGGCTAGGAAATCATTCCTTGTTGGATGGGAGGTAAATCCAGTAGGGTAGCCCTGCAGGAGCATCTCAACAGAATCAGGAGCATATTAACCCAACTATTGATACAGGTATTCTTCGATTGTTGATTTACTTATTTAAATTGGTGCAATGAAATTTCCTACTTGTTTAATATGTTGAAAATGAATTTTACTTGTATGTTATCATCAAATAAATTTTGAGCTAGAAATAGACTATTTTCCTTCTTAGTATGTTTATTTTAAATGATAATTCTAGGTTTAGTTAAAATATTTCAGATTTAGGTCCTCACATATGGTATCAGAGAAAGGTTCAGAATCTGGACTGTCAAATCCCATCAACATCCTTTTTGTACTCTTTTGTAGACATTGAGACATACAAAAATACATATGCCCTCTAAAATAACTATTGTAATGGTATATTTTTTTTTGTGACATTTTTTTTAATGAGATTTTTCCAAAACACTTGTTATCATTGTTTTATCCATAGAAAATTCAATATAAAACAAAGAAATAAAAACTTGCTACCACTAAAACCCCTATGGTTATCATACAATGTGAATACTCCTTTAAATCCAAATCACTTGGATAGTTAAAACTAAGCTTTAACTCAATTGAATTTGTATACATATTATATAAGTAGGTAATAAGAATGGCTAGTAGTTAATGGCTATTTAAATTAAGTTTTGTTATTAATTTAAGTTAGCAAAGTCAAATACCATAAATAAAGTCTATGCTTTGTAATGGAATGAATATATACTTTCTTTCTTTATTTTTTTCTTTTATCTTTTTGTTTTTTAATCTAAAGCCCAACAAAGATAATACACAAAGGAGATGATGTTTACCACCACCTAATTATTTTGTCACAATTTCATGCAAAAGGAGAAAGATATACAGAGTAAGTACGCAAAGGATATTATGTCGACCACCCTCTAATTATTTTCTCATAATTTCATAATTATGAAATAATAATTATTTCATAATTGAGAAAAAGGTTTTGAACTTTGTCCTTCCAAATGAGATCAACCTCACCTACTTGTATATGTGATGCAGGAGCATTAGCTCGGGAAAATACCTTGTATTTTTATTTAAACTAAGGGTCTCATGTTTTTGCGAAATTATTAAATTTATGTAAATATTAATAGGCTTTTTGAGTGATTAAATTATATTTTAAATTAATTATATGTGAGGATTTGTAATGTTTCCAAATAATTGGAAACCATGAGAGAAATTAGCCTTGGGATATTTTAGAATTGATTATGAGCCTAAGTTAGAATTAGTTTCAAGGTCTTAGGGATAAAAATCTATCTTTTAGGGGTGTTGAGAGATTTGGGGATTTGTTGAGATATTAAAGGGATTGAACTCAAATTAGATCATTTTTAATTTGTATAAATTTATGAGTCTCAAAGGAAAATAGATCAGAAGTTTGAGAGGTGAAATTAGAGTGATTGAGAGCAGGTTTGAACAGCCAAGGCTGTAAGCCTCTGGGTAATTGTAAGGGCCATGAATGTTGAATATCTGGCCAAAGACAAAGTTTGTAAGTATTTTTTGTTAATGTTAAAAGTGTCTTCAGAATTGTGTGTATCGATTTATTGAGCAGCGTATATTTAGATTTCTATAATTAGGAATGGAGAAGAGATTGTGAATGATCTTCATATAAGTGTTTTAGAATGGCATTTAGTTTGAAGCTGTTGTATATTTAGTTTTTGAAGTTGGGTTTATAAAATTCGGTGAATCGATGATCAATTTTACACTTGGGATTTTTTATGATATAAATTATACAGCGCAAGTAATTTGCTGTTCCGTAGCTAGCATTTAGAAGAATGGTTTGCTACTACATAGAATGGAAGGATTAAAAATCCAAGTCAAGAGTTGCTGGTTAAAATCGAGCGAGGATTTTGTAATAAAAAACTGGGTTATGAGCGCTAACATCTGTTTAAGAAAATTGCAGGGTTGTTTTATTCTTATGCATATCAGTAATATTCGAGGGACTCGGTCCTTCGATTATTGATTTCCGTGTATTGGTTTGAAGGGGGGGGTCGATTCTGGTTACATTCTTGAGTTATTATATTATTGAGTTGTAAATCTCTGTGTGAATGATGTTAAAATGTTGTGGTTCAAAGGTAATCTGATGGGGTTAGCAGTCAATTGTAAATCATAAAAGCGTTGGCATGGTAGTGGAATCGAATTTTATCTGGTCAAGATTCATTACAACAGAAATGAATTGCATTGAACCTGGTGGCTTAAACGACGTGTAGCATTTTCAGAATCAATGAAAGACTTTGGCTTATACCATGAAGCTGAATTCCATAGTGTGGATGGAAAGCAGAGATCGTGCGCAAGGATTGGCAATAGATCGACGATTGAACGAATGTGTTGAACCTGTGGATCGAAGGCGTTGAAGATTTATATAGCGCTAAAGATTGAGTTTAAAAAAACGCAGTATAATGAAGTTGACTGTGTACTGAAAGTTTGGAGCAGAGCGAAATCAAGACCAGACGGAGCAACGTTTTATATGCGTAGGTTATGAACTGAAGGAATGCTAATTTGTGTGAAACGTGGAGAACTCTATTTTCTTGGAGCAATGTCAGTCATGACATGAGTTGGCTCTGATGGTTGAAGTCGAGTGATGGGACAGTTAAAATTGGAAGCGTGGAAGCTTAAAGAAGGCGCAGATTTTTTTTTAAGACTTTGTTTATTTATTTTGAAAGCGATTTGCTAAATAATCATGTTATTTTGCACGCAGGGAAGGAAAGACAGCGAATCGATGTCGATCTGGTATCCATCGATTGCAGATAATTGAACTCTGTGAAACAGGTTGAAGATTTAATTGGATTGCGCAGCAGAAATTGCAGACGAGTTCGATTGGCGAACTGAATCCGATTTGATGAATTGGGTTCAGAACTGGTAATAGAGTAAATGACACACAGCGTTTGCAGAATCGATAAGAGACTTTCAGCTGATACAATAAAGATGAATTTAATGGCGTTGGATGGGAAGTTTGCCAAGGTTCGAGCCAAAAAGTGAGACCAAAATTTTCAGGAAGGAGCTTTGATTAATGCGCAATTCAAATTGAAGAGGATCTAAGTTACAGGAAAAGGAGAAATCGATTTGCATAAATCGATGTTAAATTGAGTTAAAATCTCCACACAAGAAATTGAGGGTGGAATTGTACAACCTGAATCGTAGCATTGAGATTTGGACAATCTATTGCTTGTGCGATCCATGGAAAACGCGTTGTATGGTTGAATGCCATGAAGGCACAGCCATAGCTTGGGAAAATCACATTGCAGGTCATCGATTGGGAAGGTACGTAGTTGTATGGTTAATTGCATTATGTGGATAATTGCATTGTGATTATGGGCATTGGAAGTTATATTTCCTATTGACCATATGTGCATCAATAAGAAATGTACTCATATGGTTTTGCAAAAGAGCTATTGTATTGAAGCTTGGCTGAAATTAAAACATTTCACAATTGAGTATAAAGTGAAAATCCATATAGATAATGGCCAAGAGTGAGTGAACTTTGGGTGTGTATGTTTGAAAGAGAAACTTCCACGTAAAGTTTTGGTTGATATGCATTATAAAGTTCAGATTTTGAATTGAGAGGTTTTGCATAATTCAAACACTTTAATGAAAGGAAGAAACTTTACATATGAGAAGAATAGAGAAGTTGGGGTGGTATTAATGAAAGAATCTTCTTGAAGATTGATGTATGAGCTTCCGCAAAAATGTGTAAAATTGTCAGACATTGAAGTCTATTTGAGCAGTTAATGAGATGCATTTTGTATATGCACAACAGGAGAGAGATTCTGGGTTTTTGCAGGGCAGCCTGCATCAATATGTGTTGGCTAGGTATCTATTATTGTAAAAATTTTATAACTTCTCAAGTGCCTAGGTGTCCAGAAGAAGGATGAGAGGAGGGGGGGGGGATCCTTGGTCTTTGTTTTGGAATTGGAGGAATTTATTTTGGAGGATAAATGTGGGGAAACAGGAGGGAAAGAATGGAGAAAAAATTATTCTAACTTTGACACACTACCGCTGGTTGTACTTGGGCTTGGAGGGCTACGGATCCTATGGAGGTCCCCTAGGCTAGGAAATCATTCCTTGTTGGTTGGGAGGTAAATCCAGTTGGGTAGCCTAGCAGGAGCTTCTCGACAGAATCAGGAGCATCTTAACCCAGCTATTGATACAGGTATTCTTTGATTGTTGATTTACTTATTTAAATTGGTGGAATGAAATTTCTTACTTGTTTAATATGTTGAAAATGAATTTTTCTTGTATGTTATTATCGAATAAATGTTGAGCTATAAATAGACTATTTTCCTTCTAAGTGTGTTTATTTTAAATGATAATTCTAGGTTTAGTTAAAATATTTCGGATTTAGGTCCTCACATATGGTATCAGAGCAAGGTTCAAAATCTGGACAGTTAAAGCCCATCAACATCCTTTTTGTACTCTTTTGTAGACATTGAGACATAAAAAAAAACATATGCCCTCTAAAATAACTGTTATAATGGTCTATTTTTTTATGTAGCATTTTTTTTAATGATGGTTTTGCAAAACACTTGTTATCATTGTTTTATCCATAGAAAATTCAATATAAACCGAAGAAATATAAACTTTATACCACTAAAACCCCTATGGTTATCATACAATGTGAATACTCCTTTAAATCCAAATCACTTGGATAGTTAAACCTAAACTTTAACTCAATTGACTTTGTATACATATTATATAAGTAGTTAATAAGAATGGCTATTAGTTAAGGGCTATTTACATAAAGTTTTGTTGTTAATTTAAGCTAACAAAGTCAAATACAGTAAAGAAAGTTTATGTTTTGTAATGGAATGAATATATACTTTCTTTCTTTCTTTTTTATCTTTTATCTTTCTTTTTTTTACTCTAAATCCCAACAGAGCTAGTACGCGAAGGAGATGATGTCGACCACCACCTAATTATTTTGCACAATTTCATGCAAAAGGAGAAAGATATGCAAAGCCAATATCCGAAGGAGATTATGTCGACCACCACCTAATTATTTTTTCATAATTTCATAAATATGTAATAATTATTTCATAATTGAGAAAAAGGTTTTGAACTTTGTCATTCCAAATGAGATCAACCTGGCCTACTTGTATATTTGTTGGCTACGTTTCCATTATTGTAGAATTTTTATAACTTCTTAAGTGCCTAGGTGTCCAGATACATTCTCCCATAGGATACAATGAACCTATATAATATCACCCTATCAAGAGGAAATGGGTTAGATTGAGCTAGGTCCATTCATATCTATATCTAGAAAATATACTATATAATTAGAGGTTTATTATTTTTGTGAGACCATCTTCATAGTGGGGGGGGATTCATTTTCCTAGTTGAATCAGAGAAGGATCATGTTTCTTTTGGTATATCATTTATGTATGTCGTTTGATTTTAATACAAAATTTGACTCCCTTCCTCTACATTGTTGATGTTATTTTCCATTGATATCTATTTTATGTCATTCGTGTTATTTATAGATTATCATTAATGGTTATTATGCTCAAAAAACCTTGCAGCAAGAGGTTTTGGTAGTGTTGGTTGGTTGTATTTGTGCAGGTTCTCAGCTTGGAGTTTGGAAGATAGTATATCTAGTGTCCCTCAAGCTGTTTATACCAACTAAATATTGCATCTTCGTGTGAAAGGTATGATCCCTCACTTTCCTTTGCATATTATGGTATTGTTTTCCTAACTAGAGGATTCCTTGAATTTCTCTTTGCACTTTGATTTCACACAGATTTGTCTAGTGAATCTCAAGAAATATTCATGGAGTAATACCTCCTTGTGATTTTGTAATATTAGTCATAATGTATCTTCTATATATCTACTTAGTAGGAATAAAAACCACTTCTGAAAGATTAATTTCAACAAAGAGATATTAATTATCATATCTAGGATCTTTGTAATATTTTATTAACATAACTAGACAATCAAATTGGTATAAAATCTCCAAATTTTTCTATATTTTTGACATTTTTTATTGATTAATAAAAGTAGAGTTCAATTTCAAGATAACCCACATAATCGATCTAACATATTCATTTTATGCCATGATACCACATCTACCCAAGTAGCCATCCAACTAGGGTAGATATGCGATGAGAGGCTACTATGTTCAGATTTAACCTCCTAGGCGACCTTAAGGAAGTGGAACCAATGGAAACACATCATACAAACCTTACACATCATTAGAAAGACTCCAAGGAACCATCCCAACCACATAGGTAACTATCCCATGGGTCCCACTGAGGTTTTAACATACTTAACCCACAAATGCTTCAAGAACATGTGCATGAGTGGGTTTGGGAGGCTCTAAAGGCTCCCACAAACATGCATGGTTGCATCCATGGACTAGATTTCTCATAATGTCCTTGCATCCATTGGATTTAAGACACTTTTTCAGGTCCAGAGCCCATGCCACTACCCAAAACTCAATGGCAAGTTCAAAAATTAAATAAAACAGTGAAACAATGATGTATTGGAAAAATTCATGACAAGACCTAGACTGGACCCTACTAGCCATGACAGGAACTCCGCAAAAAATATCACATATATGTAATCTACTATTGTAAAAAAAAATATTTGAACATAGGGGTCTCATATTTATCGGATAACCACTAAGAAGAATTGTTCCCTTACATCATTAGTTACAGTATCATCTATTAGGTCATAGAAAATTGTTTATTATTTATAAATAAAAACATGAGGAGATACATACATCGTCATTGTCAGAATGCATGCTCATAACTAGCATAATAACAAAAGAAATATCATAGATACATCAACCATAGTATCCACATATAAACCACTACATTTACATATCGAATTCCAAGGAAATAAAATTCTCATTAATGAATGTAAAAACTAACTTGGGATGGGACTACCACGTTCCACCCGACCCTGGATTGGCTTAGCCAAATATATCTTCAGCCAATCACCCCCATGCCATATTCCAAGCATGAATATGGGACTCATAGCAAAAAAAAATGAACCAAACAAGCATGGATGCTACCAGATTTCCCCACCTACACCATGGGGAATATTACTACCTCCTAGTCTCTCAGGCTTTATCGTAATCCATAGTCTGATACAAGGATCAATAGACCCTACACCAAGACCCATTCTTCAGGCTTTACTGTACATCCCATCCTTGGAATACTAAGCCCAATGGAGAGAAATCCACCTCTTGGCTATACCATATATCCCTCCATTCATGAGAAATGATTCTTAAAGGCACACAATATTGTCTTTATTACAACCCACATTTGGGTTCATGGGTTAGTATGCCAGTGGATTTAGCATAATCCTTAGTATAGTTCAAATATCATTATGCCATGTGTTTGTCATTCAAGAGATCCACTTCACTCAGCTTCGAATCCATTCAACAATCCAGCTCAACCAAAGTGTGAGAACCTATCTCATCATGGCTATCCGGAAATGGAAAGGCTAAGCTGAAAACAGTACCACACCTGGAAAAACCCTTGCCATGAAATAAAATAACTACATGCAATACCATGCATGGAAAATCTAGCAAGGAAACCACACATGCAAATCAATACCTGCAAATCATCCTATTGTGGAGACTTGATCCTACTCTTCCTTGCTTTCTCCTTCCTTCTTCTTTCCTTCTGTTCTTATCTTGATCAAATACCAAAGTTCTTCAAGAAACTCTAATGTCCAAGTGTGACAGAGAGAGGGAGATAGAGAATAATGAGAGAGCTCTAAAACTGAACTGAAAAAATGTACCAACTAATCCTCATAAGAATTTTCATTGATTAGGTGTCTATTTTCTTCATTTTCCTTTGTTTTCCTTCGTTTTCCTCCTCACATGCAACATGTGACCATTCACCTCCCTTTTGTCCCAATTTCCATTGTTTTCATAAATAAATGTGTAAAAAATATTTTTTTCCTCTTTAATGTCTTTGCCATTGCCTTTGCAAATTTCCTTAGCCATAATAAACCAAATGAACACCCACTAGGATGTTTTTCCCAACATTGAGCTTGGAATAAGTGTGCCATAAACCATGCTTATTATTTTTCCCTTTATTATCTTTAATTACATGGAATTTTCACCAAATTTGTTACAATTCAACTACCCTTGGAAGGTCACTCCCCAAAATCTCAATGAAAGCTATAAATAACTCCACTTTCCAACCATATGGAATTATGATTTTCCTTCTTCAAAAGGCTACAAGACCCCCATAATTTTCGCAAGCCCCGATAAAAACAACCCAAGAGTTTGTTTGTAGCGAAGTCACTGGTAGATCTGGGCGAGCGGGCGGATGTTTATTGGATGGTGCATTTAAAATCTACAAAGACACCAATGCTTTACTATCCATACAAGCACCAGTGTTGCATATAACATGGTGCACTGTGGAGAATTTATTTATATATATATATGTATATATATATATATATATATATATATATATATATATATATATATATAAACACGGTGAGCTAAATAACACGACACACTAGTTCTTGAATAATCGATAGCATCGGTGTCCTTCATTTAGTAAAATGACCTAGTGGATACGACTAAGGAGCATCAATGTAGTTTTACATTTTAGAAAAATGAGGTGTTATTTCCCAACAATGCTCTAGTGCGGTAAATGTACTAAGACACCCTAGGGTTTTCCCTAAAGAGTATTGATAGGCAGTTTTTAATTTCTAAAAATAGAGAAGTGCTATAGTAAAACCAAGCATCGGTGTGGTACGTGTACGGAAATGCCTGAGGGCATTTAAAGACAAGAATCGCGATAGTTCTTTTTTTTTAATTAAAAAAAAGGATGTGTTATTGTTGGCTCTATCCATACTGAATGGTGCTTAATATTTACCCACATGGTTCTACTTGTGATTTATCCACCTCAACATACATAATATGAGGCCCTTCAAGATCCCTCCCAAAAGGCATTGTACTACCACTTATTTTCATTGTCAATGTTATTTTTGTAACTTTGGCATGACTACATCTTCATCATGTTGAATATATCAGCTTGATCAGGGTAGGGAATTGAATGAGTAAATTCACATGAAGGAGTGCCTTAAGAGATCACCCGCCGTGTATTTTTCCAATTAATTAGAAAAAAAATATATTATATAAACAAGTGTCATATGAAGTGACTTATAGTTGTTTAGTATGTGGTATTGATAAGTCATGATATTCACCCATAATATTGTAACAAAATGTATTACCATATGATGAATTTGTATACTAATTATTTTAACATTTCTTATCAATTTAAATACACACATTTTGAAAATTCATAGAAAAATTAATAATGTTGAAAATATTGTAAAAATTCTTGGAAAAATTAATAATGTCAAAAATATTGAAAAAATTAGTGAAATTAATAATGTAAACGTAGAGAGATGATGAGAATAGATTTCAATAATGAGAGCATCCATGTGATAAATCATTTTTTTGGATATAAAAAGGTTGGTTGGAGTTTGCAATAAAAATGAACATGATGATGGTTTAGTAAAAATATGTGAGGAGAGGTTTTAAAGCGCTCTGTCTCCCTGAAAACACGAAATATTTATAGATTATCATTAATGGTTATTATGCTCAAAAAACCTTGCAGCAAGAGATTTTGGTAGTGTTGGTTGGTTGTATTTGTGCAGGTTCTCAACTTGGATTTTAGAGGATAGGATATCTAGTGTCCCTCAAGCTGTTTGTACCAACTAAATATTTCATATTCGTGTGAAAGGTATGAGCCCTCACTTTCCTTTGCATATTATGGTATTGTTTTCCTAACTAGAGGATTCCTTGAATTTCTCTTTGCACTTTGATTGCACACAGATTTGTCTAGTGAATCTTAGGAAAGATTCATGGAGTAATACCTCCTTGTTATTTTGTAATATTAGTCATAATTTATCGTCTATCTAGCT
Source organism: Pinus albicaulis (assembly GCA_034641835.2). Classification (NCBI taxonomy): domain Eukaryota; kingdom Viridiplantae; phylum Streptophyta; class Pinopsida; order Pinales; family Pinaceae; genus Pinus; species Pinus albicaulis. The sequence goes on along the minus strand of CM076575.1, from coordinate 1,658,595,161 downwards.
AATTAGTAGGAATCAAAATCACTTTTGCAAGATTACTTTCAACAAATAAATATTAATTATCATATCTAGGATCTTTGCAATATTTTATTAAGATAACTAGACAATCAAATTGGTATAAAATCTCCAAATTTTTCTATATTTTTGAAATTTTTTATTGATTGAATAAAAGTAGAGTTCAATTTTAAGATAACCCACATAATCGATCTAACATATTCATTTTATGCCATGATCCCACATCTACCCAAGTAACCATCCAACTAGGGTAGATATGCGATGACAGGCTACTATGTTCAAATTCAACCTCCTATGCGACCTTAAGGAAGTGAAACCAATGGAAACACATCATACAAACCTTACACATCATTAGCAAGACTCCCAGGAACCATCCCAACCACATAGGTAACTAGCCCATGGGTCCCATTGAGGTTTTAACCTACTTAACCCGCAGACGCTTCAAGAACATGTGCATGAGTGGGTTTGTGAGCCTCTGGAGGCTCCCACAAGCATGCATGGTTGCATCCATGGACTAGATTTCCCATAATGTTCTTGCATCCATTGGATTTAAGACACTTTTTCAGGTCCAGATCCCATGCCACTACCCAAAACTCAATGGCAAGTTCAAAAATGAAATAAAACAGTGAAACAATGATGTATTGGAAAAATTCATGACAAGACCTAGACTGGACCCTACTAGCCATGACAGGAACTGCGTCAAAAATAGCACATATATGTAATCTACTATTGTAAAAAAAATATTTGAACATAGGGGTCTCATATTTATCGGATAACCGCTAAGAAGAATTGTTCCCTTACATCATTAGTTGCACTATCATCTATTAGGTCATAGAAAATTGTTTATTATTTATAAATAAAAACATGAGGAGATACATACATCGCCACTGTCAGAATGCATGCTCATAACTATCATAATAACAAAAAAAATATCATAGATACATCAACCATAGAATCCACATATAAACCACTACATTTACACGTCGAATTCCAACGAAATAAACTTCTCATTAATGAATGTAAAAACCAACTTGGGATGGGACTACCACATTCCACCCGACCCTGGATTGGCTTAGCCAAATATATCTTCAGCCAATCACCCCCATGCCATATTCCAAGCATGAATATGGGACTCATAAAAAAAAAAAAAAATGAACCAAACAAACATGGATGCTACCAGAGTTCCCCACCTACACCATGAGGAATTTTACTACCTCCTAGTCTCTCAGGCTTTAACATAATCCATAGTCTGATACAAGGATCACTAGGCCCTACACCAAGACCCATTCTTCAAGCTTTACTGTACATCCCATCTTTGGAATACTAGGCCCAACAAAGAGCAATCCACCTCTTGGCTTTACCATATATCCCTCCATTCACGAGAAAGGATTCTTAGGCACACAATGTTCTCTTTATTACAACCCACATTTAGGTTCATGGGTCAGTATGCCAGTGGATTTGGCGTAATCCTTAGTATGGTTGGAAGTAAACCTTTTGCAGCACAGTGGCACATTGTCATGCTTCAGATCTTTCATATGATTTAAAGCGTCTTCCGTGATTGTCTTTCAAATTCATGATTGTCTTTCACATAACACTCTAAACTTGAAGCCACCTCGCCGCATTCCTTCTCTTGCTGGATATGTAATGGAAAATGTTAAAACAAATCTCATTAAAATAAAATAAAGCTTAAGCTGTTTAATGTCAAATACCTCAAAATCTGTTATGTCGTCCTTTAGTCAGATCATCAATTCTAAGAGATAGTGGCTCTTGGATGGATAGAATATTTGCTTCAGAAGGTGGTCAGGTAAATTTTGACCCATTATAAGAAGTGGAATCAAATTTAACACACAAAACCCTGAGCTGGCGAGGCCACTCTTCAAGTCTTCATTAAACGAAGGGACATATCCAGCCACTATCCATTCTGCTTCTTGCAGATAAGCCTCAACATATTGCTCCCACTAAAAATGAAGGCAACCAGTCAGATATTTCATTGATTCAGACAGAATAATAAGAACTCTTTTATTTTATTTTTAAAAGTGGAAGTATGTTTTGAGAAGTTTTTTATATATGAACAATGAAGTACATGAGTACATATGCCAACTTTTTGTATGTACGCTGCCATATCCCGCCCTTGCATTTTTTTCCACTTCAGCAGTCCATTCATTCGATGTATTCACGAAGAACTCGAATATGTTTTTTATGTAGTCTAGAAGGCGGCCTAATAATGAACTATCCCATCTGAAAATAAAATAATACAAGATGTTTATTAAGAAAATAATACAACAAGATGTTTATTAAAAAATAATATAAAATAATACAACAAGATGTTTATTAAAAAGATAATTTATGTCATCTAGAAGGCGGCCTACTAATGAACTATCCCATCTGAAAATAAAATAATACAAGATGTTTATTAAAAAATAAATAAAAGAGCTTCTCCTATCCCACAACGTACGCTCCCAGTTTCTTCTACATAATAGTCCCTAGAATTTGAATTTGACTTCACCTTCTCACTGCTTGCCTCAGTGAAGATTTCGATCTCGTCCAATGTTTCGTGAGTGTCATATAGGTCATCTAGAACCGTCATAACTGTCGTAAGTTGTGTGAAGGTGATTCTGCTGCTACTAAATTCGGGCTCAAATGCGCTTAGAACTGCCCAAAAGTAAAGCTCCACATGATGTTTCCTATAGAAATTCAGCTGCGGCAGATATGAGTCTGCCCACCACCTATATATATATAGCACACGGTCATGTCATTAAATTGACAAGCAATCAAATCATATAGATACATAATATTATATCCTATCGTAGTGAGAGAAAAATGCCAGCGCACCTGGAGATATGTTGCATCTCTTTCTTATGTGTGCATTGCAGAATATTGAAGTCCAATTTAGCCAACTCTAAAATTTTCTGGTTCATATTAATAGACTTGAAAGGATACATGGTGAACATATATTACTAACACTCCTTCAAATTCAGGATTTCCTTTATTATTTTGTACTGATTGAAACTCAAATCTTATGGAGAAGATAATTAGTACTCGAGCCATGAAAAGTTTTGTTCATATATTTCGATAAAGTTCCTCGCCTCCCATCTCAGCACACTGCAATGCCATGGAGATTCCAATGCATATTCCACCTGGAAATCAGGAATAAAATAAGACTTGTGCCGATGCTAAATGGGTACAACATGCAAAACAAATGAAAAGTTTGCAGATCATACAATACCAGAAGTTGAAAAATTACATGTTTACAGCTAATTACCTCTCTCCGAAGGCTTTGATCGACATCAGCTATAGTTTTTCCTATTAAAATTTGGGTTAAATACTGTGTAGTGAATGTCTTTGCCTCCTCCACCACTTTTTCTCCGAGAAATGAAATGTTTGAAGCTCGGAATAATGACAACATGCTTCTCACAGCTTATTTATTAGCTCTTCCTTCTTCACCACTGGCCGAATTGCAGAAGAAGTGCCCGTTTTCATCTTTGAAATTCTCAAAAAAATCTGTTTCATGGATGCATGATATTCTATGAGAACTAAAGTATGAAATATTTGTATTTAACCGTCAAGTGGCATCAAGGATATATTTTAATCTATCTGACCTGAAGAGACGTTGTATCGATGCATTCTGAGTGCCCGAAATCCCAAAGCTGTAGAGTTGAGATCTTTGCTGACTGAATCTTTTGATCCCAGCCCGATGCCCCTTTCGTTCCAACAACTACAAATCATGAATGAACAAGTGAGGTTTTAATGAATCTAAAACGACATACAATCAGTGAATTCTATAAATGGTAAATCATATTGCTTAACCTGTAAACGTAATCCGTGGCTACTTGTATTTCAGGTTGAAAATGTCGATCAATTCCCAGACATTCGATAGTATCAACCATCTGAAGATGTTTGATTAAATCATCATGGCGATCACTGCAGCTATCTTTCATGTCACTCATAAAAAGATGTTTGATATGTTCAATAAGCGTTTCAGCTCGTTCACCATATGCAAGTGCCTGCTTGATCACGCCGCATTTCAATAATGTTATCTTCCAGGAAGATATTGATGAATGATGGATTTCAACATGCGAACTTTAAACGAATAATATCAAGAAAAATATCTATAATATAAGTATATTAAGGTAAATACCGCGTACGACGTTGAGAGAGAACGTATGACATTATCGTCCCAGACGTTGGAATGATGATTCCTTGTGCGTCTTTGTGCAGCATCAACATTGCTCATGCTTGCAGCCATTATAATTGGCCTGACAGATTTCTTTGGCCTTAACATTCCACCACTTGAAAGTTGTTGACAGAAAGCCAAACGATCATTTTTGGAGCTGATCACCGATTTGGGGTGTAGTTGTTGACAGAAAGCCAAACGATCCTTTTTGGAGCTGATCACCGATTTTTGGACACCCCATCTGCAAAGCAACGACGCTACACAAACAACAAGAGCCATTAGTACTTGCTTCCTATTATAACTGCTAGATTCATAGAGCTTCGCTCTCGTCCCTCGCATATTTACGCTGATAGGCGTATCCCCTATCGGAGGTAGGATCTTTTGTGATTAGGCTAACTAATATTATCGATCTGATGGTCTAGATTGAAAGATGCTGGTATATTCT